>CP139507.1:121702011-122040076 GCA_021014915.2 Artemisia tridentata subsp. tridentata | reverse complement strand
TTTTCGTCCGTTATTCTTACGTTTTTGTCCGCTTTTCTTACGTTTTTTTCCCTTTTTTTCCGTTTTTGTACGTTTTCTTTTTTTTTTGTCCGAATCTTTTATTTAGTCCGAATTTTTTGTCCGATTTTTTTTTGACCAAATTTTTTTAAAAAAATAAATAAAATTAAAAAATTAAAAAAAAAAAAAAAAAGAATCAAAATTTTTGTCCGATTTTTTTTTTCTTTTTTGTCCGAATTTTTTAAAATATTAAAAGTTCAAAATTTTTGTCCGAATTTTTTTTGTCAGAATTTTGAATTTTTGTCAAAAATATTAAAAGTTCAAAAAAAGTCGGACAAAAATTTTGAATTTTTTTATTTTTTTTTATTTTTTTTTTAAATTCGGACAAAAAAGAAAAAAAATGGGACAAAAATTTTGAACTTTTTTTATTTTTTTATTTTTCGGAATAAATAAAAAATTCGGACAAAAATTTCGAAATAAATAAAAAAATTCGGACAAAAACGGAAAAAACGTAAGAAAAACGGATAAAACGGACAAAAACGTAAGAATAACAGACGAAAACGTAAGAAAAACGGACAAAAATGTAAGAAAAATGGACAAAAACGGAAAAAAACGTAAGAAAAACGGACAAAAACGTAAGAATAACGGACGAAAACGTAAAAAAAGTGACAAAAGCATAAGAAAAACGGACCAAAAACGAAAAAACGTAAGAAAAAACGGACAAAAACGTATGAAAACGAAAAAATGAAAGAAAAACGGACAAAAACGTAAGAATAACGGACGAAAAACGTAAAAAAAGGACAAAAACGTAAGAAAGACGGACCAAAAACGGAAAAAAAGTAAGAAAAAACGGACAAAAACGTATGAAAACGGAAAAAACGTAAGAATAACGGACGAAAACGTAAAAAACGTAAGAAAAACGGACAAAAACGTAAGAAAAATGGACAAAAACGGATAAAAAACGGACAAAACCGTAAGAAAAACGGACAAAAACATATGAAAACGGAAAAAACGTAAGATTAACGGACGAAAAAGTAAAAAACACGTAAGAAAAACAGAAAAAAAATGTAAGAAAAACGGATAAAAAAACGGACCAAAACGGAAAAAAACGGACGAAAACGTAAAAACCGGAAGAAAAACGAACTCAAGGACCATTTGTGTAAGCCTTGCGCAACACAAGGACCATTTGTGTTAAAAACTGAAAAGGAATATAATAATAATAATAATAAATATGACGTCACATGTGGGCCCCATAAGCATAGCCGGTAATATTACCTAACTTTGAAGGTTGCACAAAGTTTGGTTACCTAAGATAGTATTTTTGAGAGTAAATTACCTAACATTGAAACTTTTTGAAAGTTCGTTACCTATCTGTAGAATTAACCCATATTATGAACGTTGGGTTAACTAGTTCGATTGTTTGGACCCAATAGGCTTCTTATGTTATGGACTGGGTAGTAAAGTTATTACTTTCGGAGAGATTGACGTCTTTATAATTGTGAATATTAAAATCACCATAAGCCTGTAGCAATTGTCTCTCGTGACTTTTGGTATCGGCCTAAAGATTATAAAGGGCATAAAGAACCACAAACTTAAGATAAAGTCATTGAGATGATTATGTTACAAGGTAAACATGTTCCTTACTCAGTAGAGATATAAACATTAATAACGCCAATAAGGATTCTCAATTAATCATAATAGTTATTAATGAGCATCAGAACAGAGAAATTAGTGTTAATGACTCTGCACACACTCGATTATCATAACAGAATTTGAGTATTTAAATAAAGAAAACAAACTCAGCCATGAAAACTATTATCGATTCTAAAATACATTATAACAAAGCATTTGTAGCATTAACAAGATAACTAAGCACGTAAATCATACTTGATGCAAAAGCACAATCATACATTAGCAAAGGATGGTATGAACTCAAAGCTCCTATTAAGATGGTTATCTGATCCCAAAGAGAGTGTGCAGAGAGCCTTTAACACGAGTTTGTAATGTACGACTTTTTCTGAAAACTTCATCACCATAAAAGAATCATCTTCTCGTTCTCCCATAACAATATAACAAACATTTGAACTAATACTCCACATTTCGGGTAATGGCGCTGTAATGTCATCAAGATTAACAATGTACTTCACCAACCATTCAAAACACTCATTCATCTCATAAATATACAACTCTTTTGCATAATTGCCCTTACAAATAAGAAGCAAACAACCACGAGACTTGACCAACTTGCATTCACAATAACCCGTCCCATCAAAGGTTAAAAGGGGTTTTTAAGGTTGTCAAAACCGAACACTCATTTAATATATCTAACTTGAAATGCAAATTTGACCCCCTTTCCCTATTTACCCAATGAATGGCATCATTCCAATATACTCCATCTTGAAAACGCACAAAAATTTTGAAGCGAAATCGATCCCCATAAACGCTCCAAACGCCCGTTTCCGAATTGTAAATATATATTTGAACCCAAACACCTGCAACGTCACATATTAGTTCACCATAAATAACTTTGTAATGAGGTGATTTAGTAGGATCAAATGCCATTCTCGTACCACCAACTAAAGGTCTTCGATTAAATGTCACATTAGGGGGTTCTGGAATCATCTTAAATATACACTTAATAGACGGATTGTATACAAATAATTTCTTACATGACGCCATATGACATAAAAGCAAACCGACTGCAAAATTTCAAGATTATCAAGTGGTGCCTTATGACCAAAAGCAAAATGTGAAGCACTCAGAAATAATTTACAATCATCAGGTAGCATAGAGTAAAACTCAAACCTACATTAATTCGTCGCAAATGTCTAAAGGTAAACAAATTTCTTATGTTTCTATACTTGATTTTAAGGTTAGTTAGTTACAAATCTAATAATTTGTTCAAACCCTTTATACAACCAGAATCATCAAAAGATGTGGTTGTGGTAGAGGAAACATAATCATCAAAAGAGGTGCTGGCAGAGGCAACAATTGATCAAACACAAGAGGAAGATATTTATCAACAAATAGATTATGAATACGACACTGAAGTTTCTGGAAATGTCAATGGTGATGGATTTTTTACTGAGGAACAGGAATATAAACTAAATTTAGATGAAGAGGCATTAAGAGAAACACTAGCAGAAGAGGCAAGGGCTAAAAAAGAGTTGGAGGAAAATTTGAGGAAAGAACGAGAGTATGACTTGATGTTGTTGCTGGAATTTGGTGTCATGGAATCCGATTTAGATTCAGATTATTATTTAGATTAATATGTAATTTAGTTTTTTGAATAACAATTATTGTTCTTAAGTTTCATTTATGTTGTACAGCTTGTGTGTTAAATACTTTAGTTTGCAGATTTAAAATAGTTAAGGTTAGAAGAAATTGAGTGTCAAATGACACTTAGTTTGATACCAAAAAATTACACTGTTGGTCCCTCGTAGCCATTGTCCAACTTGTTAACATAGAAGGGGAAAAAAGGGGAAACAAAATAAATAGTTGAATTTCAAGAAATCTTAAAAAAAAAAAAAAAAACATAATAATAAAAAAAAAAAAAAAACATATTTTTTCTTCACTTAGATTGTTAGAAAAGCTTAAATAAAGTAGGTAGTACAAGTTGCAAGTTGCATTATGTGACAGGACACGGTAAAAAAATCTCATACATATTGAAAAAAGAAAAATAAATTAATAAAATAAACGAGTTAGTACAAAGTGCATTATGTGACAAGACGCGTACGTGGTTTTCTCCAAGATGGTGTTAGGCTTCCTTGATAAGTTTCTCTAAGTGTCACATAAGTCAACAATACAAATTAAAGAAAGACCACCACTTGGCCACGTGTACATTACCATGATTTTTTTGCAACTAGTTTTGTTACATGCCAACTGTGGAAAGTTGATAGTTTATTTAAATTGCACCACTAGTCCAAAGAGTAGCACACACAAAACTATTAAAAGGTGAGTAACCTACACGTGTCAGTTGGATACTTTAGTTCTAAATTTATAGTTTCAATGTAACTTTGGGGACTAAAGAGGAAATAGTACATAGAGTGTAATGATCAACAATGGTCATATCAAATAACCATAGCCGTATATCTCAACTTCCTATCTCGATGTAATGTCAGAAAATTTACTGTAATCGGCATGTATTAAGAAGGTTTTCCATTATATAACCCTTTTCATTTACCCACATACTTCACACAATCACACTTCAGTCAAAAATTTTCTCCCATTAGTCTTTTCTAAAGCTAACTTACCAAACCCTATATCCAATCTTTAAGAAGCAAAATAATGGCACCAAAAAGGGTACGAGCATGCAGTCAAGTAGACGAGCTGGCAACTGCATCTGGTTCTTTCCGCTTGAAAGACCAAATGATGCTAAAAAAGGAATACAAATTTGCTCAATTATTCCTACTTCTTAATGCAAGCATACGACAAAGAGAAAAGAAAAAAAAGATGTTAGTGGAAACAGTCTCGTTGGAGAGATTGTTAGTGCAAGCAGTCTCGTTTGTTTTGATTGACGACAAACATGTAACTTGATACATAATGTAAAATGTACAAGTTACTTGTAATCACATCTTGTCTCAACATACATTCAACACCTCTCGAGTCCTCGTATGATACAACACAGGTTCGTACATGTTTGTTATATGTCATTATGATCAAACCCTTAACAAACCATTTAGAATGTTTAAAATACAGCTAGGTCATTAAGTATTTTAAAAAAAGGCTTACCATTCTACTTAGAACCTCATTTCACATTTTGCATATACAAGTATTCTTACTTGTACATCATGTTTTCTAAGTTTAATAGGATAAATACACTTTAGGTGTCAAACTAACATGATACATATTGGTTAACATATATTAGTTAAACTAAGCTTGTATATACATGCTACATGATCACTAGGATACATGTTACAAACATATACACATTTATTTCCTAAATTAGAAACTTTATTTTTCAAATATTAGGATGACATCATGGCATGCATCATGTACACAATCTTGGAAAGATTTTGTGATATTTTTTTTAGATCTTCAAGCTAACAAGTTGACTTTTGAAGATATGGCAAGATATGGTAAGATACACTTATATCATGGATCATCATTGATCATTGTAAACATCATTGTAACACACCATACTAGATTAGGTGGTTTATGTGTTTGTGCCATAAAACACAAGGTTTCTATGTTGGGCCATAAAACATAGTGGGAGTGGTTGTACCCTTGTAAAGAACTCGACATCTAGCTTAGTGTCAGAAATTGTATAAGCGACGATGGGAGTGGTTGTACCCTTGTAAAGAACCAACGGGAGTGGTTGTGCCCTTGTAAAGAACCCGGTGTTTAGCTTAGTACCGGATAAAGTGTAAGCGACGATTGTAAGGTTTTCTCCGCCGAGAAGGGAGCTTGTTGATCTAGTGAAGTAACTCTCTAGTTAGGTACTCGGGGAGTGGAGTAGGGCGGAGAGGAGCTCCGTGACCGAACCACTATAAATCATCGTGTTCGGTTTGCGCTTTCTTTTACTTATCTCTTTACTTTTATGTTTGCATTATGTGATTGCTTGTGTTGTGATTATTTGATAATACTTGTGTGACAACTTGGTAGTCATAAACTACAACAAACATCTTTCATATTAGAACAAGCCAAATTGGAAATTTGATACAACAAGTTTTAAGATTTTAAAACGGTAACGTATTCACCCCTCCCCCCCCCCCTCTACGTTTTCACAATTGGTATCAGAGCCTCGTGGCTCTTATTTTTAAAACAAATCGTTTTTAAAATAGAGTACGATCCATGTATCAAATTACCTTTGAAGCGGAATATAATATGAAAAATGTTTCGCTAAATATACTTAGAAATTTTGTTGTTAAATATTACTTTGTATACAAGCTTGAAGATGTCTTCGGAAAATCAAAAGAAAATATTTATTAAAAAGATTAAGTGTCAAATTTTGTGCGTAAAGCTAATTTACGAAAAACACGGATTTTAAAGGAGTGTTTAGAATAGCTATTAATTTAGTTGAAAAATCTCTTCGTAAATATTTAGATAAGTCACATAATTAGAAATATTGTTAAATATGTGTAATATATGTTTAATATTAAGTCTAACAAGTCCTACACGTTTTCTTTATGTCAAAATACGAGTTTAGGAGAATCTGTCACAGACACCCACGGATCCCTTTGTTACAAAGGGCGGATCCCTCAAAAAGGATCCGCCAGATCCGTCTGTTCAGTATGCAGTTTTTATCAAACTTCAAAAAATCATAACTAATTAACCGTAAGTCCGTAGAAGTCGTGCCACCTATCATTTTGGAGGGAATTAAGTCTACTTTCATTTAATAATAATCTCATGTCCTAAATCTAAATTGAAATAGGTAAAACAAATCAAATACTATAACCTGTTCAAAATATTAAGTTTCATTTTGACACAGTAGCTTAAACTTTTACGTCGGGAAATGTAAGTTGGTATCCTTTGAACATTGATATGATTTCTTTTGAAACTAAAGAATTTGTTAATATAAAGGAAACAAATCAAGCTTGGCATACATCGTCATATTTAAACGCAAAGTGACGAAAATTATCTTTTCATTTATGCTATGCTATGTGGCTATATGTTCTAAGTTATTTGCATACATGTGATTTGCCTGTTGGTAATTGTGAATGCATTTGTTGATAGGTAATACATAAGTGTTTTACCATGACAATTAATTGCTTGTTTGATGCAGAATAGGACTTTTGCTAGATCTTGTGCACTAAGTTGATAAACTGTGTTTGTTTCACTTATAGACTTAGATATTTTTGTTTGCATATGTTATGTGAAATCTTTGCATAACTTTCTTAGGAATATGATCTAAGTAAAACTAGTTAAGTATCTTGAAAATTGTTGATTAGCACATGATATCACCTAATGGTTCAAACATTAAAATATGTCACTGCCTTAAGAGTTTATCTAACAGTATCTTTGAAAAAGGTGTTTGGTATAGTTGACATGGCATAGGATAGAAACTTATCTTTGAATGATCATGTGAACTAACTTGACATTGCAGGACGATAACACTTGATGTTATTAATTTTCCGTGTTTAAGCCACTGTTTGGCTTAACTCCTTTTATGGTAAGATATTTTCATCGGATTAATCTATGTGTATACATGTGTTAGAACTTATGTATTTAGTATTTTTCTATCACATATTAGTGGTTACATATGATTAAGAACAATTTTCGGGTTTTGAACGAATAACGCAAAATTCGACATATGTTCTGTTTAGAATTAGAACCTCCGTATGGCGGATATGGCGGATATGGCGGATCCCAAATTTTGGATCCGCCTAGTGTATGCTTTGGATCCGCCAACCCTAAACTCACGGATCCCGCGGAACCAAAAAGAGGGTTCCGCCAGTATTGTAATTTGGATCCACCAGAACAAACAATTGGATTTTTAATTTTTAGTTTAAATCCCACACTGAAAATCACTCACGTTTACCACTAGGATTCCTTTCACTAATACTCACTCTTATTAGGATCAAGACATCAAACTAACACCAATAGGATAATCACATCTAATCATAGTTTCAAATTTCATGAAAATGCTCCAAGGCATCTCTTCCGTAAAACACTGAATATTTGTAATCATTACACTGCATCATCCTGTCCTTTACTCATCCATTAGCTTGATTTGTAAATTGACAACTTCCTAACAAGTCTGAACTCACTGTTGGCAAAAATATCATAGATCACAAGTCTAATTGTTGACTATAGATATTGTCCAGTATTCACATATGTTGCCTGGCTTGGTTAACATGTCATCTTTCAAGACAATTAAGATTTACATCGAGTCATAACTCACACTTAGGTTATAGATGTAATTATCAAGTCTTGTTATCCTTTTCTCAAAGTAGGATTGACAACTTAAGCATTTCGTCCGAAATATTCAAGTATATCTGACTTACGATTGTAGTCATTAAAAGTCATATCCGAAACAATCAAATCACAAGTATTTTAACAACGTATGTTAAAACACTTATCCTATCATGACTAGAACATTTGTTCTTCATCCCATTTAGCCCCTAGGTTTCACAAACATAACTAAGCACTTCATCCACCAGTAAACTACAAGAATCAGTATCCATTCTTGTCATCTTCAACATTCATGTACACTTGTACTTTCACCATCATCACATCGCATTCACCTATGTGATATATCTCAGGCCCTAAACCTCAAATCATATCACCCACTAGTGAACCATAAGAATTAATATCCATCCCTGTTGTCTTCAACATCCAAGAAACTTAAGTACACCCATAGCACAATAAACCCCTACAACACCTCAATCCTTACCATCATTTGAATCCATTGAGTGCATTGCTCAAAAAGCCCTTTGTCCAAACACTCGTATCAAATCAAGTATGCGTTAAACATATTCAACAATACTTTACCATTTATAAGATTAGAACCTTCACCATCAAATGAGCGTGATGCTCACATTCAATGTTTATCATTGTCCACTAGGTTTAAGTAGTACAACTTTCACAAGTCATCAAAGTATTGGTAATACTTTGTAATCAAACCTCTGCATAAGTTTCATTAAACCTTAAATCAATATCTTAACAACATATGTTAAAATGTAAAGCCAACAAGTAACAATGACTCTTGAGGAGTATACATAAGAAACTCAAGTGAATTCTTCTTGTCATCCCCAAGTTTATTTAGGACAGATCTATCCAATTCAAACAACTTAAGTGTATATCTTCATTTAAGAAAACATTATGCCTAAAATATCATATGTTTAGTTTTCATATTGTTAAAAGGATAATATATATCCTATGCATCATTTTCTATTTGCAACATGAATGGTTATGTTACAAGAGATTTTATTACACCTCATCGGCTAAATGATCTTAAAACAAACATCCACTAGTTCTATGAACTATCTTCCTCATTGAGCACGAGTTAAATCTTACTTGTTGAAAGATACCATACGTATCTATTTCCTTTCAAGCGTACATTAAACCTTGGTCAAACCTTGTGCATATCCACATCTCTGGAGCATACATAAGATCTATTAAAGTTGGTAACTTTACTTAGATTCTTGTTCTAAAGAATTTTCCTGATATCATTCTAAATCCAACATATCCCATTACCACACACAAACACATCTTAGATGATCAAATCAATTGCATAACTCATACTTAAACTCAACTCAAAGGATGTCACCCTTTAGATCATTCAACCTTAGATTCCAAACACAAAGATTAAAATATGTTGACACATATTTGTCAAATTTACGTGTATAACATGACATCTTCATCACATTAGTTCTAATAGAAATAGTTGAGTCTCATTAAGCCAAGTAATTGGTAAACTATCATATTTTATTACTTTGATAGGCAAAAATAGGAATTCCTATCTTTCAGACATGAAAATGACTACTTAATGGTTAAATTGCTTCCGGCAGAGAAGTTGGGTATGTGGAATCACCCGTAAAAATGGTCGTGTTTAGCCTGAATTGAGCACCACTAGTAACAGTCTCATATTCATTCTCTAACTTGAAAAATCTTTATTCCTATACTTGCCTAAAGTAAGTAATAATAGATGATATTTTTTCTTGTCTTAGGAATTCTAATCAAACAAGTAGTAGATGTGATCTTTCTTCGCAAAATCACTTTCATTACACATACATGTGTTGATTACATGTTATTTGATATGATTTAGTATCTTGACGTTATCATAGTAAACCTTAGAAAGGTTTTGTCTGCATGCTTATATGCTTCGTGTTAACATGATTTATATGATATTTTCATTCCTTCGTTATATGCTGTTTCGCATGATTAGCGTATTATGTTAACTCACGATATGTCATTTTTAATACATGGTGTTAGATAGCTCTTGTCTTTAGTTAACATTCATTGAGTTTTTCGTAGGATAGTCTAAATGATGCATGCTTCTAAAATGTTAAAATTGTTTGCAATGAATCTATAGTCTCACTTCTTTTGTGACTTTGTCAAACTATTTGCTTGCCATGTGTGCACCTATAATCTGTCAAAATGTTTTCGGTATGATAAACATTTAGAAATAGGTTTATTCTACTAATTAATCACATAGATCATTGTGTTAATTAATAAGCATGCTTAAGTGTATAAGCCTAACATCAAAACAATTTCATAATATAGTATCATGCTATGATTATTTGTCTTGATGCTATGTGGTAACTTTTAGTCTAGTAGTCGAATATGGTGTTTTGTTTAACACATTTTTCTTGTAGGTTGATAACAAATTATTTGTTATCTTACTTTGTTATGCTTATTTTGCATAATTGTTGTCCCTTTATTGCTGCTTAGATTAGTAATACGTTTATGGGATTCTTTCACCTGCATATTGTGTTTAAATCTAATAGGATTAAGTTTTAAAGGTTTGAAATTTGTGTTTGGGTATCTTTCGATATACCTCTCTCCAAATCGTATTGTTGCTTCCGCTTTCCTAACAACATCTCCATCATCTGTTAGTTAAAACAATACACCTCTCATAAGGAAAACCACATACCTCATCATGCGATCATCTCGCATTGATAGAGAAGAGCTACGTGACTTCAAGGATGAAGTTATTTGTATGCTAACCAACATCAGCAAAAACATTGCTAAGACTCATCGTTTTCATTAACCTGCGTCGTCATTTCTTCATTCAATACATTACACATAATGTTGGATGTCCACTGACTAAGGGGGAGAGAAATTCTTTCACATAATTGTCTTTTCCCATTAAAAAACGTGTACTCATGTTTCTTACATCCTCAAAATACCGACTCATAGGTTCACACCACTTAGTTAAATCAATTCACAAAATCACAAAGTGATTCAAACCTTATTAGCCCAACATCACAGTTTTGCACCAATACCTCGTCAAGTGAAAAATACATCACGTGTTTGACAAACCTCTTAATGAGAAGCATTAAGTCTCCTTAGACTTTGACTAGGATTAGTGAAACCAAATCAGTAGTTATAAGTAAATAAACCTTAGCATGAACCTTCGTTTGGTTCCGCCCAATCCGTGGGTACCCGGTTCAGTTTTAACTATTCATAATAGACAACTCTCTCACAACCGAGTCTAGGATTTTCCTTCACAACTTCATTGTCTAGAACACCTTCATTATTTAGAACACCATCATAGGATCTCATCCTTTTCATTCTTGACGCATATCAAGTACGTCATTGTCAGTGCAAACAGAACCATCACTCTCAACACGTTGGTCCAACCAACATTCTCATCATATGATGTCATTTTCATTTTCATATAGGTATATGGAATCTCTATTCCTAAGTAATCATTGTATTCACTTCCTTCATTTGAACATTTATCATCTTTGGTAGATGATAATATCGTAATCTTAACCGTCTTTAATACTCTTATAGCACTTTCTATACAATGTCTGAATTCATTATAACCACCACCTTCCATCACCTCTTTCACTAATCATCAACCCCATGGATTAGCATCACTAACTTTAACTTCGCTTCATATCCTCATCATAGACATTGTTTTGTAGGAGTATATTCTTGTAAATGTAATTCTTATTAGAAGATTACACTCTTTATAACATGGTTTACTAGATAATCACGATTGATATCACAATTGGTATGTTGCATGATATTTTTCTTTGATTAGACAATCAAAATTGGTAAGTTGCTTGTGATTAGATATGTTGCATAATATTTTTCTTTGAGATAAAATATATTGCACTAACCATTTCATTGTAGGTTCATCATCATATACGCTCGATCGTATATAGCTTACTCATCATAGGATGAAGTTTGCATCGATTATTTTTCTTCTTTTATAGGTGTTTTATGACGCTCTCAAACCAGGAGGATTATCAGTCTAGCACTCATATTGCATCGTCTATACACATTGGTCGTATATGACATATATGTCTTAAGACATAGTCTCTATTGTGCTAATTTTTGTTTTATAGGTTTATCTTGACGTCCTAAAGCAATGGGGAGCCTTCGTCAAACATTTTTAGAATGCATCATATACACGCATTGGTGTATATCACATACTTGTCTAAGGACAAATATTGTTTTATACTAACCTTTATTTTGTAGGATTCTTCATCCTTGGATCATATACGTCGGTACTCTAGCAACGGGGAGTATTGATCAAGGGGGAGCATATCATGTACTAATCCTTGTTTTGTAGCATTCATAATCCTTACATTATATACGTTGGTACCCTAGCAACAGGGAGTATTGATTAAGGGGGAGCTACAGTCAAGGGGGAGCATGCTCGTATTCTTAAGAATTCTCATTCTTTGACACACTTTTGTGTTTCGACAAAAAAAATAGGAGAAAGGTCAACATAGTCCAACATAGCTTACCCACGTGTATCGTTGGCTATTTGCTTTTCATTCATCATGCATTTTTCATATATATTCTTTTTATGTTGCACACCACTAACCTTGATGTAGGATAAGAGTCCTAATTTGATCCATGGATACGCTTACAACCTAGGAGACGCAACAACCATAGGAGATTGGAGCAGTATAATTAACTTCACTAGGGATGATGCAAGCTCGCCATTTTGGGGAGAAATGAAGTTAACTCCAAGGACACACCCTTTTTGCTTCAACAAAAGGGGGAGAAAGGTGTAAACGGAGAAAGTAATAGGCTAGAAGAGTTGAAAAAAGCGTAAACGGAGAAGGTAATATTAATGGTAGTACGGACACAAGTAACTTTTGTACATTTTACTTTCCATCACGTTTACATATTTTTCCATCATCAAAAAGGGGGAGATTGTTAGTGCAAACAGTCTCGTTGGGGAGATTATTAGTGCAAGCAGTCTCGTTTGTTTTGATTGATGACAAACATGTAACTTGATACATAATGTAAAATGTACAAGTTACTTGTAATCATATCTTGTCTCAACATACATTCAACACCTCTCGAGTCCTCGTATGATACAACACAGGTTCGTACATGTTTGTTACGTGGCATTATGATCAAACCCTTAACAAACCATTTAGAATGTTTAAAATATGGCTAGGTCATTAAGTATTTTAAAAAAAAGGCTTACCATTCTACTTAGAACCTCATTTCACATTTTGCATATACAAGTATTCTTACTTGTACATCATGTTTTCTAAGTTTAATAGGATAAATACACTTTAGGTGTCAAACTAACATGATACATATTGGTTAACATATATTAGTTAAAGTAAGCTTGTATATACATGTATCCTAGTATTCCAACATATGAAGATTCAAGGGTACTTGACATCCTCAATGATTGAAGACTTCTCATTCAAGAAGTTCATGTAGATCTCACTTGCATACATGAATATCCATCACAACAAGTTTAGGTAGCTTGTGATCTTTATACATTGAAGGCATCCGATCAATGGAAGTTCATGTAGAGTAGGCATTCATATCCATGATACACTTATATCATGGATCATCATTGATCATTGTAAACATCATTGTAACACACCATACTAGATTAGGTGGTTTATGTGTTTGTACCATAAAACACAAGGTTTCTATGTTGGGCCATAAAACATAGCGGGAGTGGTTGTACCCTTGTAAAGAACTCGACATCTAGCTTAGTGTCATAAATTGTATAAGCGACGATGGGAGTGGTTGTACCCTTGTAAAGAACCAACGGGAGTGGTTGTGCCCTTGTAAAGAACCCGGTGTTTAGCTTAGTACCGGATAAAGTGTAAGCGACGATTGTAAGGTTTTCTCCGCCGAGAAGGGAGCTTGTTGATCTAGTGAAGTAACTCTCGAGTTGGGTACTCGGGGATTGGAGTAGGGCGGAGGGGAGCTCCGTGACCGAACCACTATAAATCATTGTGTTCGGTTTGCGCTTTCTTTTACTTATCTATTTACTTTTATGTTTGCATTATGTGATTGCTTGTGTTGTGATTATTTGATAATACTTGTGTGACAACTTGGTGGTCATAAACTACAACAAACATCTTTCATATTAGAACAAGCCAAATTGGAAATTTGATACAACAAGTTTTAAGATTTTAAAATGGTAACGTATTCACCCCCCCCTACGTTTTCACAAAAGATAAAAAGTCAGGAATGCTAGCGTGCAACTCAATTGCTCAAATTAATTCACATGGGCGTGTGGCCCCCTTTGTCCTCCACCACTCTCACGTACTATCTCCTCACCGGCCAACCAAATCGTGACATGTGGCAAGTTGTTGGAAGGATTTGGTGATTTATTTCTTCTTGGTCGACAAGCTACTAATATTCTTGCAATTAAGAGACACGTGTTCGGCAGATAAAAAACCTATGACATCAATCCTTAATAAAGCGACACGTTGCACAACTGATTGCCAATGATGAGGTCTATTTAATGGAGGCACTTGATCCGAGAAGAGGATATCAACTTTCATTTTAATTATCACAACACACACAGTAGTTAGTAGTAGGTTTAATATTAGGAGTAGGAGTAGAGTATTATTTAGGAGTAGACTAAGTATTTTAGCTTATTGTATTAGCCTATGTTAGGAATATAAATATTCATGTGAAGACTCAGTCACCCCGAGTATCTGTTGGCATTAACAAGCTCGTTGGATTATTAGTATTATTATTATTAGCTTAGTTACAATTAGTATTTGTGGAGTGGGTCAGTTCTTTACCCACTGTCAGCTCACTCTACAATCCACTCGGGGCACCTTAGCTTGTAAGTATAAATAACCCTCTCCACCTAGGGAGAGGGTTGGAACTCCTTCTCATTTAACCTAATACTACTTCACTTTCTCTCACTAGTTCCCATTCTCTTTTTCTCTCTCTAAAACAATCGGACAAACTAACATCGTTTATGTGTTATATGTTATTGAATATGCTACAATTGGTATCAAGAGCCATGGTTAGGTTCGTGTG
Source organism: Artemisia tridentata subsp. tridentata (assembly GCA_021014915.2). Taxonomy (NCBI): domain Eukaryota; kingdom Viridiplantae; phylum Streptophyta; class Magnoliopsida; order Asterales; family Asteraceae; genus Artemisia; species Artemisia tridentata. The sequence goes on along the minus strand of CP139507.1, from coordinate 122,025,196 downwards.
AGTGCATATTCTCGGATTTGTGGTGTGTTTTTGGCTTTTTTTTGTTTTGTTTTTTGGTTCGAATAGAAAAGGGACACAAATCACGGTTTGAGCTTTGTTTGTGGTTTAATTCGTGAAAAAATTGTACTTTCATGTTCATAAAACTGTCTTACATCTTCCTTGATAATATACAACCTTGTTCGTGTTAGTTAGTGGAAGATTTGAAGATTTTCTTGACTGTGGTTTGACATTCGGACGGATTTTCTTCCTTGCGGTTTGTCTCCCGGTAGTAAGTTTTTGATTGTGATTTGTGTTAGTTTGGGTATTGTCGACTGCGGTTTGGTCTGACTGCGGTCTGGATTTTAACCAAAACGGGAAAAGGACAAAAAGTACTGAAAGGGACATCTAGTCCGTTTGTTGTTACGGTTTGTGGTTTATTGTCCTTTGCGGTTTGTAGTCTTCTGCGGTTTGTGGTCTTCTGCGTTTTGAGGTTTTTTTGCGGTTTGACCAAAGTTGATTCTTTACGTCAAAACTTCAAACGGCCATAACTTTTGAACCGTAACTCCGTTTTCAGCCCACGACCTGTCAAAACGACCGTGAGACCAAGGAGAAGGACACGTTGAATGAATATAACCCAACTTTCGAAGCCTGAAATCGCTCCAAAATGAAGTTATTGAGGTTTTAAGTTTTCAGACCATAATTTCACCGTAACAACTTGCATCAACCAAACCAAATCACAACTATACAACAGATCACCAAGTCTACCATACTTTCATCATAACACATTCAAGTAATCAAATCACGGTTTCTTCTTGATTTTGTAAAATTCCGCGAAAGATTCTATTTCTCGGTTTAAATCATAGAATTGTAAAATCCCGTGCACGCTTACATCATGTCTACTACTTCAGATTCTGCTATATCTGAGATACTCAGATTGTACAACATGATTGACAAACAAAAGATTCCCAAAGATGTACAACAGATAAACGTGTTTGAGTATGTTGGTGCCAATAGGGACTTTGTGTGCTCGAATTCTCAGGAGAAAAAGCTTCATCAGCCACTGACAAATGTTGTTGAGTCAGATACTGCTATGAACAACATGCAACACGTAAAACACAACGAAGCGTCTGTTGAACCTAGTGGGGTATCTTTTGTTATTTATGATGATAATGTGTTGCATGAACAAAAGATTCCCGACAAAGTACAACAGACAAACGTTGTGGAGTCAGATACTGCTAATATGGGAAATAGCGATGTTATCCCATATGAACAATATATGAAGCACAACAAAGCGTCTGTTGTACCTAGTTGTGCATCTTCTGTTCTAAATGATGATTATGTGCTGCATGAGAACACTGAATTTGTCCCTGAAGACTCATTAACCACCCAACTTAACATCTATAAAGATCAAGTGGCCATATATGAACAACGTGCTAAGTTTGAGTTAACTAAACGTGAGCAAGAAATGGATGGTCAGATGCGTACACTTATTTTTGAACGTAATCTAAGGGAAGAAAAATTAAAAAATGAGTTATATTCTTTACAAAAACAACTGAATCAGACTGTTAAACAAAAACAGGAGATTCAAGAAAGTGTAAATACACTAAAGCAAGATTTCAAAGATAAAGAATCTAAACTCTTAAATGATTTTTCCAGACTTAAAACGTTAAAGAATAAACTTGAAAACAAGTTGTACACATAAGACCAGACCAGACAAACTGCTCAAAAGATTAGAAAGCATAAAAAGTTGTGTGATGAACATAGTGAGAAAGCCATAGGTGAACCAAAGTCTGCTTACCTTAGAAGTGCTAAAATGGCCCAACCCGCATTGTATGATGCAAATGTAATGATTGTGCCGGGCCATACCCCTCCCAATGTGTCCTCATTAGAAGAGAGTAATGAGATAGAAGTGATCAATAGAGAAAAGCTGAATGAAAAAATGAAGGATCCCAAATGTATAGCAAATGGAGTCATAATCAAACCCCATAATTACTATGAGGCGAACTTATTGACTGTCTTTGCACCTCAGATTAAGTTGACGCCTGAACAAATATTTTGGTCTTTGGACATAGAAAAAAGAAAGGTAAAAGAACTTCAATCCAAAAATCCACCCCTTAGGAAAATTGCGGCTGCAACGGTGTATCCTCCCAATACACCCAGGCATTTAGTTCCTTTGACTCTTCCCACAGATTGTAAAACCCTAATTAGCATATATGTACTTTGTCAACTATTTGCTGATTTGATAAAACATGTAAGAAGAGAATTACGCCAACTGGAATTACTGAGGGGAAAAGGGGTTTTGAACAAACAAAAAGGTGTTACTTAACTGAGGTCATTCCATTCTTTAAACTACTCAAAGAACATTTTGAAGGGATGCAAAAAACCCTTAAAACTGAAGTAAATGAGATGAAATTAGTGTTTAAAGATATGAAAAATGAGGTAGCTCAAAATGCGATAGAACTTAAGAGTCGTGAGATTGAGAGAAAGAATATTCTCATCACCAATGAGAATTTGATTGCTAGATGTATTGCACAAGATATATTTTATACTGCCACTGATGCTGCATTAACTGCCTGTCAATTTCATGAGTATTCTATTGCATTGAATGTTACCCAGAATCGTGTTGTTGAGCTTGAGGGGGAGAATTTGAAATTGCATGAGAAAATTCAAAATGATGACCATGATAACATGGTCAAGCGTTTTTCAAAACTAGAGGTTGATCATCTTAATTTGCAATTAAAATATCAACACTTAGAAGAAAGATGTAAAATATCAAATGCCAAGACATCTTTGGATGCTCCTGAATTTGATACATATTTTGAATTAAGCAAACGCGATGAAAAAATTCAAGCTCACACTAACATTATTCGACAATTGAGGGCCCAAATTACCCAATTAAAATCAATCAAGAGTGATGTGACTGGCACTCTTAAACCATTGTCTTTAGATTCTCAGAATTTTCACTATCAAGACACCATCAATAAGTTACAATATGAAAATGAGTGTTTTCAAGCTGAAAATTCAAAAGTCAAACAGCATTTCAAAGAGTTATATGACTCGATTAAAGTCACACGTAACAATCACAATGAAAAGATAACTTCTTTGCTAAATGAGATTGAGAATTTAAAGACTCGAGTGAAAGGGAAAATGCCAATCATCACCAGTGTGAATGTGGTTCCAAAAGTTTCTGCTTATAGTAAGTATGTTGTTGATGTTGTACCTATTCCGCTTTCCCTTAGGAACTATAGGTCTGCTCATCTAGTATATCTCACTCACCTTAAGGATAGCCTTGATACCCTGCGTGAGATCGTAGAAGAGGATAGGATAGATAAACCACTAGATAGTGCAGTTGTAGATGCCTGCTTCCTCACTAAATGATCTCCGGAACTCTTAGAATACATCATTAGCTCATGTCCTGAGACTGATAACAAGCGAGACAAGCTTAGTGCATCATCCTCAACGACTAAGAACAAGCAAGTAACCTTTAAGGCACCCCTGGAAACTTCAGATCCCGACACATCAAAACATGTCAGCAACTAGAAGTGAAAAAAACTAAGATTCCCATCAGTCCTTCTACAGGAGTCAACAGAGACACTATAGCTAGCAAGTCAAAACCTAGGAGAAATAAAAGGAATTATAGGACTTTGATGCGTGGGTTTTGCAACCTTACAACAGGTTTTACCTCTCGAGGGATCTCAAGAGGCTTACAACCCCACCAGGCAGTGTACCTGACCGATGTAGTATAGTGTAGTGGTAAGTACGGGGGATTGATCGTTCTCCACAGGGAATAGTGTTCGTTAGGTGTGAAAGGCTACTCTAATTAGGTCTAAGGGTTGAGGAAGATTCTTTTTATGTTTTTATAATTTTATGAAAGCAAGTAAAATCTCGGGTTTTGAAGGAGTGGGCGGAATTAGTTGCTAGTCAACTAACCCAAATTACTACAAATGCAAATAAAATAAAATAACAAAAATGAAAAGTGGTGAGAAACTTATGTGTAGAGAAATGTGTTTACTTAGATTTCCTTACTCCCTAACTATCTTTTACCGGTTAATTAGTGTGCATTAGTCGCGTGGATGACGGGTGTATTCCTTAATACCATTCGTGGGGTGGCGTACTTACTTCCCCAAACTCTACAAGCTCCTACTTCACTCCTATGTCGAGCCGGCTAGGAAGCTCCTAACATGGGATCACTAGAATTCGCTTGTGCATTGAATACAACCATAAAAACCTTTAGTACGCGTTTGGTTCATGTTTCTTAAGACGTTCAAGCAAGTTACCGAATAGGAAGTTAGCCAGTTTTCTTAAGCCTAACATAGATAAACAATCATCCAATACAACTAATAACACACTAACAACCAATAATCAATAGCTAGGTTTCATTAGATCTAAGCAAACACAAGATAAAATTAGCCTAACATGTTAAACAAAAGACAAGCATAAGATAGAATCAAACAACACATAGACATATTGAATGATTAATTGATAACTTATCTTTCAATGAAACATGGAAGATCTCAAGGCAAGAAGCCCTGAAAAAGTAGCTAAAATCGTCTTAGGGTTTTATCCCAAAATTCCACACACTAAGCTCTCTCTTAATGACAAAAAATTAGAAAACTATATATAGACTTTGACATCTGACGGCGTCACTTTATGCATTGTGACGCCGTCACCTCGCCGCTTTTAGGGTTCCCGGATGACCATCTTGACGCCGTCCCTCTTTAGCTCTTCAAAAATCCATTCTGGCTTATCAAGGCTTGACGCCGTCGGACCTATAACGTGACGCCGTCCCCTTATGATTTAAGCCGTGACGCCCTTGATTTAGTTAAAGCGTGACGCCGTCAGAATTCTCATGCAAACTCACTGGCCCGTCATGAGTAAATTTCACATCCAACTTTTCTTGCCAAGGCATGACGCCGTCCCATGTTAATTGTGACGCCGTCAAGAGTAACTTTTAGCCGATTCTTGAGACTTTGCCGTTTTCTTCACTTTTATGCTCCAAAAACGTCCAAAATGCCTCCTTTTCCAGATTTCTCCTCAAAAGTACCTAAAATGACAAAAGGAACGATTTAGGGCAATATTTGATCAAATAAATACGATTTCGGGCTTAAATGACCCCTTAAAAGCGGTACACTTTTCGCCTCATCAAATACCCTTACACTTGAGATTTGCTTGTCCTCAAGCAAATGCGCTTTTATTCTAATCAAAATACAAGTTAGGGGTCATTTAATGCAAACATAAAAGTAATTACAACAAATAATCGTTCCACTTCAATCATAATAAGCACGGAGATTACATACTAGCACCTCACAAGTAGTGTTTAGATACTCACATCTCTCAAGTGTCATCAAAATAAATCTCATAAATGAAAACGGAAAATATCTCTCACTACCTGTCATAGCAAATAGATTACCATAGGCTTGGGAAAGGATTGAAAACCTCCTCCACTAGGCGTAAGCACCTAAGATAAACTATCAAAGAGGGCTTTTAAATGGGTTATAACGTTAGGTGTAGGGAAAAGGAGAACACGGTTTTGTTGGATACGGGATATTTTACTGGTGGCGAGTTAAAGATCTTGATCAATTACATGTACTATACAACGTTGCTAAGCCAAGACTAGACTCGATCTTAAGCTAATGAAAGAAAATAACAAAACATAAACATAAAATAAACATAAAATGAAACGGGATGGTAGTCCGTATGTTTTTTCTACTTTTCTTTTTCTCATTTTTTTTTTGTATTTTTCTTGATTTTTTCGATTTTTTTTTTTTTTTTTTTTTTTTTTTTTTTTTTTTTTTTTTTGCATACACTTTTACCCTACCATCCAAAATAATACATCATAGGGGCGTTGCATCCCCTTACACTTGAACTTTTACATAACTTTACAAATACTAATCTAATGACTCGAATTAAGATAATTGAAAAACTTGGAGTACTTTTAAAACATTTAGCACATATGGGGGTAATAAATGATGTTCTTCCCCATTACTCCATTACACTAGTACTTTACCCATGAGTCCCAATCGTCCCAAAACAATATGTACAAGGATATGACTCGACTTAGCAACCATGTAATCAACTAGATAATTAACTTGGGTTTAAACAAATGTTGTCACAATAATGCACTAAAGATGAGTGCATACAAGGTAGGCTAAGGCGATTTGGGTGTACATTTAAGTGGGGTGTAACAAATTCTTCCTTTAAGTAAAATGCTTAAAGGTCGAAACGAAAAGATAGGCTCTGAGGGGTGTACTAGGGGTATCGTGTACTAAAAATGAGTACAACGCAAAGGGTGTGGGAGAATTACTTGACCAATGTAGCCAATGTAATTATAACAAAAACACAGGTGTAAAACATGGGTTAATCCTAATGCCTCTTATCACGTAGTAAATCTAACTACACGAATGTAGTCTCACTTGTGGCCTTGGAATGGTCCTAACGCAAGTTCTAGAATCTAAGTGCTACCGGTACACACATCATAGCATAAATGCTTTTCCTACCAATTCTAGGGGCGAACCTCACATATTTGGGGGTGGAAAATTTTTTAGTGGTACGGTTTTTGTGCTAGTCATATAACTCCTATCCGTGAGACGCTCATTAAGATCAAAGTTTCACTCCTATATGTTGTAAAAAATTTTAAATTTGGCACTAAAATTACCTTAACAAGTATTTCTCTCAGTTTTATTACACATCTACCATCAAACAAACAAAAATCAAGCACAATTGTATTCTCAAAAATCGTACTTTTACCCTCCCCTTACACTTAAGATGAACATTGTCCCCAATGTTCAAATGACAAATGTAAAAGCATAAAGTAAAAGAATGAAATCAAATACTCCCCTGATTCGCTCGTTGGATAATGAAATTACACGGTTAAATCGTCCTCCAAAGAGAATGTTGAAGCTCCATGACTAATGCATCGCCATAAGCTTGATTCAAAACATTTCCTTGTCCAAAATAACCTGTTGAACCTGAGAAAACAAACACGAAAACCTGCATAACATCGGCGGGATAAAATCTATATATAAGGATATAATGCTTGTGGAATGATAATTTTGCAGATTCCTGGAGATTATAAGTTGGAGATTTTAATAAAAACTTTTTTAAAAACAAAAATTTCAAAAATTTCTGAAAATTAAATCTGACGCCGTCAGGTTATAACCCCTGACGCCGTCAGAAATGACCTGACAAAAATTCTCGTTTTAAGTTTCCGGAAAATTTCTGGAAAAACCTTTACCTTACTTCCTGGAAATCCTGCAAAACATCATTATGACTCGATACAAGCATTTGACTCAAACAAATACGGATATGTATGTTAACTTATTATTATTATGATTCATGTTCATATGTGTTCTAATAAACCGATTTAGATTTCCCTTACACTTAACTTTTGCAAAATACCTTTATATGTAGTTAAGACGAAGTTAAAAACAACATAAAGCATTTTCACAAATTAGTTTTGAACATGAATCAATAAGAATAAAAATTAAACACACATACGGAAACAAATAAAATCAAACAAACAAATAAATAAACACACAAAGCAAATAAAAGCATGGGCTGCCTCCTAAGAGCGCTTGTTTTTGTTCGAGTCACGAGCCTGACTCTACCCTTATTTAATGGATAAAGGAGAGGTTTTCCCTACACTTAGGATTAAGTGCGGGTGATAGTAGCGATACACACCAGCTCGGTAGGAGTATGCCACGTAAGGAAAGAGTGGTGGATGAATTATATGCTCAAAGGGGTGTGCTCCTTTCATCATAACCTTGCCTAGTTCACTTTGGTCAATGGGTGATTTTGAGTTTCCTCCTAAAAAGGGATCATCTTCTATCAACTTCGAGAGACTCCTAGTTGGGAATCCATCTTGACCTAATAAACCCGGTTTAAACCCATAATGTTTCTTGCGGTCAATCATGAATGGGTGATGTAAGTATGTAAGGTCATGGTTCACTCCTATGTTAGCTTCCTCTCTACAAGGCCTAGAGTCTACTTCCTTAATCTTAACATTACCCGGACTACATGGTTTGATGGGTGGATCGGGACCTAATTCAATTCCTAAGTTCACATCTAAGGATGGAAGATTAGGTAACGGTTTTGGTTTAGGCTCCGGTTCATCAAAACTAGGAACTTCCCTAGAACTAAGAGTAAGGTTATCATTATGAGTATTCAAACCTATATGCTCTAGTGGTGCTTGGTCCAAGGGTTCTACCTCAATTGGGGTTCCTAAAGTCTCTTCTACTTCTTCTGAATAAGTCACGGGCGGTGTGTATGCCTCAAATGATGGTAGGACTTGTGGGGTATTTGGCGGGCTTGGATTTTCTACTTTATCATCCATCTTATCAAGATCACCTATATCCTCAACATGTGTTTCATTATAATCCAACCCTAACATTTTCCCAAGTATCTCAAGTGCTTCTCTAGGCATCTTAACTTCAATATCCGAATCATAAGGATCATCCTCAATATTATGACTGCTATATTCAAATTGCCCAAAAGATTCATCATGTGTTTCTTGAGATTCATCATCATCGATCATAAAACCTAGGTCTTTTTGATCAATGTGATCATGTTTGGCGAAATCCTCCATCACATCAAGGTCACCTATGTGTTTGTTTTGTACTATGGCATTACATGACAACCACTTAGGTATCTCAACACTAACATATTCATCCCCAAACAAACTTGTTTCATGATCCTCGAATTTTGTGGTCAATTGACTTGTACTAACGTTTGTTGGGTTGTCTACTATATAATAATATTGGGCACACTCTTCAATAGCTTCCCATGCTTTCTCAGCACTTAATTCCCTAATATCCCTGCCGGCAATATGGTAAATGTACCTTTGGGCTTGTCGGTCGACATGATTGTAAAAGAATTGAGTTAGGGACCAAAAATCGAAGTTATGATGAGGGACTTTTTGGAGTAAATATTTAAAACGAGTCCATGCATCATAGAGAGGTTCATCTTTATGTTGTTTAAACATCAAGATGTCATATGGAGTGGGTGAATTACGTGGCTGGTAGTATGGTGGATTCGCGTTCTCCATAATGGTGAACGGAAGAGTCAATGGAAATTACGAACAAACACACAAAGAAATAAGATAGACTAAAGAAAACCTAGAAAAATAAAATAAAAATCTCACTAGAAAGGAATCTAGTGAGTAGATCTAATAAAATAAAATTTCAACCTAAGCAATAACTACTCCCCGGCAGCGGCGCCAAAAACTTGATGCGTGGGTTTTGCAACCTTACAACAGGTTTTACCTCTCGAGGGATCTCAAGAGGCTTACAACCCCACCAGGCAGTGTACCTGACCGATGTAGTATAGTGTAGTGGTAAGTACGGGGGATTGATCGTTCTCCACAGGGAATAGTGTTCGTTAGGTGTGAAAGGCTACTCTAATTAGGTCTAAGGGTTGAGGAAGATTCTTTTTATGTTTTTATAATTTTATGAAAGCAAGTAAAATCTCGGGTTTTGAAGGAGTGGGCGGAATTAGTTGCTAGTCAACTAACCCAAATTACTACAAATGCAAATAAAATAAAATAACAAAAATGAAAAGTGGTGAGAAACTTATGTGTAGAGAAATGTGTTTACTTAGATTTCCTTACTCCCTAACTATCTTTTACCGGTTAATTAGTGTGCATTAGTCGCGTGGATGACGGGTGTATTCCTTAATACCATTCGTGGGGTGGCGTACTTACTTCCCCAAACTCTACAAGCTCCTACTTCACTCCTATGTCGAGCCGGCTAGGAAGCTCCTAACATGGGATCACTAGAATTCGCTTGTGCATTAAATACAACCATAAAAACCTTTAGTACGCGTTTGGTTCATGTTTCTTAAGACGTTCAAGCAAGTTACCGAATAGGAAGTTAGCCAGTTTTCTTAAGCCTAACATAGATAAACAATCATCCAATACAACTAATAACACACTAACAACCAATAATCAATAGCTAGGTTTCATTAGATCTAAGCAAACACAAGATAAAATTAGCCTAACATGTTAAACAAAAGACAAGCATAAGATAGAATCAAACAACACATAGACATATTGAATGATTAATTGATAACTTATCTTTCAATGAAACATGGAAGATCTCAAGGCAAGAAGCCCTGAAAAAGTAGCTAAAATCGTCTTAGGGTTTTATCCCAAAATTCCACACACTAAGCTCTCTCTTAATGACAAAAAATTAGAAAACTATATATAGACTTTGACATCTGACGGCGTCACTTTATGCATTGTGACGCCGTCACCTCGCCGCTTTAGGTTCCCGATGACCATCTTGACGCCGTCCCTTTAGCTCTTCAAAAATCCATTCTGGCTTATCAAGGCTTGACGCCGTCGGACCTATAACGTGACGCCGTCCCTCTATGATTTAAGCCGTGACGCCCTTGATTTAGTTAAAGCGTGACGCCGTCAGAATTCTCATGCAAACTCACTGGCCCGTCATGAGTAAATTTCACATCCAACTTTTCTTGCCAATCCGCCCGTCATGATAACCGATAACCCGATGTTAATTGTGACGCCGTCAAGAGTAACTTTTAGCCGATTCTTGAGACTTTGCCGTTTTCTTCACTTTTATGCTCCAAAAACGTCCAAAATGCCTCCTTTTCCAGATTTCTCCTCAAAAGTACCTAAAATGACAAAAGGAACGATTTAGGGCAATATTTGATCAAATAAATACGATTTCGGGCTTAAATGACCCCTTAAAAGCGGTACACTTTTCGCCTCATCAGACTTCACCAGCTAAAAGTGTTCCTAAGAAGAAAGTAGAAGACCACATGAGGAACAATAAGTCAGATTTGAACAAATGAAATCATAATTCAAATCCTAATTCACTTTGCAAAACATGTAATGATTGTTTAATTTCGGGTAATCATGATAAATGTGTTGAGAAATTTTTGAAGTCGTCCAACAAACCCCCAGTTAAGAAAGTTTGGAGAGCTAGACAAGTTAAGCAATCTTGGAAACCTACAGGGAAAATGTTTACCAATGTGGGCTTTCAGTGGAAGCCCACGGGCCGAATATTCACACTAGGCGAACAATGCCCTTTAACGAGGATTACCATGCCTAGAGTAGTGTCTGTTAAGGAATGGAAGCCAACTAGTAAAGTTATCCCTTTAGATTCACAATGCCCTTTAACTAGGTCCATTGCATCTACTAGTGTTGCCCCTATTGTTAAAACCAAGACACCTATGGTTTCAGCAGTTTCAAAGATTGTTTGCACTAACCAACTGGAACCCAACTTAAATTGGGGATCCGACACTCCAAACTCTCTTCTTTCGTCTGTTTTCAAATGCAGGTCGTACAGATCGTCCTTTGACATTTGGACTCAGGCTGCTCACAACATATGAGGGGAAACGACAATGACGTTTGAACGCATCAGTTCAAGCCTCGGTCCTCAATGTCAACACAATGGCGTCTGCTGACATCTCTTCAGGCCCCATTCATCAAAGAAAAGAGAAGTTTACGCTTAAGTGCGCTTTATCTTCGGAAGAAGAGAAATCTTCTTGTTTATGACCATTCTCATCAACAACCTTCATGCTCTTCCCATGCTCATTCAGTCATCAAGTGGATCAACGTACATTGGAGTATATTCTTATTCACTTGTTTTATCAAAAATTGCAACCTCCAATGCAATATTTGAGGGGGGGAGTGTGAATAAACTAAATGTCAGTCATTAAATGGATCTACTTACCGTTGATGGTATTCTTATTCACCTGTTTAATCAAAAATGGCAGTCATATGCAATTTTTTAGGGGGAGAAGGGTGAATAAACTACATGTTGATTGATGTTTGAGAAATAGTCATACGACTCCTGAATACATCAGTTCAGGAGTCGTGCAAACCAAGTTTCCTCAACACTATATGTTCCACCGTCCATGAAGAAAGAAGATATATTATTTCAACCATTAGTTTGAAGAATACTTTCAGCTCCATCAAGTGTTGTATCTCCTATGTTTCTCGCTAATGCACAGATATCTGCTAATACAACCGGTACTCCTTCATGAACCACAATGGTTTAAGAAGTACCATCTGTTAGTACTTCTCCAACAACTCACGAAATTATATCTCTAGTCATTAATCAAGGTGTTGAAGAACAAGTTCATGGAAGTCTACCTCCCGAGATTGATAATGAACCCCTCCTCCATAATCTTTCTCCAGACCCGAGTTCTGGAGAATAATCTTCACAAAGGGTTATTCGATCAGATTCTCATCAACTCAATCAATCATTTCATTTTATCAGTAAGTGGTCAAAGGATCACCCATTGGAGAATGTGATTGGCAATCCTTCTAGACCTGTTTCGTCAAGAAGTCAATTACAAACCCATGCCAAATGGTGCTACTTTGATTCACATGGACATCCGATACCATTCGGCGGAAAACGATCTGATTGAACTCTTATCTATCTAAGAAAGAATAGAGGTGGTAATTCTTCATGTATCTTCTGTATATATAGAAATTATAAAAACTCAAAAAGATTTTCCACGTTGTATATATTTTAAACCACAAAAAAAAATATATATATATAAAACCTATAAAACCTATAAAAATCAGAAAAATAGAAAATACCAAAAATAGTTCATCTAGGCATGTTTTTTGTTTATCGATAACATTTATGGTCCTAGAATTGTCATTTAATAATGACACGGGACTTTAAATGAAACTCGAGCAGAAGTTAAAATGAATTGTTAAAACATGTCTTGTCGGCTTGCAGTTACTTCATACTGCAACCCGTGCTTTATTATGGGGAAAGCATGTCGCCAAAAAGACGGTTGTTCCTCCAACTGGGTGATGTTCACTTGGGCATGGATTATTTTATATCTATGTTTCTTCGATTTGATGTACGATTCAGTGCATCATTTCTTGTATAAGAAGAGAAGTCTTCTTTACACCAAAAACTCTTTCCCTTCTATGATTCTTCAGGAGAGTTTTGGTGTTTCACAAGGTGGTAACTGGACTTAAATTTTCACAAATGCTTGACGCTCAATTGAATGACTACAGCTCTTTAAATAGAAAACGGGTCATTAATTGAGGGGGAGAGTATTTGTTCAAATTTCTGACACCTTTTTAAACTTTGTGCAACATCAGCAGTGACACTCTCTCTTGGTTTGAGGGGGAGCATAGTATGCTCCATCATCAGAATTTATTAAATTGGACCACATTTTCTCCCACATCTTCTAACTTATTTAAATCAATTGGGATCACAAATCTCAAAAGGTTTGAAATTTTTGATCGGGGGAGAGAATGTGATTTAAATATGAAACCTGCTGAAAATGTGATTCTTTGGACTTAAGTGTAAGCTCTCCCATATGTGCTAAACTCTTTCGTATATCGATGCACATATTGAGGGGGAGAAAATGATGTATAATAGCAAAATGGATGTGGCATCTTATGTGAGTACGACTCAGACTTCATCAATGAATTGACGAAACATAAACTGTCATTAATCGAAAGGATGCGTCATGGCCGGGTAATAATTTCAAGCTGGTCTAACCAGTGATTGATGAAGCGAAAAGTGTACCGCTTTTAAGGGGTCATTTAAGCCCTAAATCGTATTTATTTGATCAAATATTGCCCTAAATCGTTCCTTTTGTCATTTTAGGTACTTTTGAGGAGAAATCTGGAAAAGGAGGCATTTTGGACGTTTTTGGAGCATAAAAGTGAAGAAAACGACAAAGTCTCAAATTGTGCTAAAAGTTACCTTTGACGGCGTCAGGATTAACCTTGGACGACGTCATGGCTTGGCAAGAAAAGGTGGATGTGAAAATTACTCATGATAAGCCAGAGAAATTTGCATGGAATTCTGACGGCGTCACGCTTTAATGTGATCAAGGTCGTCACGGCTTAATTTAAAGTGGGACGGCGTCACCCCTAAGTCTGACGGCGTCAAGCCTTGATAAGCCAGAACGGATTTTGGAGAGCTAAAGAGGGACGGCGTCAAGAAGGCCATCCGGGAACCCTAAAAGCGGCGAGGTGACGGCGTCACACTCCATAACGTGACGCCGTCAGATCTGAAAGTCTATATATAGTTTTCTAATTTTTTGTCATTAGTGTGGAACTTATTGGGGAACTTTGTGTGTACGAACCCTAGACGATTTTAGCAGCTTTTTCAAGGCTTTTTGCCTTGAGATCTTCCATGTTACAATGAAGATAAGTTATCAATTAATCATTCAATATGTCTATGTGTTGTTTGATTCTATCTTGTTCTTGTCTTTTGTTTAACATGCTAGGCTAGATTTATCTTGTGTTTGCTTAGATCTAATGAAACCTAGCTATTGATTATTGGTTATTAGTGTGTTATTAGTTGTATTGGATGATTGTTCATCTATGTTAGGCTTAATAAAACTGGCTAACTTCCTATTCGGTAACTTGCATGAACGTCTTAAGAAGCATGAACCAATGCGTACTAAGGTTTTTATGGTTGTATTTAATGCACAAGCGAATTCTAGTGATCCCATGTTAGGAGCTTCCTAGCCGGCTCGACATAGGAGTGAAGTAGGAGCTTGTAGAGTTGGGGAAGTACGTACGCCACCCCACGATTGGTATTAAGGAATACACCCGTCATCCACGCGATTAATGCACACTAATTAACCGGTAAAAGATAGTTAGGGAGTAAGGAAATCTAAGTAAACACATTTCTCTCCACATAAGTTTTCACCACCTTTTCATTTTCAGTTATTTTATTTTATTTGCATTCGTAGTAACTTGGATTAGTTGACTAGCAACTAATTTCGCCCACTCTTTCAAACCCGAGATTTTACTTGCTTTCATAAAATTATAAAAACATAAAAAGAATCTTCTCTCACCCTTAGACCTATTAGAGTAGTTTTTCATACCTAACGAACACTATTCCCTGTGGAGAACGATCAATCCCCCGTACTTACCACTACACTATACTACATCGGTCAGGTACATTGCCTGGTGGGGTTGTAAGCCTCTTGAGATCCCTCGAGAGGTAAAACCTGTTGTAAGGTTGCAAAACCACGCATCAAGTTTTTGGCGCCGCTGCCGGGGAATAGTTATTGTTTAGGTTGAATTTTTATTTTATTAGGTCTACTCACTAGATTCCTTTCTAGTGAGATTTTTATTTTATTTTTCTAGGTTTTTCTTTAGTCTATCTATTTTCTTCGTGCTTTTGTTCGTATAAGATTTCCATTGACTCTTCCGTTCACCATTATGGAGAACGCGAATCCACCATACCACCAACCACGTAATTCACCCACTCCATATGACATCTTGATGTTTAAACAACATAAAGATGAACCTCTCTATGATGCATGGACTCGTTTTAAATATTTACTCCAAAAAGTCCCTCATCATAACTTCGATTTTTGGTCCCTAACTCAAATCTTTTACAATCATGTCGACCGACATGCCCAAAGGGACATTTACCATATTGCCGGCAGGGATATTAGGGAATTAAGTGCTGAGAAAGCATGGGAAGCTATTGAGAATTGTGCCCAATATTATTATATGGTAGACAACCCAACAAACATTAATACAAGTCAATTGACCACAAATTTCAAGGATCATGAAACAAGTTTGTTTGGGGATGAGGGTAGAGTTGAGCCACCTAGCTGCATGTCATGGTTAGGCACTACCATAATACAGGGTGAACACTTAGGTGATCTTGATGTGATGGAGGATCTAGCTGAGCATGATCACATTGATCAAAAAGACCTAGGTTTTATGATCGATGACGATGAATCTCAAGAAACACATG
Organism: Artemisia tridentata subsp. tridentata; assembly: GCA_021014915.2. Taxonomy (NCBI): domain Eukaryota; kingdom Viridiplantae; phylum Streptophyta; class Magnoliopsida; order Asterales; family Asteraceae; genus Artemisia; species Artemisia tridentata. Next base: position 122,009,495 of record CP139507.1, on the reverse strand, counting down.
ATGAATCTTTTGGGCAATTTGAATATAGCAGTCAGAATATTGAGGATGATCCTTATGATTCGGATATAGAAGTTGAGATGCCTAGAGAAGCACTTGAGATACTAGGGAAAATGTTAGGGTTAGATTCTACTAAAACACATGATGAGGATATAGGTGATCTTGACACAAGGAATGATGAGGTAAGTAACATAAGCCCACCAAGTACCCCACAAGTCCTACCATCATTTGAGGCACACACACCGCCCGTGACTTACCCGGAAGAAGTTGAGGAGACTATAGGAACCCCAATAGAGGTAGAGCCCTTGGACCAAACACAACTAGAATAAATAGGTTTGAATGCTTTTAGTGATCACAACCTTTCTTTTAGTCCTATGAAAGTTCCTAGTTTTGATGAGCCGGAGCCTCAACCAAAACCGTTACCTAATCTTCCATCCTTGGATGAAAATTTAGGAATTGAATTAGGTCCCGATCCACCCATCAAAACATATAGTCCGGGTAGTCTTAAGTTTAAGGTAGTGGACATTAAGCCTTGTAGTGAGGAAGACAATATAGGAGTGAAAAATGACCTTACATGTCTACATCACCCATTCATGATTGATCACAAGAAACATTATGGGTTTAAACCGGGTCTATTGGGTCAAGATGGATTCCCAATTAGGAGTCTCTCGAAGTTGTTAGAAAATGATCCCTTTTTAGGAGAACACTTTAACTCACCCATTGACCAAAGTGAACTAGGTAAGGTTATGATGAAAGAAGCACACCCCTTTGAGCATATAATTCATCCACCAATCTTTCCTCACGCGGCATACTTCCACCAAGTCGGTGTGTATCGCTACTATTACCCGCACTTAACCCTAAGTGTAGGGAAAACCTCTCCTTTATCCGTTAAATAAGGGTAGAGTCAGGCTCGTGACTCGAACAAAAACAAGCGCTTCTTGGGAGGCAACCCAAGCTTTATTTGCTTTGTGTGTTTATTTATTTGTTTGTTTTTATTTGCTTCCGTATGTATGTTTAATTTTTATTATTATTGATTCATGTTCAAAACTAATTTGTGAAAATGCTTTATCTTGTTTTTAACTTCGTCTTAACTACATATAAAGGTATTTTGCAAAAGTTAAGTGTAAGGGAAATCTAAATCGGTTTATTAGAACACAAATGAACATGAATCGTAATAATAATAAATTAACATACATATTAGTGTTTGTTTGAGTCAAATGCTTGTATCGAGTCATAATGATGTTTTGCAGGAATTCCAGGAAGTAAGGTATAGGTTTTTCCAAAAATTTTCCGGAAACGTAACATGAGAATTCTGTCAGATTGTTTCTGACGGCGTCAGGTTTAATTTTCTGAAAATTTTTGAAAGTTTTGTTTTCATAAAAAAGTTTTTATTAAATCTCTAACTTATAATCTCCAGGAATCTGCAAAATTATCATTCCACAAGCATTATATCCTTATATATAGATTTTATCCCGCCGATGTTATGCAGGTTTTCGTGTTTGTTTTCTCAGGTTTAACAGGTTATTTTGGACAAGGAAATGTATGTGGAATCAAGCTTTTGGCGATGCTTTAGTCTTGGAGCTTCTACATTCTCTTTGGAAGAAGATCTAACCGTGTTACTTCATTATCCACCGAGCGAATCAGGGGAGTATTTGATTTCATTCTTTTACTTTATGCTTTTACATCTTGTTATTTGAACATTGGGGACAATGTTCATCTTAAGTGTAAGGGGGTAAAAGTACGATTAGAGAATGCTATTACGCTTGATTTTTGTTTGTTTAATAGTGGATGTGTAATAAAACTGAGAGAAATACCTGTTAGGGCAATTTTAGTGCCAAATTTAAAATTTTTTACAACATATAGGAGTGAAACTTTGATCTTAATAAGCGTCTCATGGATAGGAATTATATGACTAGCACAAAAACCGTACCACTAAAAAAAATTTCCACCCCAAATATGTGAGGTTCGCCCCTAGAATTGGTAGGAAAAGCATTTATGCTATGATGTGTGTACCGGTAGCACTTAGATTCTAGAACTTGCGTTAGGACCATTCCGAGGCCACAAGTGAGACTACATTCGTGTAGTTAGATTTACTACATGATAAGAGGCATTAGGATTAACCCATTGTTTTACACCTGTGTTTTTGTTATAGTTACTTTGGCTACATTAGTCAAGTAATTCTCCCACACCCTTTGCGTTGTACTCATTTTTAGTACACGATACCCCTAGTACACCCCTCAGAGCCTATCTTTTCGTTTCGACCTTTAAGCATTTTACTTAAAGGAAGAATTTGTTACACCCCACTTAAATGTACACCCAAATCGTCTTAGCCCACCTTGTATGCACTCATTTTTAGTGCATTATTGTGACAACATTTGTTTAAACCCAAGTTAATTATCTAGTTGATTACATGGTTGCTAAGTCGAGTCATATCCTTGTACATATTGTTTTGGGACGATTGGGACTCATGGGTAAAGTACTAGTGTAATGGAGTAATGGGGAAGAACATCATTTCCCCATATTGATTAAACCCCAATATGTTTCTTAAAATATTTTAAAAGATTTACTCCAAGTGTTTTGGATTATCTTAATTCGCAGTCATTAGAATATAATTTGTAAAGTATATGTAAAAGTTCAAGTGTAAGGGGAATGCAAACGCCCCTATGATGTATTATTTGGATGGTAGGGAAAAGTGTATGCAAAAAAAAAAAAAAAAAAAAAAAAAAAAAAAAAAAAAAAAAAAAAAAAAAAAATCATACGGACTACCATCCCGTTTCATTTTATGTTTGTTTTATGTTTTTTTTTATTTTGTTTTTAGCTTAAATCGAGTCGAGTCTTGGCTTAGCAACATTGTATAGTACATGTAATTAATCAAGATCTTTAACTCGCCACCAGTAAAATATCCTTATTCCAACAAAACCGTGTTTTCCTTTTCCCTACACCTAACGTTATAACCCATGTAAAAGCCCTCTTTGATAGTTTATCTTAGGTGCTTACGCCTAGTGGAGGAGGCTTTCGATCCTTTCCCAAGCCTATGGTAATCTATTTGCTATGACAGGTAGTGAGAGATATTATCCATTTTCATTTATGAGATTTATTTTGATGACACTTGAGAGATGTGAGTATCTAAACACTACTTGTGAGGTGCTAGTTTGTAATCTCCGTGCTTATTATGATTAAAGTGGAACGAATATTTGTTGTAATTACTTTTATGTTAGCATTAAATGACCCCTAACTTGTATTTTGATTAGAATAAAAGCGCATTTGCTTGAGGACAAGCAAATCTCAAGTGTAAGGGTATTTGATGAAGCGAAAAGTGTACCGCTTTTAAGGGGTCATTTAAGCCCTAAATCGTATTTATTTGATCAAATATTGCCCTAAATCGTTCCTTTTGTCATTTTAGGTACTTTTGAGGAGAAATCTGGAAAAGGAGGCATTTTGGACGTTTTTGGAGCATAAAAGTGAAGAAAACGACAAAGTCTCAAAATTGTGCTAAAAGTTACCTTTGACGGCGTCAGGATTAACCCTGGACGGCGTCATGGCTTGGCAAGAAAAGGTGGATGTGAAAATTACTCATGATAAGCCAGAGAAATTTGCATGGAATTCTGACGGCGTCACGCTTTAATGTGATCAAGGTCGTCACGGCTTAATTTAAAGTGGGACGGCGTCACCCCTAAGTCTGACGGCGTCAAGCCTTGATAAGCCAGAACGGATTTTGGAGAGCTAAAGAGGGACGGCGTCAAGAAGGCCATCCGGGAACCCTAAAAGCGGCGAGGTGACGGCGTCACACTCCATAACGTGACGCCGTCAGATCTGAAAGTCTATATATAGTTTTCTAATTTTTTGTCATTAGTGTGGAACTTATTGGGGAACTTTGTGTGTACGAACCCTAGACGATTTTAGCAGCTTTTTCAAGGCTTTTTGCCTTGAGATCTTCCATGTTACATTGAAGATAAGTTATCAATTAATCATTCAATATGTCTATGTGTTGTTTGATTCTATCTTGTTCTTGTCTTTTGTTTAACATGCTAGGCTAGATTTATCTTGTGTTTGCTTAGATCTAATGAAACCTAGCTATTGATTATTGGTTATTAGTGTGTTATTAGTTGTATTGGATGATTGTTCATCTATGTTAGGCTTAAGAAAACTGGCTAACTTCCTATTCGGTAACTTGCTTGAACGTCTTAAGAAACATGAACCAATGCGTACGAAGGTTTTTATGGTTGTATTTAATGCACAAGCGAATTCTAGTGATCCCATGTTAGGAGCTTCCTAGCCGGCTCGACATAGGAGTGAAGTAGGAGCTTGTAGAGTTGGGGAAGTACGTACGCCACCCCACGATTGGTATTAAGGAATACACCCGTCATCCACGCGATTAATGCACACTAATTAACCGGTAAAAGATAGTTAGGGAGTAAGGAAATCTAAGTAAACACATTTCTCTCCACATAAGTTTTCACCACCTTTTCATTTTCAGTTATTTTATTTTATTTGCATTCGTAGTAACTTGGATTAGTTGACTAGCAACTAATTTCGCCCACTCTTTCAAACCCCAGATTTTACTTGCTTTCATAAAATTATAAAAACATAAAAAAGAATCTTCTCTCACCCTTAGACCTATTAGAGTAGTTTTTCATACCTAACGAACACTATTCCCTGTGGAGAACGATCAATCCCCCGTACTTACCACTACACTATACTACATCGGTCAGGTACACTGCCTGGTGGGGTTGTAAGCCTCTTGAGATCCCTCGAGAGGTAAAACCTGTTGTAAGGTTGCAAAACCACGCATCAAGTTTTTGGCGCCGCTGCCGGGGAATAGTTATTGTTTAGGTTGAATTTTTATTTTATTAGGTCTACTCACTAGATTCCTTTCTAGTGAGATTTTTATTTTATTTTTCTAGGTTTTTCTTTAGTCTATCTATTTTCTTCGTGCTTTTGTTCGTATAAGATTTCCATTGACTCTTCCGTTCACCATTATGGAGAACGCGAATCCACCATACCACCAACCACGTAATTCACCCACTCCATATGACATCTTGATGTTTAAACAACATAAAGATGAACCTCTCTATGATGCATGGACTCGTTTTAAATATTTACTCCAAAAAGTCCCTCATCATAACTTCGATTTTTGGTCCCTAACTCAAATCTTTTACAATCATGTCGACCGACATGCCCAAAGGGACATTTACCATATTGCCGGCAGGGATATTAGGGAATTAAGTGCTGAGAAAGCATGGGAAGCTATTGAGAATTGTGCCCAATATTATTATATGGTAGACAACCCAACAAACATTAATACAAGTCAATTGACCACAAATTTCAAGGATCATGAAACAAGTTTGTTTGGGGATGAGGGTAGAGTTGAGCCACCTAGCTGCATGTCATGGTTAGGCACTACCATAATACAGGGTGAACACTTAGGTGATCTTGATGTGATGGAGGATCTAGCTGAGCATGATCACATTGATCAAAAAGACCTAGGTTTTATGATCGATGACGATGAATCTCAAGAAACACATGATGAATCTTTTGGGCAATTTGAATATAGCAGTCAGAATATTGAGGATGATCCTTATGATTCGGATATAGAAGTTGAGATGCCTAGAGAAGCACTTGAGATACTAGGGAAAATGTTAGGGTTAGATTCTACTAAAACACATGATGAGGATATAGGTGATCTTGACACAAGGAATGATGAGGTAAGTAACATAAGCCCACCAAGTACCCCACAAGTCCTACCATCATTTGAGGCACACACACCGCCCGTGACTTACCCGGAAGAAGTTGAGGAGACTATAGGAACCCCAATAGAGGTAGAGCCCTTGGACCAAACACAACTAGAAGAAATAGGTTTGAATGCTTTAGTGATCACAACCTTTCTTTTAGTCCTATGAAAGTTCCTAGTTTTGATGAGCCGGAGCCTCAACCAAAACCGTTACCTAATCTTCCATCCTTGGATGAAAATTTAGGAATTGAATTAGGTCCCGATCCACCCATCAAAACATATAGTCCGGGTAGTCTTAAGTTTAAGGTAGTGGACATTAAGCCTTGTAGTGAGGAAGACAATATAGGAGTGAAAAATGACCTTACATGTCTACATCACCCATTCATGATTGATCACAAGAAACATTATGGGTTTAAACCGGGTCTATTGGGTCAAGATGGATTCCCAATTAGGAGTCTCTCGAAGTTGTTAGAAAATGATCCCTTTTTAGGAGAACACTTTAACTCACCCATTGACCAAAGTGAACTAGGTAAGGTTATGATGAAAGGAGCACACCCCTTTGAGCATATAATTCATCCACCAATCTTTCCTCACGCGGCATACTTCCACCAAGTCGGTGTGTATCGCTACTATCACCCGCACTTAACCCTAAGTGTAGGGAAAACCTCTCCTTTATCCGTTAAATAAGGGCAGAGTCAGGCTCGTGACTCGAACAAAAACAAGCGCTTCTTGGGAGGCAACCCAAGCTTTATTTGCTTTGTGTGTTTATTTATTTGTTTGTTTGATTTTATTTGCTTCCGTATGTATGTTTAATTTTTGTTATTATTGATTCATGTTCAAAACTAATTTGTGAAAATGCTTTATCTTGTTTTTAACTTCGTCTTAACTACATATAAAGGTATTTTGCAAAAGTTAAGTGTAAGGGAAATCTAAATCGGTTTATTAGAACACAAATGAACATGAATCATAATAATAATAAATTAACATACATATTAGTGTTTGTTTGAGTCAAATGCTTGTATCGAGTCATAATGATGTTTTGCAGGAATTCCAGGAAGTAAGGTATAGGTTTTTCCAAAAATTTTCCGGAAACGTAACATGAGAATTCTGTCAGATTGTTTCTGACGGCGTCAGGTTTAATTTTCTGAAAATTTTTGAAAGTTTTGTTTTCATAAAAAAGTTTTTATTAAATCTCTAACTTATAATCTCCAGGAATCTGCAAAATTATCATTCCACAAGCATTATATCCTTATATATAGATTTTATCCCGCCGATGTTATGCAGGTTTTCGTGTTTGTTTTCTCAGGTTTAACAGGTTATTTTGGACAAGGAAATGTATGTGGAATCAAGCTTTTGGCGATGCTTTAGTCTTGGAGCTTCTACATTCTCTTTGGAAGAAGATCTAACCGTGTTACTTCATTATCCACCGAGCGAATCAGGGGAGTATTTGATTTCATTCTTTTACTTTATGCTTTTACATCTTGTTATTTGAACATTGGGGACAATGTTCATCTTAAGTGTAAGGGGGGTAAAAGTACGATTAGAGAATGCTATTACGCTTGATTTTTGTTTGTTTAATAGTGGATGTGTAATAAAACTGAGAGAAATACCTGTTAGGGCAATTTTAGTGCCAAATTTAAAATTTTTTACAACATATAGGAGTGAAACTTTGATCTTAATAAGCGTCTCATGGATAGGAATTATATGACTAGCACAAAAACCGTACCACTAAAAAAAATTTCCACCCTCAAATATGTGAGGTTCGCCCCTAGAATTGGTAGGAAAAGCATTTATGCTATGATGTGTGTACCGGTAGCACTTAGATTCTAGAACTTGCGTTAGGACCATTCCGAGGCCACAAGTGAGACTACATTCGTGTAGTTAGATTTACTACATGATAAGAGGCATTAGGATTAACCCATTGTTTTACACCTGTGTTTTTGTTATAGTTACTTTGGCTACATTAGTCAAGTAATTCTCCCACACCCTTTGCGTTGTACTCATTTTTAGTACACGATACCCCTAGTACACCCCTCAGAGCCTATCTTTTCGTTTCGACCTTTAAGCATTTTACTTAAAGGAAGAATTTGTTACACCCCACTTAAATGTACACCCAAATCGCTTAGCCCACCTTGTATGCACTCATTTTTAGTGCATTATTGTGACAACATTTGTTTAAACCCAAGTTAATTATCTAGTTGATTACATGGTTGCTAAGTCGAGTCATATCCTTGTACATATTGTTTTGGGACGATTGGGACTCATGGGTAAAGTACTAGTGTAATGGAGTAATGGGGAAGAACATCATTTATTACCCCCATATGTGCTAAATATTTTAAAAGTACTCCAAGTGTTTTGATTATCTTAATTCGAGTCATTAGAATAGTAATTTGTAAAGTTATGTAAAAGTTCAAGTGTAAGGGGAATGCAACGCCCCTATGATGTATTATTTTGGATGGTAGGGCAAAAGTGTATGCAAAAAAAAAAAAAAAAAAAAAAAAAAAAAAAAAAAAAAAAAAAAAAAAAAAAAAAAAATCATACGGACTACCATCCCGTTTCATTTTATGTTTGTTTTATGTTTTTTTTATTTTGTTTTTAGCTTAAATCGAGTCGAGTCTTGGCTTAGCAACATTGTATAGTACATGTAATTAATCAAGATCTTTAACTCGCCACCAGTAAAATATCCTTATTCCAACAAAACCGTGTTTTCCTTTTCCCTACACCTAACGTTATAACCCATTTAAAAGCCCTCTTTGATAGTTTATCTTAGGTGCTTACGCCTAGTGGAGGAGGTTTTCGATCCTTTCCCAAGCCTATGGTAATCTATTTGCTATGACAGGTAGTGAGAGATATTATCCGTTTTCATTTATGAGATTTATTTTGATGACACTTGAGAGATGTGAGTATCTAAACACTACTTGTGAGGTGCTAGTTTGTAATCTCCGTGCTTATTATGATTAAAGTGGAACGAATATTTGTTGTAATTACTTTTATGTTAGCATTAAATGACCCCTAACTTGTATTTTGATTAGAATAAAAGCGCATTTGCTTGAGGACAAGCAAATCTCAAGTGTAAGGGTATTTGATGAAGCGAAAAGTGTACCGCTTTTAAGGGGTCATTTAAGCCCTAAATCGTATTTATTTGATCAAATATTGCCCTAAATCGTTCCTTTTGTCATTTTAGGTACTTTTGAGGAGAAATCTGGAAAAGGAGGCATTTTGGACGTTTTTGGAGCATAAAAGTGAAGAAAACGACAAAGTCTCAAAATTGTGCTAAAAGTTACCTTTGACGGCGTCAGGATTAACCCTGGACGGCGTCATGGCTTGGCAAGAAAAGGTGGATGTGAAAATTACTCATGATAAGCCAGAGAAATTTGCATGGAATTCTGACGGCGTCACGCTTTAATGTGATCAAGGTCGTCACGGCTTAATTTAAAGAGGGACGGCGTCACCCCTAAGTCTGACGGCGTCAAGCCTTGATAAGCCAGAACGGATTTTGGAGAGCTAAAGAGGGACGGCGTCAAGAAGGCCATCCGGGAACCCTAAAAGCGGCGAGGTGACGGCGTCACACTCCATAACGTGACGCCGTCAGATCTGAAAGTCTATATATAGTTTTCTAATTTTTTGTCATTAGTGTGGAACTTATTGGGGAACTTTGTGTGTGAAAACCCTAGACGATTTTAGCAGCTTTTTCAAGGCTTTTTGCCTTGAGATCTTCCATGTTACATTGAAGATAAGTTATCAATTAATCATTCAATATGTCTATGTGTTGTTTGATTCTATCTTGTTCTTGTCTTTTGTTTAACATGCTAGGCTAGATTTATCTTGTGTTTGCTTAGATCTAATGAAACCTAGCTATTGATTATTGGTTATTAGTGTGTTATTAGTTGTATTGGATGATTGTTCATCTATGTTAGGCTTAAGAAAACTGGCTAACTTCCTATTCGGTAACTTGCATGAACGTCTTAAGAAGCATGAACCAATGCGTACGAAGGTTTTTATGGTTGTATTTAATGCACAAGCGAATTCTAGTGATCCCATGTTAGGAGCTTCCTAGCCGGCTCGACATAGGAGTGAAGTAGGAGCTTGTAGAGTTGGGGAAGTACGTACGCCACCCCACGATTGGTATTAAGGAATACACCCGTCATCCACGCGATTAATGCACACTAATTAACCGGTAAAAGATAGTTAGGGAGTAAGGAAATCTAAGTAAACACATTTCTCTCCACATAAGTTTTCACCACCTTTTCATTTTCAGTTATTTTATTTTATTTGCATTCGTAGTAACTTGGGTTAGTTGACTAGCAACTAATTCCGCCCACTCTTTCAAACCCGAGATTTTACTTGCTTTCATAAAATTATAAAAAACATAAAAAGAATCTTCTCTCACCCTTAGACCTATTAGAGTAGTTTTTCATACCTAACGAACACTATTCCCTGTGAAGAACGATCAATCCCCCGTACTTACCACTACACTATACTACATCGGTCAGGTACACTGCCTGGTGGGGTTGTAAGCCTCTTGAGATCCCTCGAGAGGTAAAACCTGTTGTAAGGTTGCAAAACCACGCATCAGTGATGTAAGCGTGTCTCGAAGAGGACGTATCTGAGTAGAGTGTACCGTTTTGAGAAACTTTCTGTGCATTTGACCAGGCCGGGTAATAATTTCAAGCTAGTCCAACTAGTGATGTAAGCGTGTCTCGAATCGGTCATGTTCACTGAAAGTGGATCAATTCAAAAAGTGCAATCTCTACCCAACATGTGCAAATTTTAAATGAAAACATATGAGCACATGTTAAGGGGGAGCATTTGAAAAAATATAAAACTCTCAAAGTGTTAGCAAAATTGTGTTTCATAATCATAAAGACTTTGAGAGATTTTTCAAGGATTTTGGTTAACGGCAACATAGGATAGTCATGAAGTTATAAGGTGGCTAAGGTTAGGAAAACCGTCCTATGATCCGCCAGAGCCGGAGGGATCTACCCAAGGACAATACCGAATAGTTAGTATTAGAAAAGTCCTTAGGTATGATTATGAAAAAAAGAGTAATATGAGAAAGGAGAAAGAAGGGGTTGAAGAATTAAAAAAAAAATGAAATGACAAAGGGTGAAAAGAAATAGCCCTACAATTATTCAACCTTAGGGCAGAAACCGGGTTCAATTCATATGCTACTAGTGGTTACTAAGGTAACACCGGTATTGAAGACAAGACGTCATGGACCCAGTGACGCACTGCACTAAACCTTCTAAACCACTCAAGTTCTCTTAAAAGGACTTGTTTTATTCTCACGGGGAACCCTGCATAATCTATCGACCGCTCATTACGAGTTATGTTGATATTGAAACATGAGACACCGCTCCAGTCTCTGACTACCAAAAATGCACTTATCGAGTATAGAGCCACGAGATGCATCATAAGATCTCATAGGAACACGTGTTACTTCTACACTGGTTGTTCAACATTAAGGACACCAGTTGTAAACTTATGAGTCCTACGCAGATCTTAGCAATCTGCCAGAACATTTATGAGGGAATTTACAAATGTAATTCTCAATGATTGAATGGAAATTCCTGCCAGGGTCAACATCAAACAGCCCTGAAAGCAGGTCACTTCGGTAATTTCTTGTGGATTACGCTTAGTGGTCGCGGCGGTTTCAAATGGTCTACAGTCGTGGAGTGAACTCCAGCGACTCACCTAATCGTTGATTTGCTACGGTAGATCTTGTAAGCCCTCTGGGGGTTTCCGATTTAGGAATGGCCTTGGTAAGGATTAGAGAGAGTTTTCACACTATGCTATTAACAATCTCGAAGTCCGAACCTGTAAGTACCGGACGTTTTTATTGCTAACTGTCGTATGCAGGAATACCTGGCGGTTGCAGTTGATTGCTGAAAAGATGTCGGTCCATCACCCCATGCTCACACTCCACCAACATCATAATCAAAGAAATCATGATAATTGAAAGGCCTTCAACACTACTTTCGCAACTCTGATGCTGATGCGTGGTTTTGCAACCTTACAACAGGTTTTACCTCTCGAGGGATCTCAAGAGGCTTACAACCCCACCAGGCAGTGTACCTGACCGATGTAGTATAGTGTAGTGGTAAGTACGGGGGATTGATCGTTCTCCACAGGGAATAGTGTTCGTTAGGTATGAAAGACTACTCTAATAGGTCTAAGGGTTGAGGAAGATTCTTTTTTTATGTTTTTATATTTTTATGAAAGCAAGTAAAATCTCGGGTTTGAAAGAGTGGGCGGAATTAGTTGCTAGTCAACTAACCCAAATAACTACAAATGCAAATAAAATAAATAACTGAAAATAAAAAGTTGGTGAAAACTTATGTGTAGAGAAATGTGTTTACTTAGATTTCCTTACTCCCTAACTATCTTTTACCGGTTGATTAGTGTGTATTAGTTGCGTGGATGACGGGTGTATTCCTTAATACCAATCGTGGGGTGGCGTACGTACTTCCCCAAATCTACAAGCTCCTACTTCACTCCTATGTCGAGCCGGCTAGGAAGCTCCTAACATGGGATCACTAGAATTCGCTTGTGCATTAAATACAACCATAAAAACCTTTAGTACGCATTTGGTTCATGTTTCTTAAGACGTTCAAGCAAGTTACCGAATAGGAAGTTAGCCAGTTTTCTTAAGCCTAACATAGATAAACAATCATCCAATACAACTAATAACACACTAATAACCAATAATCAATAGCTAGGTTTCATTAGATCTAAGCAAACACAAGATAAATCTAGCCTAACATATTAATCAAAAGACAAGAACAAGATAGAATCAAACAAAACATAGACATATTGAATGATTAATTGATAACTTATCTTCAATGTAACATGGAAGATCTCAAGGCAAAAAGCCTTGAGAAAGATGCTAAAATCGTCTTAGGGTTTTCTCCCAAAAATTCCACACTAAGTTCCACACTAATGACAAAAAATTAGAAAACTATATATAGACTTTTGGATCTGACGGCGTCACGTTATGGAGTGTGACGCCGTCACCTCGCCGCTTCTAGGGTTCTCGGATGACCTTCTTGACGCCGTCCCTCTTTAGCTCTCCAAAATCCGTTCTGGCTTATCAAGGCTTGACGCCGTCAGACCTTGAACGTGACGCCGTCCCTCTCTAAATTAAGCCGTGACGACCTTGATCAGGTTAAAGCGTGACGCCGTCAGAATTCACATGCAATTTTCACTGGCTTATCATGAGTAAATTTCACATCCACCTTTTCTTGCCAAGCCATGACGCCGTCTGGAGTAAATCCTGACGCCGTCAAAGGTAACTTTCAGCCGATTTTTGAGACTTTGCCGTTTTCTTCACTTTTATGCTCCAAAAACGTCCAAAATGCCTCCTTTTCCAGATTTCTCCTCAAAAGTACCTAAAATGACAAAAGGAACGATTTAGGGCAATATTTGATCAAATAAATACGATTTAGGGCTTAAATGACCCCTTAAAAGCGGTACACTTTTCGCTTCATCAAATACCCTTACACTTGAGATTTGCTTGTCCTCAAGCAAATGCACTTTTATTCTAATAAAAATACAAGTTAGGTGATTGCGTGGTTTTGTAACCTTACAACAGGTTTTACCTCTCGAGGGATCTCAAGAGGCTTACAACCCCACCAGGCAGTGTACCTGACCGATGTAGTATAGTGTAGTGGTAAGTACGGGGGATTGATCGTTCTCCACAGGGAATAGTGTTCGTTAGGTATGAAAGGCTACTCTAATTAGGTCTAAGGGTTGAGGAAGATTCTTTTTTATGTTTTTATAGTTTTTATGAAAGCAAGTAAAATCTCGGGTTTGAAGGAGTGGGCGGAATTAGTTGCTAGTCAACTAACCCAAAATTACTACGGATGCAAATAAAATAAAATAACAAAAATGAAATGTGGTGAGAAACTTATGTGTAGAGAAATGTGTTTACTTAGATTTCCTTACTCCCTAACTATCTTTTACCGGTTAATTAGTGTGTATTAGTCGCGTGGATGACGGGTGTATTCCTTAATACCATTCGTGGGGTGGCGTACTTACTTCCCCAACTCTACAAGCTCCTACTTCACTCCTATGTCGAGCCGGCTAGGAAGCTCCTAACATGGGATCACTAGAATTCGCTTGTGCATTAAATACAACCATAAAAACCTTTAGTACGCGTTTGGTTCATGTTTCTTAAGACGTTCAAGCAAGTTACCGAATAGGAAGTTAGCCAGTTTTCTTAAGCCTAACATAGATAAACAATCATCCAATACAACTAACAACACACTAACAACCAATAATCAATAGCTAGGTTTCATTAGATCTACGCAAACACAAGATAAATTTAGCCTAACATGTTAAACAAAAGACAAGAATAAGATAGAATCAAACAACACATAGACATATTGAATGATTAATTGATAACTTATCTTTCAATGAAACATGGAAGATCTCAAGGCAAAAAGCCCTGAAAAAGTAGCTGAATTCGTCCTAGGGTTTTATCCCAAAATTCCACATACTAAGCTCTCTCTTATGACAAAAAATTAGAAAACTATATATAGATTTTTGGATCTGACGGCGTCACCTTATGGAGTGTGACGCCGTCACCTCGCCGCTTTTAGGGTTCCCGGATGACCTTCTTGACGCCGTCCCTCTTTAGCTCTTCCAAAATCCATTCTGGCTTATCAAGGCTTGACGCCGTCAGCTCGTGAACGTGACGCCGTCCCCTTATGATTTAAGCCGTGACGCCCTTGATCAAGTTAAAGCGTGACGCCGTCAGAATTCACATGCTATTTTCACTGGCTTATCATGAGTAAATTTCACGTCCAACTTTTCTTGCCAAAGCATGACGCCGTCCAGAGTAAATTGTGACGCCGTCAAGAGTAACTTTTAGCCGATTTTTGAGACTTTGCCGTTTTCTTCACTTTAATGCTCCAAAAACGTCCAAAATGCCTCCTTTTCCAGATTTCTCCTCAAAAGTACCTAAAATGACAAAAGGAACGATTTAGGGCAATATTTGATCAAATAAATATGATTTAAGGCTTAAATGACCCCTTAAAAGCGGTACACTTTTCGCTTCATCAAATACCCTTACACTTGAGATTTGCTTGTCCTCAAGCAAATGCGCTTTTATTCTAATTAAAATACAAGCTAGGGGTCATTTAATGCTAACATAAAAGTAATTACAACAAATAATCGTTCCACTTCAATCATAATAAGCACGGAGATTATAAACTAGCACCTCACAAGTAGTGTTTAGATACTCACATCTCTCAAGTGTCATCAAAATAAATCTCATAAATGAAAACGGATAATATCTCTCACTACCTGTCATAGCAAATAGATTACCATAGGCTTGGGAAAGGATCGAAAACCTCCTCCACTAGGCGTAAGCACCAAAGATAAACTATCAAAGAGGGCTTTTAAATGGGTTATAACTTTAGGTGTAGGGAAAAGGAAAACACGGTTTTGTTGGATACGGGATATTTTACTGGTGGCGAGTTAAAAATCTTGATCAATTACATGTACTATACAATGTTGCTAAGCCAAGACTAGACTTGATCTTAAGCTAATGATAAAATAACAAAAACATAAAATAAACATAAAATAAAACGGGATGGTAGTCCGTATGTTTTTTCTATTTTTCTTTTTCTCATTTTTTTTGTGTTTTTCTTGATTTTTTTTTTTTTTTTTTTTTTTTTTTTTTTTTTTTTTGCATACACTTTTACCCTACCATCCAAAATAATACATCATAGGGGCGTTGCATTCCCCTTACACTTGAATTTTTACATAACTTTACAAATAACTATTCTAATGACTCGAATTAAGATAATCGAAAAACTTGGAGTACTTTTAAAATATTTAGCACATATGGGGTAATAAATGATGTTCTTCCCCATTACTCCATTACACTAGTACTTTACCCATGAGTCCCAATCGTCCCAAAACAATATGTACAAGGATATGACTCGACTTAGCAACCATGTAATCAACTAGATAATTAACTTGGGTTTAAACAAATGTTGTAACAATAATGCACTAAAGATGAGTGCATACAAGGTAGGCTAAGGCGATTTGGGTGTACATTTAAGTGGGGTGTAACAAATTCTTCCTTTAAGTAAAATGCTTAAAGGTCGAAACGAAAAGATAGGCTCTGAGGGGTGTACTAGGGGTATCGTGTACTAAAAATGAGTACAACGCAAAGGTGTGGGAGAATTACTTGACCAATGTAGCCAATGTAATTATAACAAAAACACAGGTGTAAAACAATGGGTTAATCCTAATGCCTCTTATCATGTAGTAAATCTAACTACACGAATGTAGTCTCACTTGTGGCCTTGGAATGGTCCTAACGCAAGTTCTAGAATCTAAGTGCTACCGGTACACACATCATAGCATAAATGCTTTTCCTACCAATTCTAGGGGTGAACCTCACATATTTGGGGTGGAAAATTTTTTAGTGGTACGGTTTTTGTGCTAGTCATATAACTCCTATCCGTGAGACGCTCATTAAGACCAAAGTTTCACTCCTATATGTTGTAAAAAATTTTAAATTTGGCACTAAAATTACCTTAACAAGTATTTCTCTCAGTTTTATTACACATCTACTATTAAACAAACAAAAATCAAGCGCAATGGCATTCTCTAAAATCGTACTTTTACCCCCCCCCCTTACACTTAAGATGAACATTGTCCCCAATGTTCAAATAATAAGATGTAAAAGCAAAAAGTAAAAGAATGAAATCAAATACTCCCCTGATTCGCTCGGTGGATAATGAAATTACACGGTTAAATCTTCCTCCAAAGAGAATGTTGAAGCTCCATGACTAATGCATCGCCATAAGCTTGATTCCATAAACATCTCTTTGTCCAAAATAACCTGTTAAACCTGAGAAAACAAACACGAAAACCTGCATAACATCGGCGGGATAAAATCTATATATAAGGATATAATGCTTGTGGAATGAAAATTTTGCAGATTCCTGGAGATTATAAGTTGGAGATTTTAATAAAAACTTTTTATGAAAACAAAACTTTCAAAAATTTCTGGAAATTAAATCTGACGCCGTCAGGTTATAACCCCTGACGCCGTCAGAAATGACCTGACAAAAATTTTCATTTTAAGTTTCCGGAAAATTTCTGGAAAAACCTTTACCTTACTTCCTGGAAATCCTGCAAAACCTCATTATGACTCGATACAAGCATTTGACTCAAACAAATACTAATATGTATGCTAATTTATTATTATTACGATTCATGTTAATTTGTGTTCTAATAAACCGATTTAGATTTCCCTTACACTTATCTTTTGCAAAATACCTTTATATGTAGTTAAGACGAAGTTAAAAACAACATAAAGCATTTTCACAAATTAGTTTTGAACATGAATCAATAATAATAAAAATTAAACACACATACGGAAACAAATAAAAACAAACAAACAAATAAATAAACACACAAAGCAAATAAAACAAATAAAGCTTGGGTTGCCTCCCAAGAAGCGCTTTTCTTTATTAACGAGTCTTGTAGCTAGACTCAAAGTCAAGCTACCCTATGTAAGTAAGCTCGTCATCGAGGACGTCTTTAGGGTTAAGCTTGGATTGAGGTTTCCTATTGGTTCGCATAGTACGATATATCTTTTCAAACTTCTCTCCATCCGGGTCATACAACGTCATCTTAATATGCCATGACCCATCTCCATCTTTGGGTGGTTTATCCCAATTCCACTTATGATCATCTTCCTCACAAATCCACTTATTCATTCCTAGGTTAATTGGCAAAACTCCTAGGAAATCAATCATCTTTCTAAAAACTAGAGAATCTTCAAATGGATCCAATTCGGTGTCCCTAGCCAAGAGTTGCTCTACCGAATGCGTTCGGTTAACAAAGTCCTCTTCTAGGTAAAATGGGCGTTGGGGTCCTATGAAGTCTCTATCAATCCAAGGTCCATATCTAGATGGTCTCCTATTTGATTCTAGCCAATGTGGTGTTGGTTCCTCACTAGTATCATAGGCATGTTTCTTAACATCATAGACTGACCAAGTATCTCCTTCTCCTACCGCTATCTTGGATTCCTTACAATCAATCATAGCACTAGCGGTCGCCAAAAATCCTCTACCTATCAACAAGGGGCATGTAGGGTCGCTAACCATATCAAGGACGTGGAAATCGGCTAAAATGGTTAGTTTTCCAATGTGCACTAACACGTCCTTAACTACTCCAACCGGGTAAGCAACACTTCCATCCGCTAAGCCTATTATCACCTCGGTTTCTTCAAGTTTTCCTAGTTTTAGAGAGGTGTAGAGAGGTAACGGAAGTAGGTTAAGGCTTGAACCAAGATCGGCTAATGTGTCATAAGCCTCCGAATTACCGATCTTGCAAGGTAGAACAAATAAGCCCGGATCATCTAATTTCTTAGGTAGCTTGTTTTGAACAAAGGCGGTCCCTCTTTCGCCTAACTTAAGCTTCTTTTCATCCAACTCATCAACAACCGGACTTTCAAGGTGGAGCTCCTTGAATTCTTCGTCAAGGTTTTGAGTGGGAGGTGTTTCAACTATGTTGTTGACCAATTTGGATGTCATAACTTCTTGGTCATTTGGAACGACTTGGGTTTGTTTGAAACACGTGCTCATGGAATTGACCGAATAATATTGTGGACAAGAACTAGGGGACGAAACCGATGAAATAGCGTTGACGTTCAGTTTCGGGTTCTTGACCGTGTTGCTAGGGAGTGCTCCCATTTCTCGGTCATTGAGGGCTTTCAACAAGGTGTCAATCTTATCGGTCATCTCGCTTTGTTTTTGTTTGAAATCGGCTTCAAACTTGGCTAAACGAGCTTCTTGAGATGCCATAAATTGAGACATCAATCCTTCAAAGTTATCGGTACTACCATTGCCGGAAGGATTGTTGTTGAAAGTACGGTTCGAGTAGGAACCGCTTGATTGGAAACGATTAGGTGGGTTGGAAGAATTGGTTTGTTGAGAGTTTTGGTTTTGTTTCCACCTAAGGTTCGGGTGATTTTTCCATGAGGGGTTGTATGAATCACCATAATGGTTTGGCTCGAGTTTGAAAGTGTACCACTTGTCTCCCGCTCCGTCGGTACGCGAGGATGCGTAGTCCACAAAAGCTTGTTCGGGGAGTTCCATGCAATCACGAGTGTCGTGGGGACCACTACATAATTCACATGAAGAAGTGATTTTGTTCACTTGGCTTGAAGGTTTAGGAGCCTCGTAGGATTTCATGAGAAACTTGACTTGGTCTTCAAGTTCTATGATCCTACGGTCAGAAGTGCTTGAATTGTTCGAAGGCAAAGATATTGCCTTGACCGTTTTATTCAAATCACGGGGATCACTCCAACTTTCGTTGTCATAAAGAGCAAGATCCTCTAGGAGAGCCCATGATTGTTCCGCACTTAGATCACGTAGCTTGCCACCGGCCGATTGGTCAATGGTTTGCCTCGTGGAGAGATTGATATGATCATAGAAGATTTGGACTTGGAGCCAAAGTTCTATGCCATGGTGAGGGACTTTTTGGAGTAAGTCCTTGAATCGAGTCCATGCCTCGTAGAGAGTTTCGCCTTGACGTTGTTGGAACATCAAGATATCATTCCTTAGCTT
Organism: Artemisia tridentata subsp. tridentata; assembly: GCA_021014915.2. Taxonomy (NCBI): domain Eukaryota; kingdom Viridiplantae; phylum Streptophyta; class Magnoliopsida; order Asterales; family Asteraceae; genus Artemisia; species Artemisia tridentata. Next base: position 121,990,172 of record CP139507.1, on the reverse strand, counting down.
GGTAGTTCTTCCCGGTGGGAAAAACTGAGCAAGGAAACGAGTGGTGAGATCATCCCAAGAGGTGATGGATCCTGCGGGTTGACGTTCTAGCCACTGACTAGCTTGGTCCCGCAGAGAGAATTGAAAGAGACGCAATCGGGTCGTCTCTCGAGTGGCAACATCAAGGTCTATAGAATCAACGATTTTAAGAAAGTCCTTGAGATGTTGATTAGGATCTTCAGAACGAAGTCCATGGAATGCGCATCCGCTTTGCACCAACCGGATGGTGTCGGATCGCAAGGGTGTGATATTGGCTCCTTGAGTGAGCTCAATGGTGTTTCGATAGCCATGGTGGCTAGGACGGGAATACTCTCCTAAAGTACGGGCTCTAGGAGGTGGTTGTGGTTGTTGTGGTGGTGGGTTGTGTGGGTTAAGGATATTACCATCTTCCATGATGTCGGACGGTAATGGTTACGAACAAAGACACGAAGAAAATAGATAGACTAAAGAAAACCTAGAAAAATAAAACAAAAATCTCACTAGAAAGGAATCTAGTGAGTAGACCTAATAGAAATAAAAATTCAACCTAAACAATAACTATTCCCCGGCAGCGGCGCCAAAAACTTGATTGCGTGGTTTTGTAACCTTACAACAGGTTTTACCTCTCGAGGGATCTCAAGAGGCTTACAACCCCACCAGGCAGTGTACCTGACCGATGTAGTATAGTGTAGTGGTAAGTACGGGGGATTGATCGTTCTCCACAGGGAATAGTGTTCGTTAGGTATGAAAGGCTACTCTAATTAGGTCTAAGGGTTGAGGAAGATTCTTTTTTATGTTTTTATAGTTTTTATGAAAGCAAGTAAAATCTCGGGTTTGAAGGAGTGGGCGGAATTAGTTGCTAGTCAACTAACCCAAAATTACTACGGATGCAAATAAAATAAAATAACAAAAATGAAATGTGGTGAGAAACTTATGTGTAGAGAAATGTGTTTACTTAGATTTCCTTACTCCCTAACTATCTTTTACCGGTTAATTAGTGTGTATTAGTCGCGTGGATGACGGGTGTATTCCTTAATACCATTCGTGGGGTGGCGTACTTACTTCCCCAACTCTACAAGCTCCTACTTCACTCCTATGTCGAGCCGGCTAGGAAGCTCCTAACATGGGATCACTAGAATTCGCTTGTGCATTAAATACAACCATAAAAACCTTTAGTACGCGTTTGGTTCATGTTTCTTAAGACGTTCAAGCAAGTTACCGAATAGGAAGTTAGCCAGTTTTCTTAAGCCTAACATAGATAAACAATCATCCAATACAACTAACAACACACTAACAACCAATAATCAATAGCTAGGTTTCATTAGATCTACGCAAACACAAGATAAATTTAGCCTAACATGTTAAACAAAAGACAAGAATAAGATAGAATCAAACAACACATAGACATATTGAATGATTAATTGATAACTTATCTTTCAATGAAACATGGAAGATCTCAAGGCAAAAAGCCCTGAAAAAGTAGCTGAATTCGTCCTAGGGTTTTATCCCAAAATTCCACATACTAAGCTCTCTCTTATGACAAAAAATTAGAAAACTATATATAGATTTTTGGATCTGACGGCGTCACCTTATGGAGTGTGACGCCGTCACCTCGCCGCTTTTAGGGTTCCCGGATGACCTTCTTGACGCCGTCCCTCTTTAGCTCTTCCAAAATCCATTCTGGCTTATCAAGGCTTGACGCCGTCAGCTCGTGAACGTGACGCCGTCCCCTTATGATTTAAGCCGTGACGCCCTTGATCAAGTTAAAGCGTGACGCCGTCAGAATTCACATGCAATTTTCACTGGCTTATCATGAGTAAATTTCACATCCACCTTTTCTTGCCAAGCCATGACGCCGTCTGGAGTAAATCCTGACGCCGTCAAAGGTAACTTTCAGCCGATTTTTGAGACTTTGTCGTTTTCTTCACTTTTATGCTCCAAAAACGTCCAAAATGCCTCCTTTTCCAGATTTCTCCTCAAAAGTACCTAAAATGACAAAAGGAACGATTTAGGGCAATATTTGATCAAATAAATACGATTTAGGGCTTAAATGACCCCTTAAAAGCGGTACACTTTTCGCTTCATCAAATACCCTTACATTAGGGGTCATTTAATGCTAACATAAAAGTAATTACAACAAATAATCGTTCCACTTCAATCATAATAAGCACGGAGATTACAAACTAGCACCTCACAAGTAGTGTTTAGATACTCACATCTCTCAAGTGTCATCAAAATAAATCTCATAAATGAAAACGGATAATATCTCTCACTACCTGTCATAGCAAATAGATTACCATAGGCTTGGGAAAGGATCGAAAACCTCCTCCACTAGGCGTAAGCACCTAAGATAAACTATCAAAGAGGGCTTTTAAATGGGTTATAACGTTAGGTGTAGGGAAAAGGAAAACACGGTTTTGTTGGATAAGGGATATTTTACTGGTGGCGAGTTAAAGATCATGATCAATTACATGTACTATACAATGTTGCTAAGCCAAGACTCGACTCAATCTTAAGCTAAAAACAAAATAACAAAAACATAAAATAAAATAAAATGAAACGGGATGGTAGTCCGTATGTTTTTTCTACTTTTTCTTTTTTCTCATTTTTTTTTGTATTTTTCTTCATTTTTTCGATTTTTTTTTTTTTTTTTTTTTTTTTTTTTTTGCATACACTTTTGCCCTACCATCCAAAATAATACATCATAGGGGCATTGCATTCCCCTTACACTTGAACTTTTACATAACTTTACAAGTAACTATTCTAATGACTCGAATTAAGATAATTAAAACACTTGGAGTACTTTTAAAATATTTAGCACATATGGGGGTAATAAATGATGTTCTTCCCCATTACTCCATTACACTAGTACTTTACCCATGAGTCCCAATCGTCCCAAAACAATATGTACAAAGATATGACTCGACTTAACAACCATGTAATCAACTAGATAATTAACTTGGGTTTAAACAAATGTTGTCACAATAATGCACTAAAAATGAGTGCATACAAGGTAGGCTAAGGCGATTTGGGTGTACATTTTAGTGGGGTGTAACAAATTCTTCCTTTAAGTAAAATGCTTAAAGGTCGAAACGAAAAGATAGGCTCTGAGGGGTGTACTAGGGGTATCGTGTACTAAAAATGAGTACAACGCAAAGGGTGTGGGAGAATTACTTGACCAATGTAGCCAATGTAATTATAACAAAAACACAGGTGTAAAACAATGGGTTAATCCTAATGCCTCTTATCATGTAGTAAATCTAACTACACGAATGTAGTCTCACTTGTGGCCTCGGAATGGTCCTAACGCAAGTTCTAGAATCTAAGTGCTACCGGTACACACATCATAGCATAAATGCTTTTCCTACCAAATCTAGGGGCGAACCTCAAAAATCAAGCGCAATTGTATTCTCTAAAATCGTACTTTTACCCTCCCCTTACACTTAAGATGAACATTGTCCCCAATGTTCAAATAACAAGATGTAAAAGCAAAAAGTAAAAGAATGAAATCAAATACTCCCCTGATTCGCTCGGTGGATAATGAAATAACACGGTTAGATCTTCCTCCAAAGTAATGTTGAAGCTCCATGACTAATGCATCGCCAAAAGCTTGATTCAAAACATTTCCTTGTCCAAAATAACCTGTTAAACCTGAGAAAACAAACACGAAAACCTGCATAACATCGGCGGGATAAAATCTATATATAAGGATATAATGCTTGTGGAATGATAATTTTGCAGATTCCTGGAGATTATAAGTTGGAGATTTTAATGAAAACTTTTTATGAAAACAAAACTTTCAAAAATTTCTGAAAATTAAATCTGACGCCGTCAGGTTATAAACCCTGACGCCGTCAGAAATGACCTGACAAAAATTCTCATGTTAAGTTTCCGGAAAATTTCTGGAAAAACCTTTACCTTACTTCCTGGAAATCCTGCAAAACATCACTATGACTCGATACAAGCATTTGACTCAAACAAATACTAATATGTATGCTAATTTAATATTATTACGATTCATGTTCATTTGTGTTCTAATAAACCGATTTGGAATTCCCTTACACTTATCTTTTGCAAAATACCTTTATATGTAATTAAGACGAAGTTAAAAACAAGATAAAGCATTTTCACAATTTAGTTTTGAACATGAATCAATAATAATAAAAATTAAACACACATACGGAAACAAATAAAATCAAACAAACAAATAAATAAACACACAAAGCAAATAAAGATTGGGTTGCCTCCCAAGAAGCGCTTTTCTTTATTAACGAGTCTTGTAGCTAGACTTAAAGTCACGTGTTCTACGTTTTTCCGTTTTGCATAAAAAATATGGTTTTAAAGCTTTGTATCACTCTTTCATCCCACTTGTATTCCGGACCTAAGGCCAAACACATCGAATACTTAACTCTAGCCCTTCCTTGGTTATTGTTATCAACCTCGAGTGCTGGGATATTATCGACATCCAAGCCCTTAATGCCCTTAAATTTTGGTTCGAACTTAGAGAAACGAGACACATTATGGGGCATCAGGTACTTGATGCATCCTATTTCGCTGGAGAATGTCACACTACCTTCATCCTTATCATAAATTGCTTGGGACGTTCTTATGAAGGGTTCTCCTAAAACTATCTCGCCTAAATACGGATCTATAATCCCCCTTATATCTTCTAGGATCACAAAATCACATTGGTAAACGAAATCTCCGATAAAGACGTGTAAACCACTTGCTAGACCTACAAAATTGCACATCTGATTGGGGTCATACGGGTCTTGTCTAGGGTTCAGCTCATTGCTCATGATCCAGTTATAGTAAAGCCTAGACATGAAATTCATTGGTGCCTTGAGATCAATATAGGTATGCTCCCTAAACATGTGACCAATCATGCATGGAACCTTCACATTAAAATAACCCCCCTTTCTAATCCATGGGTACTTACGATTTTTAGCGGGGCAAGGACATTTAAAGATAAACTTATGGTGACTTAATCCTTCTAGAATTGGTGAGGAATTGTGAACTAACCTTAAGTCATCTCTAAGCTCAATCTCACTGCTCGTGCTAAGGCGGGCGAGTCTCTTCTCTCTATCAATTAACTCATTAAGCTCATTGAATGCCTTAATCTCCCTATCCATAGTGACGAACCAATTACGAACAAACACACAAAGAAAGTAGATAGACTAAAGAAAACCTAGAAAAATAAAATAAAAATCTCACTAGAAAGGAATCTAGTGAGTAGACCTATAAAATAAAAATTCAACCTAAACAATAACTATTCCCCAGCAGCGGCGCCAAAAACTTGATGCGTGGTTTTGCAACCTTACAACAGGTTTTACCTCTCGAGGGATCTCAAGAGGCTTACAACCCCACCAGGCAGTGTACCTGACCGATGTAGTATAGTGTAGTGGTAAGTACGGGGGATTGATCGTTCTTCACAGGGAATAGTGTTCGTTAGGTATGAAAAACTACTCTAATAGGTCTAAGGGTGAGAGAAGATTCTTTTTATGTTTTTATAATTTTATGAAAGCAAGTAAAATCTCGGGTTTGAAAGAGTGGGCGGAATTAGTTGCTAGTCAACTAACCCAAGTTACTACGAATGCAAATAAAATAAAATAACTGAAAATGAAAAGGTGGTGAAAACTTATGTGGAGAGAAATGTGTTTACTTAGATTTCCTTACTCCCTAACTATCTTTTACCGGTTAATTAGTGTGCATTAATCGCGTGGATGACGGGTGTATTCCTTAATACCAATCGTGGGGTGGCGTACGTACTTCCCCAACTCTACAAGCTCCTACTTCACTCCTATGTCGAGCCGGCTAGGAAGCTCCTAACATGGGATCACTAGAATTCGCTTGTGCATTAAATACAACCATAAAAACCTTCGTACGCATTGGTTCATGTTTCTTAAGACGTTCAAGCAAGTTACCGAATAGGAAGTTAGCCAGTTTTCTTAAGCCTAACATAGATGAACAATCATCCAATACAACTAATAACACACTAATAACCAATAATCAATAGCTAGGTTTCATTAGATCTAAGCAAACACAAGATAAATCTAGCCTAGCATGTTAAACAAAAGACAAGAACAAGATAGAATCAAACAACACATAGACATATTGAATGATTAATTGATAACTTATCTTCAATGTAACATGGAAGATCTCAAGGCAAAAAGCCTTGAGAAAGATGCTAAAATCGTCTTAGGGTTTTCTCCCAAAAATTCCACACTAAGTTCCACACTAATGACAAAAAATTAGAAAACTATATATAGACTTTTGGATCTGACGGCGTCACGTTATGGAGTGTGACGCCGTCACCTCGCCGCTTCTAGGGTTCCCGGATGACCTTCTTGACGCCGTCCCTCTTTAGCTCTCCAAAATCCGTTCTGGCTTATCAAGGCTTGACGCCGTCAGACCTTGAACGTGACGCCGTCCCTCTCTAAATTAAGCCGTGACGACCTTGATCAGGTTAAAGCGTGACGCCGTCAGAATTCACATGCAATTTTCACTGGCTTATCATGAGTAAATTTCACATCCACCTTTTCTTGCCAAGCCATGACGCCGTCTGGAGTAAATCCTGACGCCGTCAAAGGTAACTTTCAGCCGATTTTTGAGACTTTGCCGTTTTCTTCACTTTTATGCTCCAAAAACGTCCAAAATGCCTCCTTTTCTAGATTTCTCCTCAAAAGTACCTAAAATGACAAAAGGAACGATTTAGGGCAATATTTGATCAAATAAATACGATTTAGGGCTTAAATGACCCCTTAAAAGCGGTACACTTTTCGCTTCATCAGATGCTGAAAATCATGATCCAGAAAAGTGTGAGCATGTCAGTTCAAAGAGTACCACATCGCATGGAGACATACTGCTAAAGAATGACTTGAAGAAGTATGTTGGATGATAACCTCAAAGAATCCTCAAAGATCATCCAAGTCAAAAGATCAGTCATCAAAAGTTTGCTGCTGAACGCACAAAGATCAATGACATTGAAGAATCAAGAACTGCGAGCTAAAAAGTCAAACACACATGATAGAATGCTAGAAGTCAAAATATTATTTCTGGGGTGACCTCCCTTAGGGGGAGATTGTTAGGAATATAAATATTCATGTGAAGACTCGGTCACCCCGAGTATCTGTTGGCATTAACAAGCTCGTAGGATTATTAGTATTATTATTATTAGCTTAGTTACAATTAGTATTTGTGGAGTGGGTCGGGTCTTTACCCACTGTCAGCTCACTCGGGGCACCTTAGCTTGTAAGTATAGATACCCCACTCCACCTAGGGAGAGGGTTGGAACTCCTTCTCATTTAACCTAATACTACTTCACTTTCTCTCACTAGTTCCCATTCTCTCTTTATCTCTCTAAAACAATCGGCCAAACTCACATCTTTTATGTGTTATATTTTATTAAATATGCTACAGCCTATTTCCATGTAATAGTTTTAGCTTATTATCAAGTGCTTATTGTTACAAATTATTTTATGAATGAAGATGATGATTAATTTTGAAGATCTTTGAGCTTATTTCTTCCTCTTCTCCTCTCTCTTATTATTTTTTTCTTTTCACTTTTTTTTCCTTGTCTAATAAGCCAATAAGCCAATAAGCTCTTCCTTATAGCTTTTTGTAGTTTATTATATTGGCTTATTTGTGATAAGCTCTCTTATAGCTTATTCACTTTAAGCCTTTTTCATATATTTTTATCTTTAATAAGCTTAACCTTATAGCTTATTTAGAGATTATTTAGATTAGCTTTTTGGATAAGCTTTTCCATAGCTTATTCAAATAAGCACTTATTATTTATTTTCTTTTCAAATCTACTTTATTAATTTAGATCTAATAGTTTTTAGCTTATTTTCAAATCTACTTTATTAATTTAGATCTAATAGTTTTTAGCTTATTTTCATTTAGCTTTTATATTTAGTAGTAGATTCTTACTAGTTTTAGATCTATTAGCTTTTTAGCTTAGTAGGTTTAATACTAGTACTTCTAGATCAAGTTAGCTTTTCTATAGCTTATTTGATCTAGTTTAGTTATTTAGATTGCTTTGTCTTACTTATTTCAATTAAAGTTTAATACTTTTTAAATCAATTAGCTTTTCCATAGCTTATTTGATTCATATTATTGCTTATTTGTCCTAACCTTTGTTAAAGTTTTGATTTTTATGCATCCAATCCTATATCTAAGGCGAGGAGCTTAAGGGTCTTATAAGCTTGCTTATTACTTGAAGTTTATAGCTTTTCTAGTTTTTATAAAACTAATTAGTGAGTAAAGTCACAAACTTTATTAACTAGTTGGTAATATAAAAGCTAATAAAGAAGTAAACTGTAGTGTTTGATAAGTTTATAAGATCGGGTGGTTTTATTGTCGTTTTTAGCCCAAAATCTGCCGGTTTCCAGATTTTTCGTCTCAAGTACCTAAAATGCAAAAAGAAAGATTTAGGGCAATATTTGATCATATTAATACGACTTTTGGGACTAAATGACCCCTTAAAAAGGTATCAAATAAATCCTTATCATTATCCATCGAGAAAATGCAAACATTCTTGTCGATGCTTCAAAGAATGTAGCATTTCGGTTCTGGTTCAACAGTTTTTTGTAAAGCTTTTGGTTGTCTTTTATGTTTTCAGTTTATCATTCCCAGTCTTTTGTGAAGCTATTATTATCTAACGTTGATGTACTATCTTTTTTTGCTAATGTAATCAAATATATATGTTCAGTTTTAGTTATTTTAGCCGTTTATTTTGTTTGATTTTGTGCGTATTATGGTATTTAGGTCTGATATAATATTTTGGACTAACCATGCAACAAGTAACTATGCAAACGTGATAAGAGTACAGTCTTCTAGATAGATAAGGACTAAAGGCCTAATTTACTAAAAAAAAAGTATTCAACCTGACTTATCATTAAAAAATGGGAATAAAGTATTGAAAAAAGCGTACAACCCCAACCACAAATTGGATCTCAGGTGTGTATATATTTGCATCATTTTCCTTCACCTAATCTCATTTTACTCCCCCATTTTATCACTTTCTTCCCCATATTTGCATCACATTCAGCGAAATATGTCAAATGGTAAAAGAGTTAAGTTCGACAATAATGTTGATGACAGGGAATGGTCAAACAAGGTACTAAGATAGGTCATATTTCCAGAGATTTGTGAGAGATATGGCCCAAATGCTGAACCGAATAAGCAATTGCCAACTGAAATTCTCGAAGAGCTAAGACGAGAAGTATACGTTGAGGAACAAGTAGATGTTGTTAAACCAAGTGGTAGTGGTAAACTTAAGGTACCACCGTCGCAAGTTGAGGGTCCTAGTAGCATTAGAGGCAAGTCAACCATATGGCAAGACTATTATGGTGAACCAAACCAACAAGGAAAAAGAAAGAAATTGTTATAGGCTTTTTTTCATGGGTTCTGATTTTAGACAATTTAGTTTATGTACAGTGTTTCTTTTTTGTTTTTTATCCCATATACTTTGTGTTTTGCAGTTATGTAATTTGTAATTCAAAAATATGTTGGCCTTTGTTTCCACATACTTACTCTTTTTTTGTGTTTTGCAAATTTTTATCCCATATTATAGTTGTGTAAGTTTCAGGGACCAATGGTGTAAATTGCTCATTTTTGACTTATTGATATGATAGGTTGCATGGGGAAGATAATGAAATGATTACTCACTATTCACTTTTAGCGTCTCGATGACTAGTTGCTGAGTTACCAACTTACCATTATTGATCTTCTATTTAAGGAACGCTTTACTTCATAATAAGCATATGCTATCTTGTAAAAAAAAAGTTTAAAAAACACACACAAATTTTATCATGTCTACTCGTCTTGTGATATGTGATGAATTAGCAAAAAAAGCTAACTCAAAATTAAGGAAAGATATGACGCTTGTTCACTATCAACAAGAGTTTCAATCAACTTTCAATGATCAAGATGTTCTGAGTGGGAAAGTTACAGAGATAAGTGACCGTATGAATCGAAGGGCCAAATTGATAAAGGAGCTGCAGCTTCTATGTGGTTCTAATTCATCTATTGAATCCATATCCGATCTCAGGAGGATGCAACATGAAGACCTGGCAGACGGTGCTAGGTTGATGGTTTGTGTTGCACAGAAGCTTGTGTGTCTTCATGATTTGACCACTTTTATCAAGAAGCTGCAGGCTATGGAGATTTGATATATTAAGCTTTTGATGTTTTGCTTTGTTTTGTTTTGTTTAGCGTATTATGTACTCGAATATGTCCTTAAACTATCTAGTTTTATTTTGAACTTATATATGTCCATGTTTTTTACCTTTATTTTCACCCATTCAATTTGGTATTTTTTGTGACTTATATCAAGTCAAACAAAAAGTAACTTGTACTAAAAAATATGACTAGCAACTACCACAAACAAAATGCACAACTAGGGGTGGCAATTCTCGACATGACACGATAAATGATACGAACCCGACACGAAGTTAAACAAGTTTGAGTTGAGGATAAACAGATTTGGGTCAAAAAAAGGTCAACTCGTTTAACCCGTTTAATAAATGGGTCGTGTTTGCGTTGAGTAAGTATTAAACAGTTCAACACGTGAACCCGTTTAAGTATATAAGGCTCTAAAAATAAAATATATAACTTGGATTTTATGTTAGATTTGGATTAAATATATTTTGTTATGTACTTAATATGAGTGAATTACGATTATAACTCACATATCATTGAAATTGCCGTATAGTTATTTGTATGTTATTTAAAGTAGTTAAATCGACAAACCACCAACCTTATTCACCGCTTGACCTATTTACTTAACAAGGTAAACGAGTCACAAACGGGTTGTACATGTTATGCAGGTCTGGGTTAGGGTTGAGTTTCTTGACACGATTGTGGGTCGTGTTTGGGTTGAGGTTATAGTGACCCGCCAACCTGCGAACCCGAATAGGTCAACCTGAACACGACTCGATTGCCACCCCTATACACAACACACGTTTTGCATAACATCAACAAAGTACCATTAAAAATACACAACATATTTTTTGCATAACATCAACAAGATAGCATTAAAAATACACAACACATTTTTTGCCCAACTTCCTTGCTTGTATATCATCTTTAGGTTTTGTTATTCCAAAAGTTTTCTAACCAATAGCTTCCCAAGTTTTAACTGGTGCAAGGCCTAGAATGCAATTCGTTATTCGAGGGGGTCTTGTACCATAAACCCTTGGAATTGAAACCTTATGATCTGCAACCTTTTACTTGGATCGTTTTTTCACTTGAACCTGCTCTTTTACATTATAACTCTCATCAGAACAACTTGAATCACCACTTGAGTCAGAACTTGATGAATGATTTGTTGGCAAATACCATGAGAGCTTCTTTGGTTTAGAACTGGAAGGGTTTTTTTTTAAGAAAACAACTGACAGGTATTTTTTTTACCAAAGAAATCGAAGGTGTTTTTTTTTTTACCGCATAACAGGAAGGTTTATTTTTGCCCAAATAACTAGAAGTTTTTTTTGGTAACCTCATGAAACTCAAGGCTAGTTTTAGAGTCAGACTCAATTAGTATGATTTCTTGCTCAGGTTCATGTGACTGCTTGGCCCTTCCAAACACTTCTTCAAGCTTTGCAATCGCCTCTGCCTCCTTTTCCAGTTTTGCTTCCTTTACCTCCTTTAGACTACCGAACATAACTTCAAGCTTTTAAATCCTCTTACCAAGTTCTTCAAGATTTTCTAATCCCTTATCTATAAATGTGTGGAGAAACAGTAAGTCGCCACAAATAATAAACACATATACTTAAAAGATCAAAACAAGCGACATATACACTAACCTATAACAACATCATGTTGATTGTTCTCCCTTTGCCACAAGTCTTCAAGTATTACCTTAGCCATTGCATCGTCATCATACCATTTATTCCCATATTTACCCAACACATACTCAACCATAGCATTTGTTACCACCATTTTACTAAAATCCCTATTTGGTGAAGAAGAAGATGTCATTGATTGTGTTACTTTAAAAAATAGATTACAGTTGTGAGGAATGAGAATGAGGGTGTGTGTCTATTCAAAAAAACTTGTTTAGGTAAGTGATAAATGCATTGGGAGAATATCATAAGTCTCATATAAACCTTTATATATTGAGTATGTCGGTTTAAAATAAATTTCAATTTCGTTATGAAAGATAGTATTCAACTATAGTCAAAGTATCTAGTAAGACTTGTGACTTTTCTTTACACCATAAACGATACAAATTCCTACCTTAATATGATGACTTTTCATGTTGAAAATGCCTATAAATTTACAACTTCCTAAACAACATTATCATACACAACAAATTTCATCAATAATATATCAAATATGTCATCAACAACTAGATGTGATGTTGCTTTCCAAAAGAAAGAACAAAAAAAACCCAAGTATGTTTATCATTTGTTGTACATTCAGATGAAGGTTTATATTATGAATGTTATACCTAATGCACACTTTTTTTGTGACAGGAGGCAAAAAATCCAACCAAATGAGGATACAACCTTTGTTAATTGGTATTTTGAACAAAAGACGAAGGTAAAAATTAAACAATGGGAAGATTATCAAGAAAAACCTATCAAAGAAAAAGCAAGAAGTAAGCGTACAAGTAAAAACAATTGGAATAAGATTTTGGCAAAGAAAAAATGCAAACATATTACGTGTGAGGAAACCGAATACTCAACATATGATGAGTATTTGGATTCAATAGACTACGACAACTTACATTTGTCATATGATCCCGAGAAATCCCCAAAATTTAATTGTTAATTGTTTGAGTAACAATGATTGATATTGATAAAACCAATTGCATTCGAGTTGAAGTATTTTATGTTCTCTTTGATTGAATTTGTGCAACTAGAAATTAAGTAGAAATCAACTTGAAAGTTTAATCATCTTCAACATTTCCAGTTGTCACAAAGCCAAACAAAAAGAAAAACAAACACCATTTTATCTGACTTAAAAAGAATGAGTGAATGTGTGTGAGTAGGAGATGATTATAAATATGAAAATAAGTTGTGTACATGTGTATACGATCTTAATGTACAAACACAAAAAAGAGTTTTGACAAAAAAAAGGGAATAAAGGTACATAAAGTACATTAGCAACAGTAACATGTGCAATGGCCACGACAGAACAACAAGCCAAAACCAAATATTCGGACCAAATTGCCCTCACGTGCAGTGCACGTGAGGACCGAGATAACTGGGAAAACTAACGAGCGTTAGATTTTTGGACCAGCGGCGTAATATTTTTGAGATCGTGGACTAAAAAGGCAACAATTCCCATTTTAGGATGTCGTATGAAATCCGGCATAAGTTTATCGACTAACGGTGTAATTTACTCTATTAAAAAATGGTAAAAAGAGGGTATTCGCTAACTTAATTCTTCAAATAACATTCGTTTGCAATTCGAGCAGCGAAATCGTGATAGCTCGGGACTTGAGAAAACTTTAATAGCAAAACTAAAGATAATATGAAGAAGTTCGACAACAAAAAGATAAAGTCTTCACAATACCTTGAAATGAAACACAAATCTGAAAATTTTGAGTCTTTTGAGGGACGGACGGATTTTATTGTTGCGTGTAATGGAACTATAGAAGCCTTGTAAATGGTGATTGTGTTGCGCGTTTCTCAGTTTTTAATATGAAACCAATGGTGGTGACGACGTCTATTAATTCGTAGCGGTTAGAATTTTACGACCAAAACAGTGTGCATCTATGGTTTTAGTCGGAAATTGGATAGTGAGAGGGATGAGGAGAAGATTTGACGGGGTATTATGGCTAGAGGCGGCTCATGGTGGCCGACAAGGTAAAAGGATCAACACAACTAGTTCACCATTCTACATTGTATCAGAGTTTTAGGTACAAGTCACCACCAAAAATAACTCTCCTCTAGTCACTGGCTACTCGCTAGGGATCTGGAGGGATCCCGGTTTATTTATTTACGCTTTTATTGTTCTTTTCTTTTTCTTTTCTAATTAGGATATTTATGTGCAATTTAAAACGAAATATAAATAAATGGACAATTTAAATGAAATACTGTAACACCCTCAGAATTGGGACCAGAGGAAGCATACATGTCGCTGGGGTGCTACTAAATTGGTACCACAAGACAGAATAAAGAGAACAAATTTTTATCTCAACCATTTAAAAAAAAAGAAATCATATTTAAAAGTGATTCGTTTACAACATTTCAAAAAAAAAATGGTGCGGAAATGTAAGCCCATAAAAGGTTTCAAGTGGTCCCGAATATATCAGAGTCTTCTATGACCATGTCATACCCTGCCAAAAGCCTCCAGTAGCTTGCTATTGCTTTATACCTGAAAATACATGCTAAAGTGTCAACACGAGGTTGGTGAGTTCATAGAGTTTAGTGTAAAATGTAAAGCATTAGAATAACGATTCCCCAACAAAGGCATTGTAAATCCACTCAGTTCCAAGCCCCGCCCATACAAGACTTGCAAAATTGAAATTAGTGTATCTTTCGGCAAACAACACGTAATTTTAGAAAAATAGTTGTCGCTAAAATTGAAATTAGTGTATCTTTCTCGTCATAAGCTCGTTTTTGCTCATTCCAACGCCCACTGTTTCGTTTTTAAGAGTAATTTCTAAAAATATAAGTCAAAATGGTCCAAGACCTACTTATTTTTCCAGATTTCACAAAAAAGGACAGACCCTCTTTAATATCTTGTAAAAATTAACTTTTCTAGTTCAAGGCTTATATATAACACTTCCAATCAGCATCACAACTAGTTTAAGCCTACCATATACCTTCTTAGGGTGTCATGGGTTCTTAATATTCACCAAAAATGGTGGATCTCGTGAGATTACTAATAAAATACTTAGATCTATTTTTTAGAGAGAAAAATAAACAATAAGCGGTATCAAACATATGTATAATTGCATGATTAGTTACTAGAACTTGAAAATAGATCAAATGAGGGTATAAAAGATTAGAAGATTTTATGTAGACACTTACTTGAAGTTTTGATGAGTTTTGAAGCAAATACTTAAGTAAATTTGAGATTTTTATCTCAAAACCCTAACTAGTAACACTAATGAGACTTGAAAGTTGCTTGATCTTGAAATTTTTATGGGTTTTTCTTCTTGATCTATGCTTGGCCGATCCAATAAGTGAGAGGGATGAGAGGTTTATTTTTCTTAAATCTTGGAATGTATGTGAAGTAATTTGTGTATATGAAAATGGTTGGAAAATATTATGAACAAAGGGTACAACTAATAAGTGAAAGTTAGTGAACATTTTCAAAGGTGTGTAAGTGATTGGCATGGGGGGGGGGCATGGTATGGAGGGGAGGGGTTGAGTGTGTAAGTAGTGTAAGAATTTTGTGGATTTTTGTTAGATATTTTGGGTTTTAGGTGTTACCGGGTATCGGGTTAGCTAGAAATGAATTTTGACGGAACAACATAAAATAGGATGAAGTTGTAAAAATTATAAAATCACATTTCTGATAAGAATCGGGTGTTAAAATAATTGTCGTGTTGAAATATCGTGAACCGACGTAGTTATAAGCGTTTAACGGAAAATAAAGTAAATGCTTTCAAAACACCGGGTAAACTAATAATATAATTTTTATATCATTATAATGAGGGAGAAATATATATTAGGATCATAGTCGGGAGTGTCGGGTATATTGTTCAAAATAAATGATCAGGTGATAACGTATATTTGCAAAATAAATATACGTGAATTAATAATTATGCAAACCCGTGCATGACCTAATATGAGATGATGTTATGTAGACTACTCTAGTCTATATGATGTGTCCTTAATGACGATGCATGAATACGCAGCTAAACCATAATGGTTACGTGAATTTGATACTCGCGAACCTAGTTTACGTAAAATGATGAATAGTGAATCATGAATAGTGATTTTTCTCCGAGAATGAATAGTGTTTCGTGAATAGTATATTTTTTGAAAATATCTCAAAGTCATAAACCAACTTCAAAAATGATGAATAGTAACACGTGAATAGTAAATTTTTGAGATGAATAGTAAAATTTCAAAGTTTGAAAAAGGACCTGAAATTATGATTTGTCACAAATACAAAGTTAAAAACTGATGCACATAAGCTACTTCCTAAGAAATTATACTTTAAAAACTTGTGAGAGTTTGATCAAATTAGCTATTACAAACTCTTTGTCTAAAGGAAGCTTGTAGCTTGTAAGAACTTATTTAAGATAAACTCGTATAAGTATCGCGCCAAACATACCCTTAGCAATAAAAATGTGTCGATTATTTCACCCAATGCATTGTACAAACCGTAATGTCAATGAGTGACATTTTTTTCGTAAATAAATGGTGTTAAAACTGCTTTTAGCTTTTGAAAACGAGCACGATTTGTATTTGAATCTACTTTGTTAAATAAATAAGTGTGGTAAGTTGTGGGATAACATAAACCTCAACACATTTTTAGGGTGGTTTGGCTTGAATCGTTTTCGAGTCAAACTTGTTGACAGGTTCTTATCATGAGTTGTGAAACGATTGCATTTTTTAGCTGGCCAATAATGTAAATATTTTTGGAAGTGTTGATATTGTGCATGATTTTTCAGTTTATTCACAAAGAAAGTAAAAAGAATGCCACAATAAATACCAACAAAAATAAATCACGGGCAAAGTCTTGGGTATCCATTTACCCACAAATTACCCGCAAACACGATGAATATGTGTGATTCATGTGTAACCAAAATTTACCCACAATCTTACCAGTATATTAGCCCACAATTACAAAAATTGTGTGTTATTCGTGGCAAATGATTTACTACGAATATTGATAACGCTCAAATTGTACATGTTTTTAAAAGCGTTATCATGGTTTTTATGCTTATATTTTGGTTATTTTAATAAAATTATGGTACTTAATGAAGTACATTTTCTATTTAGGTTCACTGAAGCTCACATGACGGAAAACAAGGAAGAAGTAAAGAAAAGAAGCTAAAACGATGAAATATTTGAAGTCTCGCTATTCCCGAAACACCTCCTCTGTTTTGGCCGTAACTTGAGCATACGAACTTGGATTGACTTGATTCAAAAGGTCACGAAAAGAGAAGAAAAAATTTTACAAATTTGGTTTTGACCATTTCGGGTCAAACAACTGCATTTTAGCTGTGCGGGTGGATTCCTATCCGTGGGCGGCTAGAACCATATTATGCTCCCCAAGTTGCATTTAAGTGGATTTTTATTATGCCAACTCCCCAAGTTCAACCATTAACTCCTTATGGCTGTCATTTCCATCACTTTTATGACACTTGGTGCCCAAGTTTGGCCAAGGTTCATTAGCAAGCATAAATACCCCTTTTTGCTATGCGTTTGGAGTAGTTAACACACATGGAAAACTCACCCTTTCACCCCAAGGGCTGATTTTCCTCAATATACCACTCCCAAAAGGGTAAATAATTTTGCCAAGTTAGTGTGAGAAGGTGCAAGTACTCAGAGCAAGTGTTGGACATTTTTACGCTTTTGTTCGAAGTTTGTAGTTGATTGGAGGCTTGTAGGTTTAAATCTTCACCATTACCCATTTTAAATTTGTAATCATACTTTTGGTAATCTAATTTTATATTGCAGGATAATTACTAAAATAGCCCAAAACCCAAATGGGATATTTCTACCCCGGTTGCCCTGGGCAATGCCCCCAGTTGCCCAAAAAAGGGCGATTGTTGCCCAAAAAATACACTGGAAATCCTTCGGTTGCCCCAAAAAATGCTGGTTGCCCTGGGCAACACAATTATTTTCGGATTTCGGGTTAGATAGGGAACCGCCCATTTGTGTTTGGGCTATTTTGGTAATTATCCCTTTTATATTTCAATATGTTTGTGAGTACCATGATTGTTGAAACATTGAAAAAAACAACATGGAGTAGTTTGTTTTACTTGTTCAGAACGATGTGAACTATTGAAATGGATTGTTTGGACTTTTTAGTAATGTTGAAATATTGATTTTGCTTATGAGTTTGTGTTAATTGAAACTTGTCAATTTTCTTGTTGATAAATCATAATTAGATATATAGGTCGAAAGGATTTCTTCTTGTGATTTAGGGCCGGTTTGGTTTGTAGATGGGTTTATGATTAGGATTAGGATATAAAGTTAAATATTTGGGTTTGATGTAGGAGAGAGAAAATAATATTTAAAAATATATTATAGATTAAAATATGAATTAAAATTATAAATAAAGGATTTATAGTAAAAGTCTATTATTTAAAAAGAAAAAGAAAAATGTACTAAATGGTTGAGATTTAAAATGGACCCACAAAAAGTATTGATGGGACAATTTATTTACAAACCCGGTGGTGAGGCTAGGATTTGTAGATGGATGAGTTCAGGGGTTTTGGAGTGGGCCCCCTGAATTTGCTTTTCTAACCAAACAATTGTTTTCATGGTCAAAGTTAGATATTTTCTTTAAAAATACAAACGAAACGATTTATTCTTGGCCCTTAGTTCAATATATTAGTGCACGAATATGTTGGTTCTTCATACTTGACACATATGAGTATACAAGTTAAAGGACTAGTAATGATTGATTCAATAGTATAGGTCGAAAGGACTCTTATGAACAAATTGGTTAAATCATATTTCTCACAAATGGTACATAGTGACTTGGTTTTATGATAACGTTCATAGGTCGAAAGGGTGCATTGACATAAACCATTTTATATGCAATTTCCATGATATGACCATTAATTTGGAATTGTTTGACTTAGATTTTGTATGCCATTGTTATTTTGATTATGTAAACATTTCAAGCCCTCCATTGAAATAGGGATCTAGTTCCGAACAAGTGTTTTTAATTATTGATTGCAAGCTTGTTTATTTGATTCTTATTAAACGTTTTATAGTATTTTGGATTGTGACAACCATTTTATTTTTTGCTCATGTTTGCTACACTTTATTCTTAATCTCGAAACACTCAAATCTTTGCGAACGACCTCGGTTTACCAACCCTAACTAGCTACACACGATAGGGTATACTTGCCCGAATGTGTTCTTAGCTTAATCCCGGTAATCCTTGTTTATAAATTTAAAGCTTAGCGTTTGAATGCATCATATTTTACCCACAAATTACAAACGACAAACAACTATGTAGTAATTCCATGTGTAAATCCGTGTAAAAAATGGGTAAAATTGACCAATCGTTTAGTTCTCTAATCGTGGGTAATTTATGGGTAATATGTGGGTAAGTGCCTACGAATTAGAGTTCGTGTGAAATTTTTGAGGGTAATTGTTAGGATTCTTGTATTGAAAGGCCGTTATAACTGACAACATGTGTCACTACCTCATTGCATAGAAGTAGTGCTACGAGCATCACGCTGATACATGATATCGTACATGGAGCATTTCACGAATCTAACAAAGCCAAGGATGACAGGCCACATGTCATTCTTGTCTCCTCCTTTGGATGTCAACCACGTGGACCTCTTTAACCATTGGATCATATTCATGGGTGACACAAAACCCTAAATGCATCTCTATAAATATCGGTCTATTTTCAAGAATTGGAGCAAGTCTAATTCACCTCAAAGCTAATCAATCCTCACACACCACAACACACACTTTATAGTCGTATGTGAGTGTTACCCCAACTCTTGATCCTTGATCATACTTCGGGGTCCTTACCGTACGTGGGAAACCGAACATACGATTATCGTCAATTACACCCCAATACCAATGGATATGTACTATACGTAAACATACATCATTAACCACTATCACCTACAACAATATCTTTAGCAACAACCTCATCTGCGCCTCCTGTATCAACACCCTTATCATTATCATCAATCAGAAATATGTGTTCATCAAATAGTGTCTTCCCTTTAAAATCACTACGTGCAGTTCTAGGCTTAAGAGGAGGTGATCTAAGGTAAGGTGAACGAGTTTCTTCTTCTGCCCATGCAAGAAGCTCTTCAAACAACATAGAACCGATATATTTCTTTTTTATTTCATGATTTTTACGTTTAGAGATCACCTCTTCATCGGACCTATCCAAACACAAAATCTTATAATACCAATGTGATAAATGTTGCGGAATATGAGAAATATACATCTCAATTAACCCATACTTTTCAGTCATGTCATACATTTTATTCATATCCATATCACTTTCAACAATTGTCTAACCTACATTATCTAAAAGAAGAATCTTTGAAAGATTACGAGATTCATAATGATTTGTTTATAATAGCGGGACAAATACAAAATCAAATTAGTGCTAAAATTGTTTGGATGCATGTAAATAACAAATAGGACGATTGTATTCTTCTTTTCGTGCAATGTTTTTAATTTTCATATGTTTTTTAAATTTTATTTGAATTATTATGTAATGTTTTTTTTATTATGAATGAAGCGTTAATTTTATTGCTGAAAAAAAATATTGAAAATTAAAAAAAAAGAAAAAAAGAAATGGAGATGTAAGTCGCCATATTCCACAAGTAGGTTACTGAAGTAGTTTAAAAGAGAAAAAACTGAGGTGGCAGGAAAGATGTAGATCACTTGGGTTCCTTATTACAACTATTCTAATAAACTCTAAATTTGTTTTTATTGAAAACAACCAAATTGAGTGTCGTTTTCAAATGAATCTGATACAAAAGGTATGTTACATAATTTATTACGTCCTAATTATGCAAGGCTTTTGAGATTGAGGGTTTGTTTGATATTGTAGGGTTATTTTTATTTTATTTTATTTATTTATTTATTTATTTATTTAATACAGGATGGCACCTCCAAGTTGTGATGATATAGTGTTTGAAGTCAATAATGACGACGTGTTCCCATTCGAACTTTAAGGTAAGAAAATGGACGTATTTTAGAAATGAAGTTATCTAGGTCTGATATGAAGTCATATTCTAAAATGTGTGGACCTTTTGGTATGGACACCGGAACAAAATATCTATGTGTGGTTTATTGTATTCCTAAGAAAAGTCTCGATCAAAGCACGTTTTTTGTTGCGGAATGTCTTTGCATTCATTGTATGCTTTAATCATATTATCTTTAGTTTTGCTTTTGTCAAACAACACAACTAAGTCGATAATCACTTGCATACAAATGTTATCCTTATAAAGTTGTTTATGAACACTAGCTTTGATTTCCTAGCTGGTATGTGAAAGTAAACAATCAAGATTTTTGATAGAGAGAAGTAAGAATATGTTTGTATAAAGATTAAAAGATTATAGTAAAGTCGTTTGAAATTATGTATAAAATAGTGAAGTGAATGGGGGTATTTATAGTGTTAAAAGTGCAAATTTTTAAATTATTATTATTATTATTATTATTATTATTATTATTATTATTATTATTATTATTATTATTATTATTATTATTATTATTATTTTTTTTTAATTGTAAAAATTATTATTAACCATAATAAATATTACAAAAAGTGTAGATTGGCAGGGACACCTCAACCCTGTGTACCTACTAGGTACCCACCACCCCTACCCGGCAAAGGTGTGATGCCTGTGAAATGCCTAACTATGGTACCCACAACATGCTGCGAGCCGGAATCGAACCCGCGCCTTTAGAGCATACATGCATGGATCCAAGCTTTAACTGGCAGCCGGTGGCCTTCTGCGCTAAGCTTTATATGGATGGGAGTCTAGACACAAGTTGTGCTCCCACTCCTTTCTGAATACAGAAACTAACTCTATGAAAGATAAAAACACCACTTTTAGCATTATTTGAGTGACTAATGGCAATAGACTTAATACGTGAAAGTGTGTCCAAAGCCTCTGTATCGAATTCCCCGAACGTAGAAAAAGCAAAAGGTACGAACTTGTATCCATTGTCCTCACATTTGGATGCATACTTTCTATTTTTCTTCTCCACAGCATTGTGCAAGGCTACCCCAGGAGCCCATGAAGTCGCCCCACTACCAGCAAATGGAGAGATGCCAGTCACATCCAAGTATGCATCTTTACCTTGAAGCCAATTAAATAATAACAAGTCTGCAGGTCGTAGCTCCTTCCCATCCTCCGAAAGGAACCCCATAGGAGCCTCCTTACGCACCATGATCCCAACCTTAGAGCATATATCAACAAGAATATCACGCACCAGATTGTGCCTGAACTTCACACCCACTTCACTGGAGCAGTGGACCGCGTGATCCCCCCATTTGTCCATACGATGCACATTACAACTCGGGCAAAGGCTACCTTCAGAGAACATAGGTACGGTAAGCCTATAACACAACACAGATCGGAATTGGCGATGGTTCATCCTCTGACCCAAGCCGTCAATAGGGATGGTGAAAAGAAAATCCTGTGCATGTGGGGCGCGTATACAACTGAGAACAGCGACTTGTCTTGGACTTAGCGAGTACTTAGAAACAAAGTCTTTCTCAATGACACCAAAGTAACACTTTGCCAGGGTTTTCATCATTTGGGGGGCAGAAGCGTCATTGGTGACAGCGAGAGCGTCTATGTTACAAGTATTGTTGAAAGCATCAAGAGCATACTGAAAAGAAGGACCATATGAGTCATTACCAGATTTAGTCAGTATCTTGTCTTGTAGATCACTCATTTGCATCAGAGAGGTGAGAAAAACATATTGGATAATGTCACCCGCTGAAAGGACACCAAAACTGTTTGTTGGGTTTGTTTTTTGTGTGGATGTGAATCGGTCGTTCAAATGACCATTTGATCCCAAAATCAACCAACCGACTGACAAACGGTGACCGACTCTAATAACCAACCGACACCGACCAATCGTGTGTACTGGTGGATATTATTGGCTTGTGTAGGTGTGTTTGTTGCTTATGTGTTACCAGCGTGGACTATACTATACATAAGAAAATAAACCGTTAACCGGCTAATGGGAGGATCGGTTAAAGAATACATGAAAAAACGAAATTTAAAAGTAGGCTACACGAGTTTGCAAAAATAAAAATAGACTATCCAAAACTAGAAAAAGTGAGAAATTAAATGGAAAAGCTTCTGTATATATATCATTCCGAAAATACAAAATTGCATATATATCTAAAGCATGCATAAAAACCATTGTATTATTTGCATAAAAAGCTTGTACAAAGGACATATATGCAATTATTCACTTTGAGAGGGATATATATGTAATTTGACATGGAAATAATTATATCCCTAATAAAATACTACTAGTACATACATATCGACCAATGTTGCAAAAATCATGAATCGGTAGCGTGGCGGTCGACCACCCTGCAGCGATTAATCGGCCAAGGTGGGATTAATCGGTGATTAATCGGATTGACATTTTTTGCATGTTTTGGGTATTTCTGGAGACCAAACTAAAGATCGTAACTGATTCCAAGCCTACTATGTTTCCAAACCTAAATAAAAGGCTACAATTCTGATTATGAGGCTCATTGTGTGTTATAAGTGAAATAAATGATCATCAAATTAAGTAGAATGCCTAAATTTTTATTTTTTTTAAAGCTGACCGATACGGCCGATTTTTGGCCCTTTTTTTGCCCAGACCGATTTTTTTGCCGATTTTCAAAATTTTATAAAATCGAAGGCCGATAAGCGATATATCGACGATTAATCGGCCGATGCGGCCCATTTTTGCAACTTTGATATCAACATTGTAAACAACAAAGAAAAGGAAAGGTAGGAAAAGAAAAATATACTCGTAATAAATTTCAGTAAATCAGAAAACGAAACCAGACTGACAGAATTCGGTATCAAAATCCAAATCACCATCTTCTTCACACTCACCGATCTCCGCCGTCCACGTCATCACCACCGTAGATCTTTCCGATCAGGTATACACAACTGTTGACGACGACACTATCGATGCTCCGTTAGTTTCACTTAATTACAATCCATATTAGGTTTAATTTTGAATATCAGGATCGTTAGGTTTACAAAAATTATCATGATGATTTTGTTATATAGAGTTAGTTAGAATAATATTAGTTTAATAAGTGAAGTTGTTTACTGTATAAGATCAGGAGGATCATTAGGTTTAGGCAATTCATCACTAGCGCGTAGAATATAATGCGTGTTTGCGTTTACCTTTTGGATTTTGTTTAAGCGATCCTGTTTAGTAGAAGTCGCGTTTACCAAACGCATTTAGGTCATTTTTACCAAACGCATTTATAAAATAAACATCACTGTGAAGCCACAAAAGTAGTTATTCTACTCTCGCCATCAACAATCACAAACAAATTCAACGGTGCGCTGAATTTGTTTGTGGAGAGTTTGTTAGAAACTAGAATAACTACTTTTGTGGCTTTGTATTGGCACTTGAAGCTTTTGTTTAGGTTTAGAAAGTGAAATATCTGTGTATCTTTAATTTTAAGGTATGGATAATTTCGTGACATTCAAGTGTCGCTTTGTGTATTATAGAAATTAACTAGGTGTACCAATTGGTATAAATTAGAAGTATGCCACTTGATGATGTCAATGATTGTTAGTGTGTTGGGACGTGGGCTATGCGAGTTGGAACTGAAGGATCAAAGTGTACTGGTTTTTACTTAGCCACGACTTTAAAGTTCAGCCTTCAAAAATAAATAAAAATACAATTCTCAAGTCTAGGTTCGTATAATGGATTACTCATTCTGTTTGAAAATATGACTTTGGTGTGGTTAAATGAGTTGTCTTTTAGATGCTAAACATAAGTTGGTTTACCGTCCATTTGAACGTCAAAGGTAAAACAGTTGCTATTGGCACTTTGGAAGTAGTGTATATGTGATTTAACATCATTTGAGATTATAAATTAACCATTACGAATTACTTATTTAAGACATAACATTAGTTTTTAACATACTATGATTTCCAAATCAAGTCAGCAACTAATGAGTACCCAATGTGTAACATGCTTAAGAATTGTACCTTTTCTTTTTAAGAAAGGAGGCAATGCAGGTTTATTATAGGACTCAGTTTTATACTTCACTTTGAAATTCCATTAGTGGATCCCTGAAAACTCAATCTAAGCTTGTTTACAATGTTCTTTTATATATATGGATATTTGGCATGCCTAATTCATGTGCAAATCAATATGCTATGAGTCTGGGTACAATCTGAAAAGTTAGATAGTCAAATCTTCTTGATTAAAAATTTAAAACGATGAATTTTGTCCAATTAATGCAACAGGGATAGATTTCACATTTACCCTAAGTGCACCCAAGTGATCTATGGTGGTCAGTATGTACTTTCACTCGTTTTGGCTTACTACACTGTAAGGACTAGAGAAATGTCATTTTCTGTTTTATCCAACCCAGGTTCTATAAGCATCTCCTATCCCTTTTTCCTGACAACTCAATCAGAATTTCTCCATTGTATATATCCGTGTGAATATGAAGTGTGTCATGTAGTAGTCCTAGTTATCCACTCAGACTTAGAATAACCCTTTGACTGTTGTAGTTTATCGCTACTTTCTGCTTTACGCATCAGTGATTGAACTACACATGGCAAACAGGATATGTAAACCATGATCAGGTTGACATAAGTGTTGAATGAGGGAAAGATGGACAACCAAAAGATGTAGCAGATGCATTACACAATGTTAATTCATTTAATACATGTTAGACCTGTGAATGGCCCTAAGCTAGGCGTAACCACAGCACACAACCATGCATACAATGACATGTTTATTTGAACTGGAAACTCTTAAATGTTTCCATATAATAGAAATGGAGAAATGGTCAGTGATCTAGGATGCACGGGTCTTATGCCTTAAACAAATTCTTTCATTTGTATGTAAATGATTATGTTGTGTGTGCATATACACGCTTTCAATTATATCCCATCACACCATTGCAAGATTTTGTACATTTCGTTTTTGGCTTTATCCACAATAACGTCCTTGTATTTCTATGTTAATGCAGATAATTTACAGAAGCTTAGCAATAACGCGACAAGTGTGACACATACAAACAATGGGGACTGAAAATCCCAACCGTGCAAATAACTATCCAAGACCTACTTCTGCACCTTTTGCCCCACCTCAAAGCAGCTCACCTTTTTCATCATCTCGTCCTGTGGCTGGCTCTGCTTTCAGGCCAGCATCAGTTCCTCCTCCGGTTAATACACCTCCACCTTTCCCTCCTGGGCCTGTAACTGGGCCAGATGTTCCTGGTTTTAGACCCATGCAAACAGTCAGGCCCGCTCCTTCATTTGGCCCACCAACCAGTGCACCTTTCCAGCGCTTTCCGACCCCGTCACCGCCTCCACCAGTCGCTCCTTCTGTTCGACAGCCTATATTGCCTCCATCAGTGAGACCCCAAATGCCACCAATGAATATTGCAG
Source organism: Artemisia tridentata subsp. tridentata (assembly GCA_021014915.2). Classification (NCBI taxonomy): domain Eukaryota; kingdom Viridiplantae; phylum Streptophyta; class Magnoliopsida; order Asterales; family Asteraceae; genus Artemisia; species Artemisia tridentata. Next base: position 121,963,906 of record CP139507.1, on the reverse strand, counting down.
CTAACAATAATCTTCCTCAAGCGCAATCTTCCGTTGGGCCATCTCACCCTGCTGCTATTCGTGGGCCATCAGCACCTACTTGGCCTGGCTATCAAGCAGCACCTGTTTCTCATCAAGGAGGTTATGCACCACCTCAGCCTGCCACATCTGCCCAATTCTCTTCTCATCAAGGGGGTTATAGGCCACCTCAGCCCACCACAGCCAGCCCATTCTCTTCGCATCAAGGTGGTTATGCAGCAGCTCCACCTGTAGCAGCTCCTCTAGGAATGTATCCAGGAGGGCCCACACCTCCAACTGGACCGATGGCAGGATTGGTTGAAGATTTTAGCTCGCTATCTATTGGGTCTGTTCCTGGATCTTTTGATGCTGGGCTTGATACTAAAGTATTGCCTAGACCACTGGAAGGTGATGTGGAACCAAATTCTTTCGCTAAAATGTATCCCATGAATTGCAATTCGAGATATCTGCGGCTTACAACTAGTGCTATACCTAATTCTCAGTCACTTGTTTCAAGGTGGCATTTGCCTCTTGGAGCAGTTGTTTGTCCTCTGGCAGAAGCTCCTGAAGGGGTGAGTATTTTTACAGTCAGAGAAATTACAATAAATATTTAATTTGGGTTTAACAAGACTGTTGGAACAGCTATTTTTGGGTTAAACGGCTTGTTAATATGTTGAGATAGCAGTTTCATTTACTTTTTAATTGTTCTTCAGGAGGAAGTGCCAATTGTGAATTTTGCCACGACGGGCATTGTGCGTTGTAGAAGATGCCGTACATATGTAAACCCATATGTGACTTTTACTGATGGTGGCAGAAAGTGGAGATGCAATATATGTGCTTTGCTCAATGATGGTAATTGCTTTAAACCCATTCTTGCTTTCCTCATATGAAAGTGTCAGCTTTAGCAAAACTCCTGTAACAATATATCACCTCATAGAGTTTCTTTTTGTTAACTTTTGTATAGTGACTACGACTCTGTTTTGCGAAACATGAAATGTCAGTTTCTGCAATATTTCACATTTGAGAGTTTTTAGTCTTAGAACTGATAATATAAAAGCACATTCACATTGATGTGAGTTTCTATGAAGCATGAATACACATCCCTGTATTTTATTCTTGAACTCTATAACTATTATCACTTACTTCATGCCTTCTCTTGCACTCATTTTTAGATTTATATTTCATCATTTTCGAGATCATGCAGCAAGAAATTTTACAGTCATGCTAATCAACCTCTGATAACATACAGTGCAAGGTGATTATTACGCTCAGTTGGACGCCACTGGAAAAAGAGTTGATTTAGACCAACGTCCCGAGCTTACTAAAGGTTGCGTGGAATTTGTTGCTCCTGCTGAATACATGGTGCGGCCACCAATGCCACCGCTATATTTTTTTCTGATTGATGTGTCAATATATTCAGTTAAAAGTGGAATGCTTGAGGTACCTTTCTCTTCCAGAAACTAATTCCTAAGTCTTTGAATCAATATGTTTATTTTGGGTCTGTTACTCTGTTTTACTATATCGTTATTAGGTCTCACCTCTACTTCTTGTTAATCTTGGTTTCATTTTGATGTGGCTATTTATCTATTCAATAAACTTTCGCTTCATCAGTTATTTCTCATTTTGGTTTTAGGTGATTGCAGAGACAATCAAATCTTGTTTGGATAAATTACCGGGCAGCACCAGAACACAGATAGGATTCATTACTTTTGACAGCACAATTCACTTTTACAATATGAAGGTAGTGATTAATTTTCCATATTGAACTTGTATATTGCTTACCGGTATTTAACTATTTTTCTTTTATGTGGTATTTTTCAGTCGTCTTTGACACAACCTCAAATGATGGTGGTCTCTGATCTCGATGATATATTTGTTCCGTTGCCGGATGATCTTTTGGTCAACTTGTCAGAATCTAGAACTGTGGTCGATGCATTTTTAGATAGTTTGCCTTCAATGTTTCAAGATAATGTGAATGTAGAATCTGCTTTTGGGCCAGCCCTAAAAGCAGCTTTCATGGTTATGGTTAGTTTATTCAGCTTTACTCCACTTATTAAAAAAAACCCTAATCTGTGGCATCATATGGACCATCACACCCATGTGTGATGCAGTGTTTCTTATGATGTTGGTAATTGTGAACTGCATTAATAATTAGCACATGTGGTGTTGGTGATAATGAGCTCAAGTCTTTTTTATGCATAGAACCTCCTAAAATTTGCTATTCTCAGATTCGAGTTATTATTGTAATGCATTATTTATCTTAGTAATCATAATTAACAAATTAAGTTATTTGTTTTTCTAAAAGAACGGACAAAAAAGTCTTTGCGGATCAACCAAGCGTGACCTGGACCGGTTTTTTCCCTTACCAAAAATGACCCCGTTTAAACCTGTTAACCAGCCCGCTTGACCACCCGTCCATCCTGCCACCTTTAATATATATAGTTGGATATCTGGAGCTATTGATAGCCATGTATCATTGATACATCTCTGACATTGGTGTTTTTGTTTCATGCAGAGTCAACTAGGAGGGAAGCTGTTAATTTTCCAGAGTACTCTTCCAACACTTGGTGTCGGTCGGTTAAGGTTGCGAGGTGATGATATTCGGGCATATGGAACTGATAAGGAGAATGCTTTAAGGATCCCAGAAGACCCATTTTATAAACAGATGGCTGCTGATTTTACCAAGTTTCAGGTTGCAGTGAATGTTTATGCATTCAGTGACAAGTATACTGATATAGCTTCGCTAGGTATGTACTGATTGTGAACTTCATTAATTTTACAAAATACCCTCTGGAAGTTAAGGCTTATTATGAAGGGTATCTGTGCTTCCTTTTTCAAAATATCAATAGCTCATTTTTTAACTATGATTACTAAAATTATATTATTTTGATACTACTATAAATATTCTATATTAATAGGTGGTGCATAATATCGTTTTGTTGCTGTCCAATTAGGTACATTGGCGAAATATACAGGTGGTCAAGTGTATTACTATCCAAGCTTTCATTCTGCCATCCACAAAGACAAATTGAGACATGAGTTGGCTCGAGACCTCACTAGAGAAACTGCTTGGGAAGCTGTTATGCGTATCAGATGTGGAAAAGGTTAGTCATTTTAATCCTAAGACTACTTAAATTGCTACTTGCGAGCTCTTGCTTCTAAGGTTGTTGATCGGTACGACACCTACGCAGCCGGAACCCAAAAATTAAGAATGATGGAACCAAGAACGTGCTATCTATAAACCGATTCCATACTTGTTTGGTTTTTAGAAACCGTTTGATTTAAACTTGGGGGTCTTCTGTTTGATAAATATAAATATAATCAACAGCCTCTTCAAATTCCTAACAAGAAAATATAGATAAAAAGGTCCGGGTCCGATAACTAGTTTTTGTGAATATCAAGACATTTTTTTCAAAAACTTTTGAATTGATAATTGGAGCAGGTATAGTCGGTACCAATTTAATTTGGTCTGCTCTTAGTTTCGGTTTTGTTGGTTGAGACATTTTTTTTTTTGAAGTTGATTTGGCAGGAGATTGTTCTTGTTTTAGTTTTCCAGTAGAATTCTAATTTTCGAAAATGTGACTGTAGGGGTGCGATTTACTTCTTATCATGGGAATTTTATGTTAAGATCTACTGATCTATTAGCACTTCCCGCCGTTGATTGCGACAAAGCTTATGCAATGCAGTTTGCTCTTGAAGAGACATTGCTGACAACTCAGATTGTGTATTTTCAAGTTGCTTTACTGTATCCTTCACCTCTTATAGAAAGCTTCCATTTTTTTTTTCAGTTCTGTAGTTTATTTTCACATGTGATCTTCATCATGTGTTCTTTTTAGCACTTTGTTTTAACAATAATAATAGCCAGGCGTCTGGCGGTCTGACCATCTATAATCATTGGGCCAATTGCATAAGAAGGTGCCGAACTTCAATAAAAATTTAGTCAAGGCATGCTGATCTGATAACCTGTCAAATTGCTAATATCGTTGCCACATCGGTAACTTTTGACTATGTTGACTTTTTTTACGTGACACCTGAAAACCAGTTGGCTTATGCAAATAACATTTAGTAAACAAATTGCAAACTTGAATGTCTTTTGTGGTGCTAAAGAAGTTGGTTACCGAAACAGAAATCAAACCAAGGTTTGTTACCTTTTAATGCAACTGGCTGTGTGATTGCTTATTCAGGCAAGCCCATCACTTACCTATATATTCCCGACTATCTAATTATCCTTCAGTAATTTTAATGAATACTTAACAATAAAAAAGACACACATCATCTTCTGGTGAAAGACGAATTAGAGTGCACACAGCTGCAGCATCAGTAGTTGCGGATTTAGGAGAGATGTATCGCCAGGCAGATACCGGTGCCATTGTTTCTTTGCTTGGTAGATTAGGTAAGTTAATTTATCTTCTAGTAAATTATTAAATGGTCTCTCTGATTTGCTCAAAATCGCTTAAATAGTCCATCTTGGAAGCTAATTGCATAAATGATCTCACGGACCATTTATGCAATTAGTTTCCAACAAGTATTCCCCCTTAGGGACCATTTATGCAATTTTTCTCTGAGGAACAGTTTCAGTGATTTCAAGCAAACCACAAGGACCATTGTAGTAATTGCTCATCTTTCAGAATGAGAAAAATGCTTCTGATTACACTGCACTCTTGATTTGCTTATATATAATAGTTTTGAAATTATCTGCAGCAATCGAAAAATCTTTATCATACAAACTGGAAGAGGCACGTAATGCTATTCAACTGAGAATTGTCAAAGCTCTTAAAGAATACCGTAACTTATATGCGGTTCAGCACCGTGTAGGAACAAGGATGATATACCCGGAATCACTGAAGTATTTACCCTTATACGGATTGGCTCTGTGTAAATCAACAGCACTTCGTGGGGGTTATGCTGATTCACAGCTTGATGAACGGTGTGCAGCTGGTTTTACAATGATGGCTTTGCCTGTTAAAAAGATGTTAAAGCTTTTATATCCTAGTTTGTTACGTGTAGATGAGTATCTTTTGAAGGTAAAGACACATTTATCATACTATGAGTTTTTTTTTTTTTTTTTTTTATTTTGTTCTTATTATTATATTGGAAGTTACATTAACATGATTGGAATATTTATTGCAGCCGCCTATGCAGGCTGATGATTTTGAGACAGTTTGTAAAAGGCTGCCGCTTACTGTATCGAGTTTAGATTCTCAAGGGATTTATATATACGATGATGGTTTCCGTTTGGTTGTGTGGTTTGGCAAGATGCTGCCTCTTGACATAACCAGAAATCTAGTCGGAGAAGATTTTGCTGCCGACTTTTCAAGGGTATGATTCTTCCTATCTAACTTCGAAGATACGTGGTTATGTTTATATGGCTCATATTAAAAATAATTAGCTAAAAGGAAAGTGGTCAAATTTGTCAGAATTTTTCAAAAGTCACTCAAGTGTTTTTTTTTTTTTTTTTTGATACATAGAAACTCATAAAACATTATTTTGGAAAATATAGGTAATTATTAAAATATTACTATTGTTTTTGTTTATCGTACTTGACACTCTTGACATTTATACAAAACTTAAACTTTTAAATGAAGAATGTTTCCGCTTAACAAACTGACACTATGTGAACCAAATAATTCCAATTTGACCCATATCCCGCTCATTTTCCTACCTACATCATACATACACCTGGTGAGTGGTGACTGTTAGATTATTCCACTGCTTATACTTTTCATGTTGGTATGTCACATTTTCAACATATTTAATGATCAAATGGATGATAATATTGATTAATGTTAGGAAAATAATAATTTCAAAAAGGTATCCAGTGATCATAGCAGAAATTTGTTTATGAAAAAAAAAAAAAAATGAATTTAAAAATATATTGCTAATGATTAAGGGATCTAATTAGTAATTACTTTTGAGAGCTGATGTTGATCTATCTGTATTCTTAAAAACTCTTAACTCTAGCTAATGCACTTGTTCATCATTGGATGTGCTATTCAAATTCTGTTGTCTAGTGATGGTTCATTTCTTTTCACTGTTTTAAACATTTTGTCAGCTGCTATAGCTTAATAGCTCTACTTCATATGATATGTGCTGACTTTTAGTTACGTTTTTGAAATGCAGGTAAGTCTTAGTGAACGTGATAATGAAATGTCAAGAAAAATGATGAAGATACTAAAGAAACTAAGAGCGGCTGATGCATCTTATTATCTTCAGTGTCATCTTGTGAGACAAGGTGAACAGCCTCGTGAAGGTTTCTTTTTACTTTCAAATTTGATAGAAGACCAGACTGGTGGTATGAGTAGCTATGTTGACTGGATACTTCAAATACACCGACAAGTCCAACAATAAGGCAACATTGCATAGGTATTTTTCGTTTTAATCTTTATACTGGGGAAAAGAAATTGGAATTAGGTTTTTGTATTGATTCAGATGTTCTTAAATCTTCCATGTCATCTGGTTCCGGAACAAAAAGATCTTCACAATTTATTACATGTTTTTAGTGTTTTATCGTGCTATAAGAATAACAATATAAAAGAATAATATATTTTTCTTCATTTCCTGAATGATGGTACCTACATAGCCTGATAACAAAAATCTTGGATTGGTTATAAACCCCGAACCTTAAAAAAAGGTGAATAAATGAGCCTCTTATAGCTTATGATCATGTTTGGTACTTAGTTTTTTGAGAACGGGTCCATTTCAATAATTGAACATTGAATTCCTAATATATTGAAATCATGTTTTGGTAACAAGGATATACGATCCCCGAGTTCTCCAATATTTGTTAGTGGCAAACATACATGGAAGAATATTTTATCAATTGAATTACTGTGTAATATCTTCAAATGGATATCGTTTACACATGAAAAATGCAGCAACCATAGAAGTTTATGCAATATATGTGTGCCCTTGAGATGATGCTTCTCTTGGAATCATTATCTGCTGTTGCATTTACTTTCCGCCCTTGTATTTATGTAACTTATCTGATGGAATTCTGGAATCACAGGACGATGTGTGCGAGAACCATTTTAGTCGTGTCAGCTTGGGGGACATTGTTGGCCTTATTTTCCTCCACTGCTGCTATCAAATTCAAATATTTTAGATGCTGGTTCAGCATGCTTTTTCAGCTGACGAATATAGATTTTATCTCTGGCAGTGTTACTGATCCATCAAAGTCTGTGAGTGATTGACAATGCTTTTTGAGATCGGATTTTAATCGTTGGATTTCGAGCTAAATTGGTAGGGGGATGTGTCATTCGTTTATTTCAGTTATTTGTTTAGAACTTCCATAGAAGAGAAATGGGGGTGTTGCTTCATAGACTAGTGTCATATTTTTTTCTTTTTTTCATTCTGTTGCAGCAAAAAATCCTAGTCTTGCTTTCGATTTTGCCAGTTTCACCCCTTGATAGATTTTTGGGGTTTTGATTTGTCTTAGAGAACTTAAAGTGGTGTATACATCTGTGTATTTGGGGGTTGATCTGTCGTAATTTTGCTCTTATGAATGATATCTTCAAGGTTTAACAAATATTTAAATCAAGTGGTTTTAGCAAATTTTGCTGACTGAAATGGGTTACCGATTCATCAAGTTCCATTATAGTTATATCTTCTCATAGTCGTAATCCTAAATAAAAGATAAAAAAAGAACGTAGTTGAATTTGTTTTCTTATAACACTTCATTGGGTAAAAGCTATAAATACTTTATATACTTACAACAATGACTCATCAGGCTTTTGAATTTGTAAACCACTAATTATATATCATCGTTATGGGTAATTTTTTCATTTCATCAATCTTCACCTTCTACATTATATAACTCCGGCAAAGCATAAATCCCGGTTAAAAATCCCAGATTCACGCCAACTAAATTTCACCTCTCAGACAAGAAACCCACTTCGAACAAGAAAACCTACAAAGATTCGAAAAAGAAAAACCCACTTCGAACAAGAAAACCCACAAAGATTTGAATATCAAATAAGTAATACATAAACGTTACTGTCAATAGCTAATGTTTTGTCTTATGACTTCGAGAAAAACTTGGTCAAAATGTTTGACTATTCATCATAAAGAAACATCACGGAAACACCAAACTCAAATGGATATATAACATGTAAAGACCTTATTTTCTCATAGCCCAAGAAAACCCACAAAAATTCGAATAAGAAAACCTTCTTCACTTCGAACAAAGATTCCGGTTTTTTAGTTAAAAACGCACATTTGGCTGTTTGAGGTCTTAGAAATTCGTTAAACATTGTAAACCCCATAAGCTAAACAATATTAATCATCCAATATTTATAAATTGGGGAGTAAATTGCATTTTTGGTCCCTGTGGTTTGGCCAAATTGCAGATTTGGTCCCCAACTTTTTGAAAGTGCACCAATGGTCCCCATTTTCAAGTTTTCGTTGCATTTTTGGTCCCTGCCCTCAGTCAAAAGACAGAAATACCCCTGTCCTTTTTTTTTTAATATATTCCTTTTCAGTTTTTAACACAAATGGTCCTTGTGTTGCGCAAGGCTTTACAAATTTAGTTTTTTTTTTTCACAAATGGTCCTTCTTACACAAAATCGTCCTTGTGTTGCGCAAGACTTACACAAATGGTCCTTGAGTCCGTTTTTCTTCCGTTTTCGTCCGTTTTTCTTACGTTTTTTCCGTTTTGGTCCGTTTTTGTCCGTTTTTCTTACTTTTTTGTCCGTTTTTCTTACGTTTTTTACGTTTTCGTCCGTTATTCTTACGTTTTTTCCGTTTTCATACGTTTTTGTCCGTTTTTCTTACGTTTTTTCCCTTTTTTGTCAGTTTTTTATCCGTTTTTCTTACGTTTTTGTCCGTTTTTTCTTACGTTTTTTACGTTTTCGTCCGTTATTCTTACGTTTTCATACGTTTTTTGTCAGTTTTTCTTACGTTTTTTCCGTTTTCGTCCGTTTTTTATCCGTTTTTGTCCGTTTTTCTTATGTTTTTTACGTTTTCGTCCGTTATTCTTACGTTTTTGTCTGTTTTTCTTACGTTTTTTACGTTTTCGTCCTTTATTCTTACGTTTTTTTTCCGTTTTCATACGTTTTTGTCCGTTTTTCTTACGTTTTTTTTCCATTTTCATACGTTTTTGTCCGTTTTTCTTACGTTTTTTTTTCCGTTTTCATATGTTTTTGTCCGTTTTTCTTACGTTTTTTCAGACAAAAACGTAAGAAAAACGGACAAAAACGTAAGAAAAACGGATAAAAACTGACAAAAACGGAAAAAACGTAAGAAAAACAGACAAAAACGTATGAAAACGGAAAAAACGTAAGAATAACGGGCAAAAACGTAAAAACCATAAGAAAAACGGACAAAAACGGATAAAAACGGAAAAAACGTAAGAAAAACGGACAAAAACATATGAAAACGGAAAAAAAACGTAAGAATAAAGGACGAAAACGTAAAAAACGTAAGAAAAACGGAAAAAACGTAAGAAAAACAGACAAAAACGTAAGAATAACGGACGAAAACGTAAAAAACATAAGAAAAACGGACAAAAACGGATAAAAACGGACAAAAACGGAAAAAAAAAAACGATAAGTAAAAAACTGACAAAAACGTATGAAAACTGAAAAAACGTAAGAATAACGGACGAAAACGTAAAAAACGTAAGAAAAACGGACAAAAACGTAAGAAAAACGGATGAAAACTGACAAAAACGGAAAAAAACGTAAGAAAAACTGACAAAAACGTAAGAATAACGGACGAAAACGTAAAAAACGTAAGAAAAACGGAACAAAAACGTAAGAAAAACGGAATAAAAACTGACAAAAACGGAAAAAACGTAAGAAAAACGGACAAAAACGTATGAAAACGGAAAAAACGTAAGAATAACGGACGAAAACGTAAAAAACGTAAGAAAAACGGACAAAAACGGATAAAAACGGACCAAAACGGAAAAAACGTAAGAAAAACGGACGAAAACGGAAGAAAAACGGACTCAAGGACCATTTGTGTAAGTCTTGCGCAACACAAGGACGATTTTGTGAAAAAAAAGGACTAAATTTGTAAAGCCTTGCGCAACACAAGGACCATTTGTGTTAAAAACTGAAAAGGAATATATTAAAAGAAAAGGACAGGGGTATTTCTGTCTTTTGACTGAGGCCAGGGACCAAAAATGCAACGAAAACTTAAAAATGGGGACCATTGGTGCACTTTCAAAAAGTTGGGGACCAAATCTGCAATTTAGCCAAACCACAGGGACCAAAAATGCAATTTACTCTAAATTTGGCAAATGCTAAAATAATACATTGAACTTGCCATTTTTTGCCATTGTATGATCCCACCTTTTCCGTTAGTAAATGTATGACTAAACTCTTTTCCGTTAGTAAATGTATGACTAAACTTATGAAATCGGGTCATTGTGGGTATAAATGTCACATTGTTAGTCCTTCATACTAACGGCCGTTAGTAAATAACTTACAATTCCGTTTTCTTACGTTTTCGTCCGTTTTCTTACGTTTTCGTCTGTTTTGACACGTTTTCGTCTGATTTTTTATGTTTTCATCTGTTTTGACACGTTTTCGTCTGATTTTTTACGTTTTCGTCTGATTTTTTACGTTTTCGTCTGTTTTGACACGTTTTCGTCTGATTTTTTACGTTTTCGTCTGTTTTGACACGTTTTCGTCCAGTTTTTTACGTTTTCGTCTGTTTTGACACGTTTTCGTCTGATTTCGTCTGTTTTGACACGTTTTCAAAATGTTTTTTACGTTTTCGTCTGTTTTGACATGTTTTCCTTCGTTTTTTTAAGTTTTCGTCCGTTTTCTTACGTTTTCGTCTGTTTTCACACGTTTTCGTCCGTTTTCTTACGTTTTCGTCTGTTTTCACACGTTTTCGTCTGATTTTTTATGTTTTCGTCTGTTTTGACACGTTTTCCTTTGTTTTTTTACGTTTTCGTCCGTTTTCTTACGTTTTCGTCTGTTTTGACACGTTTTCGTCTGATTTTTTACGTTTTCATCTGTTTTGACACGTTTTCGTCTGATTTTTTACGTTTTCGTCTGTTTTGACACGTTTTCAAAATGTTTTTTACGTTTTCGTCTGTTTTGACACGTTTTCCTTTCGTTTTTTTAAGTTTTCGTCCGTTTTCTTACGTTTTCGTCTATTTTCACACGTTTTCGTCCGTTTTCTTACGTTTTCGTCCGTTTTCTTACGTTTTCGTCTGTTTTCACACGTTTTCGTCTGATTTTTAACGTTTTTGTCTGTTTTGACACTTCAAAAAAACAGACAAAAAACGTGTGAAAACAGACGAAAACGTAAGAAAACGGACGAAAACGTGTGAAAACAGACGAAAACGTAAGAAAACGGACGAAAACGTAACAATGTGACATTTATACCTACAATGACCCGATTTCATAAGTTTAGTCATACATTTACTAACGGAAAAGAGTTTAGTCATACATTTACTAACGGAAAAGGTGGGACCATACAATGGCAAAAAATGGCAAGTTCAATGTATTATTTTAGCATTTGCCCTATTTATAAATTACATATCATAAAACCCAGACAGACCCAAAGCTCACAACAGGGCTTGGGTCGTATACCGTCTAATACTCCCCCGCAATTCGAACGGCAATATCGCGAAAGCTCGAATTGGAGAATAAATATAAATATGAAAGGGTAAAACTAAAGATTAAAAACATATTTAAAAATAGTTATCTTGATAAAGAATCAAGACTTTAATAGGTGCCCAGTCGCATAAACAAAAAAAGAGTGATTTTGTTTTTCTTTTCCATGACTGTTTGGACTTATAACAGAGCGTGACAGAGTGTCGGATCGGTGGAGGAAGCAATTCCGATATGCTTTTATTCGAAATTTAATTACAAATCCATGGCCGCTAACAACGTCAGCTAACTCTAAGTGGTTTGAGAGTTATAACTGCGATTCTAGTATGCTTTTCTTTAGAATTTAATTACGAAGCCGCGGGCGCTGACCTCGTCAGTTAACCCCTTACGGTTTGAGAGTTATGACCGAAGCAGTAGCTAGATTTTTTATTTTATTTTATTATTTATTTATTTATTTTTAGTACGAATAAAGGGCAGTGGCTAGATTTGACGAGTAGTATTGAGGTGGCGGCTCAAGGTGGCTGACAAGGTCCGAGAATGAGACCTAGAGCTCTAGTACCATATTAAATATTGTAAACCCCGTACGCTAGACTTTATTAATCATCCAATATTTATAGATTAAATATCATAAAACCCTAACGGACAAAGCCCACAACGGGGCTTGAGTCGTATATCGTCTAATAGTATCAATTTGGGTTTTTTAATTGAAATTAGATGATGATTACATAGTATTCGCTTTAAATTTGAGTGACTTTGCTAAAATTGGTGTTTGATGGCTGGAGGTGGTGGTTGTGTTGGCGATTGGAAGTGGTGGTGGTGGCTAGTGAAGAAGACAAAGGGTATACAAGTCTTTTTGTGTGAGAGAGTGATTTAGTTAAGCATAATGACAACTAATCTAACAATTCTTAAGCATAATAATATTTTGAAAAAATTACACGTTTGGTCCCCGTGGTTTGCTCAGATTTCATGTTTATTCCTTAAGTCGTTTCAATTACACCAGAGATACCTATTTTTGAAACATTGCACTCATTTAGTCCCTATTTTGGATGGGCCATTAGTTTGACCGTTAAGTGTTTAAATAATATTTGCCCATTAGTCCCTCCATTAATATTTTATGCACCGTTAGTCCTCATTTTTTAAAATGCATGGTTCGAAATCGGGTCTTGTTGCCTAAAAACCAACGCCCCAACCACTGGACTAAGCGTCCAGTGGTGTAATTATATCAAAATAAATTATACTTAACTTTTTTTATGCTCAAACTCGTTTTTATCTTTTTCGTCTGTTTTTATACATTTTCGTCCTTTTTTTTTACGTTTTCGTACGTTTTTATACGTTTTCGTCCAATTTTTTTTTCAGTTTTTTGTCCGTGTTTTTATGTTTTCGTCAGTTTTTTATGTTTTCGTCCGTTTTTGTCCGTTTTTTTACGTTTTCCTTCGTTTTTATTTGTTTTGTCCTTTTTTTACGTTTTCCTCCGTTTTTATACGTTTGCGTCCATTTTATTACATTTTTGTCCATTTTTTACGTTCTCGTCCCCTTTTTTTACGTTTTCATCCATTTTTTACGTTTTTATCCGTTTTTAAGTGTAACACCCCCAAAATCTGAATTTAGCGGAAGCATACATGTGTTGGGTGCTACTAAATTGGTATCACAACACAAAGTATAAAGAATGGTTTTATCTCAACCATTTAAAATGGATTTCATATTCAAAAGTGATTTGTTTACAACATTTCAAAAATGGTGCAAAAATATAAGCCCATAAAAGATTTCAAGTGGTCCCAAATGCATCAGAGTCTTCTATGACCATGCCATGCCATGCCAAAAGCCTTCATAACTAGGTTATCGCCTTAAACCTGAAAATACATGCTAAAGTGTCAACACGAGGTTGGTGAGTTCATAGGTTTAGGATAAAGCAGTAAAGATACTGTGAGTTCAATAAGAGTTTTGTGATCATTGTGTCGCTCACAATGTCATAAAAATACAGTTTACCTTATAGTAAAATTAGAGTTGTGGACCAATAGTAGGGTATGCAACCCAAAATAAAATAGTTTATTACGCTAGCTCTAAGTTCATGTAACCGAAGCTATGACAGTGTGCATGCTCTAGAAGCATGTTAAATATAAAGGCCCGGCAAGTGTGTATCTCAGACACTTGTAGTTTCGATATGGTATACATTTGTTTGTCCTATCTGGACTGTTTAATCCAACTTTTGGTTTGTCCTATCTGGACTGTTGAATTTCAACAACAGATGGAGGTGTCACCCTCAATAGATCTATTTATAACACTCGCGCTTCCTAGTGGGAATTGACGGTTCATGAGTTTGGGCAATTTGGGACATAATAGTGCTTAGGCTAATCCGCGTAATAGTTTGGTAACAACAGTGTTGGTCCATAAAATAGTTTTGCATGTTTCTCACCCCGATTGTAAAACAAATTCAAATAGAGCGGGGTTACATAACAGTCAATCACATATCGTTTTCAAATAACCAATTCAAATAATTCAGCTCAACAATCAGATATTGAGTACACAGTTCGCAGATTTCAAATAAACTGTCATTGAGTTTAGTTAAAACAAGCATGTATTCTCCCCCAAGAATAGTTTAAAAATCAGTAAAAGTAGGGGCCATGAACTCACCTTAGCTTGAAGCAACGCAAAAATATCACAGTGGTCACATCTGGCATCATGAGTAAAATATAACGATATCGAGTGTACAGGCACAACGGTGCCGGATCAGCACAACCTAATATATATGCAGTCATCTCAGAATACGTCTCGAAAAGTAAAGAGTTATGAAAAGACAAGCGTCTTAGTTTTCGTGGATTACTCGTAACAAAGTTTGTAAAAAGTTTAGATTTAACGTTTCGTGTGGTGGTAAGATAATATAGACTCAAGAATACTCACGCCAAATAGGAATAGAGAATCGACATAGTCGAGACAAGTACGGACGAGAACTTGAGTCGAGAAAGAAATGACAAACGAAGTCAAGGAAAAATAGTGACAAAGGAGAATGTCGACAAAATGAGTCAATTAATACGTTTTCGGTGTTTTCCCAATTATCTCAATAGTTCAGCAAAAATCAATAAAGTTGTAAAAAGGTAATTTAAGTTTTAAAAGGAAACTTAAATTAGTATATTACATGGTAAGTGTTTTCATGTTAATAAACTACAAGTTTCGATTATTGTCGGGTTTTTATAAGATAAAAGGTTTTTCGACACTAAAGTATAAGTTTATGGAGTTTTATAAGATTTTGGCATGACGCGCCCATTTATAAAGTTTTCACAAGTTGTCGTGACTTTAATAAAACTCAGTTTCTCAAAATAATGCTCTCGACAGTTTATAATGATGACAATTGACGGTAATAGTTAATCCTACTTTCAGAATATTAATCAGTCGTTTATTCTAAAAATGTCCGATTTGTATAAGTTTGATATTAGTCCAGTAGGTGTCGGCAATTTACTTGTTAAGTTTAGTGGGCTTTAGCCCATGTCTAAAATCTAACGCACCTTAATTATTATGTGGGCTTGGCCCAAGACCAAAACTAAGCACAACAACACCCTTTGAAAATAAGCTGGAAAACCAGTTGTGAAAAGAACAAACAGACACCCTTGGTTGTGGTTTTAGACCGAGACTAGGACGAGACCAATAAGAGCTTAGTACATAAAATAAGCCATAGACTCCAAAATGATCTGAAATAAGCTGTAACCACACGCACTTAAACTGAAAATATAAGCTAAAAAACGAACGCTCAACGTCGCACCCTAGTGTATTTTCTGTGAATTAAAATAACAACCCAACTCTTGTGATTTGTTGTTGACTGAAATGAAACAAACGCTCCTATACGACTCCTATTGAATATGCAGCCCAAACATAACCGGGGACTTTGAAGTTTAATATTTAAGGCTCAATATGAAATGACCATTCATAACATAACCGAATGAACACAAGACCAAAACATCCATAAGCCACGAAATAAGCTCGACCAGGCGCACATGATAACGAAATAAAGCATAAGCAAGTCGCACCCTGATCGATTAACAACCGAGCCCCAACAACTCATAAGTGGGAGTGAAAGCACCCCCTTGGTGTCATTGCTAAACCGAGGCCACAAGTCACCCTACATGGGTCTATTACTAACTGGACATAACCATGACCAGTCGAGTATCTAAAACCGAACAAATAGACAATTTAAATCCTAGCCGAATCAATAACTAAGAGACTCAAAGCATGACTCAAGTTCAGAACAAGACAACAATTAAACTACAGGTCCAAATTCGAGACCCAACGTAAAACCACATAAGCTTTTTCAAGCTTATTGAAACCCAATTCGAACAGACAACATCACTTTGATTCATCTCACCACACGAAGCCTTTAAAAAAAACAGATTTAACTGAGTTTTTCCACGAAAGTTATTAGATCGATATAAGGAGCAAATTTTAATAACACAGCAAATTGAATCGAATCACAAGTTTTATAGCCAATATCAGATTTATTTAACCAATAAAAATCAAGAAGACATAATGTAGTGTGGGATCAAAGTAATCCTTACAAGGGGTTTTGATGATGAACCGACTTCATGAGGGGAGATAAAAAATTTATCAAAACCGAATATAACCAATTCGATACCAACATGAACCACCACCACCAAGCTTCAAGCAACCCTTTTTGAGATATGACTGATTGTAAGGGTGGGTGAATGGGTTCCTGTGGCGAGATACAATAAAAAGAAGAAGAAGAAGGTAGATTTGACCAAGCTTTCTTGGTGTAGAGTTTGTGTGTGAGCAAAAGAAGCAAAACTTACTATTGATTTAGTCGTTTTTAAGTTTAATTTTCCAAAGAAATATTTGTGAAAATATTTCCCCGGGTCGTTCTCCCAACGAAGATTTGACGGCGTTTAAATCGATTCGGTGTCGTGAAAATGTGAAGTGAATAAGTGAAAGTGATTATTTTGGTGTTGATTATACTAAATTATTGAAAATTAAAAGCAATCTACGATATCAAATAAAAGCACACATAATGAATAAAAGAAATCAAATAACGCAAATCCCGGGCTAATCCCGAAATTTATAAAACTATTAGTGAATTTATAAACCTAAAATGCAAAGCTAAAAACTCAAGGGACTGAAAATGTAATTTCAGAAACTTTACTTAAACCTAAAAGTTTTAAAACAAAGACAAGGACTGAAACTGTAATTTCTAAAACTTATTTAATACTAAAAACGTTTTTATACTAAAACAGGGACTAAGATTGTTAAAACTGAAACCTAGGGACTGAATTGTAAAACTTAAAAAACTAAAAACGTTTTTTACTTCTAACAACCCAGGTTCGAATCCTGGGTAACTACAATTAATCTAAACTATATTTTTTTTTTAATTTCTTTTTTTGAAATTCAATTAACAATTAACAAACACTAATTTTTTAAGAGAAATGAATTAAGACAAGCTTGAATAAGCTTAGAAACAGATGGCCAAGAACACACTTTTCTACATGACTTTTGAAGAACAGTTTGAGCAGCCACTTTTGCAATCGAATTTGAACCAGAAATTGATGTTGGAATTGTTTGAAATTGAAACTATATGAAATTTGTACTATGAAATTTAACCAGAAACAAATTTAGACTTTTTAGAAATCTTTTGATGCTTCAAAATTGTTTATGAAAATGGTTATGTAGGACTCAAAACTGATGCAGCAGACACTTTTTTGACAGTGGACTGTTTTTGACATCAACTTCTTCAAATTTCAATGGAAATCTATGAAACTTTAAACTCTATCTAGCACCACTAAATTACACTTAAGGCTGCCAAAAATAGGGGTCAGACAAGCTCTTACTTATCAGGGGCTTATATGAGCTATTTAGAGCTTAAACTCCCACATACCAAACTGATTCTATCAAATGCTTTATTTAAGCTAAAAATTCCTATTAAACAGCTGATTCTAATGCTTATGAGCCAAATCAAACTTATGCTAATGGTTTATGAACAGTTCTCAATCCTTTTTACCTATTTACGCAACTGATCCAAACACCCCTATTTTAACTGATTTACTAACTTTAGAAGAGTAAAGCTTTAAACTAACAAACCAGTTACTCCACTGATTACCTAAACTATGTTGAAAGCTTAAAAAACAATAAAAACTAACTCCTAACAGCTAGAACACCAAGAATCCAATAAAGCAAAAACAGAGCAGTTACTAACTTAAAACATATAAAAGTTCAAATCAAACATACAATAAGCTAAAAACTAATTAAAACAAGCTGAGATAAGCTGAGATTGAGAGAATAAGTAGTACCAGAAGCAGAGAAAAGCAGAGGAACATATGTTTCACCAAACGTTGACTTTCATTAAAACACTAAGAGTTTGAGTACAACTGAAGAAGAAATTACAAATAAGCCGAACATTAAGCTATAACTAAATTAAAAGCTACTCCTAATTTACTCTACTCCTAATGCTTAATAACCTAACTAGCTAACAACCAAATCCGTGAGTGAGGTGGGGTATTTATAGCCTTCCACAAGCGTTCCTGAAGCTTCATATCATTTAATCAAGGCCCTTGATTGTCCCTTGCTCTACACTCTTCAATCTCCACCGTAGGATCAAAATAATGAGGTGGCACCTCCAATAAGCGAGTCCCACGTGTCCCTGGCAGCTGTCAGGACCTTCTAGATCCTTTAATCATTAGGTAATTATTGAGGGACGGGGTAATTTGATATGTACGGTAATTCTAGGGTTCTTAAACAGTGAAAATCTGGGTTGAGATAATATTTGGGCGCGTTTGCAGTGTGTGAGAATTTTTTATATTTTGTTTTAACTGATATAGTTGGATAGTTTGACCGGGCAAAGGTATGGGTCGGATCATGGGTTTGGTTTTGGATTTAATATAAAATGGAGTGGGCTGGTGGGATTTATGAGACGGGCTTTGGTTTTTAAAGTGGGCTAAGGTTTATTTTGGGTTGGGGAATTATAAATCCGGATATAAGGTTTTAGGATTAATAGATTTAGGTAAAGTGCAAGGACTAAAGGTGTAATTTCTGAGATCAAGGGACTTTTTCTGCCATTATTCAAACTTGTGATCCAAGGGCCATTTTTGACAATCTTTAATTCTTGGAGGTTGACTTTGACTTTTTGCTTCCCGGCATCGCTATAAATATCCTTTCCATATCTCGTGCTCGCATGAATCTTGCTTGTTTTTGTCCTTTTTTCTCGATATCCGTGCCTGCACAAACATAAACACAAAAACACGAAATATTTGGCATAATTGGTCGGGTTTTTGGTCTATATGGGTCCGGTTTTGGTCAAGAAAAGGTATGTGTTTAAGCACATACCAAATTCCCCCAGACTAAGCTATTGCAATGTCCTCATGCAATGTTATAAGAACACTTTTTTGAAACCGAAAATTTCTAATCACTTTTTACTAACTTTGAGAAGTAGCAAAATTTTCAAAAGAGATCAAGAAATCTTAAGTTCTAAAAACTCCCCGATTTTCCATTTTATTCTATTTTTGTATTTTTCTCATTATTCATGTGACGGCATTTGTTGACAATCGTTATCTCACGATAACTTTTAGGATCACGGAGCAGGAAACACGACTCATAAAGAAGTGACCATACGGATAAAATTCGTCGTCCCTGATTTTTCACGAGTCCCCAAACTAAGCTTAAAAACGAGATCATTGTTATTTACAAGTTAGATTGCCAACACTACTCATAAAAGCTAATTGTGTATTACTTCTCGTTCCCAAATTCCTATTTTCCTCTATTTATTTTATTTTTGGTGAGAAATGAATTTCTTCAAATTCTCGTTTCGATAATTTTTAGTCCGATAAAGATACCTAGTTTAGACGCTAAGTAGTTTCCAAACCTTCCCTCGAAAATCGTTGCATACAAAAATGAGGTCCACATCAAGGTCTCTGATTTAACACGATTTTGAGGATATCCCTTTTATTTGCGACCGAAACAACTCATCTACGAGTACAGAGACAGAAGCCTTTATTAGGATACCCCCGGAGTCGAAATTTGGCATTTTTTTTTAACATTATTAAGCACATTAACGTATTTAATCCTTGGCCCTTTATAACAATCACAACATCGGCTGCGAACCGGCAAGATGTGATAGTCTATTATGACCTTGGAATTTTTCCTCTGCCTTTATTAGAAGTCTACAACATCGGCTGCGAACCGGCAAGATGTAGAAAACTTTTTATGGCTTTGGATTATTATTATATATTATCATATTATTTGTGTTGCCAAACCCCAAATCCTACGGCTTTTATAACAATCCCAACATCGGTTGCGAGCCGGCAAGATGGAATAGTCTATTACACCGTAACACTGGCAGTACCTTGATGTGTACCCAACTTTCATAAGCAAGAATTCTCTAAGGAAGAAATAGAAACTAATTATCACCAAAACTAAAATACCTTTAATTATTCCTAGATTTCTATTTTTTTGGTGAAACAAGCTTATGGGAACAAAAAGCCATAAATAACTTTGATGAGCTTTAAAAAGATCCAACTACTCCACGTTTAGCAATCTAACTTATAAACAACTCTATCATTTCTCGTTCTTCGCAAATTTAAAATCTTAAATAATAAGATCCGCGAATGCTTAGCCAAATAATCAAGCCATGCATATATAAAGTCAATTATGGGAACTTGCAAACTCTTAAAAAGAATTCGCGTTTTCTAGCTCCTTGTGTAAAAGACTAGCACGAGCTTATAGATTATAAAAGGTTAAGGAGACAAGCTAGGGCTCAACACGCCCGATCAAGTCAGAATTTTATTCCTACTCTCACCAGCGGAAAGTCAACAAAAATGTCAAAATTTATTCTATTTTTGGACAAAAATTTTTAAATTTTTTCATTTTTTTGGATTTTTTCAATTTTTGAGGAAAAACGGGATTGCATGAGAAAACGGCAAAAATGCAAGGCAAAAATCAAATCGCAAGATTACCCCCCCAGACTAAAACGAGACATTGTCCTCAATGTCTTAAAGGTAAGGGTTCTCCTACATAAACCTAAGGCCGTTTATTAATTATGCCAAAAGATAGATGTAAAACGATAAGATTTAGGATATCGGATGAGCAACGAATGATGAAACTCGAGTAGCGTGAAGGAAACTACGAGCACGAGAGTCTTCATCATCGGGCATTCCTGGACACATTACAGAAAACAAGAAACACAAGATATGGAAGAGGAGACCTCTTCATGTTTTATTAGAAAAGAGATAAGAGGATAGATAGATAAGCATGGGGTGCCTCCCACGAAGAGCTTGTTTTTAGTAACCGAGTCACATGAGCTTGACTCGACCCCGAATTTATTTGTCCTTGGGGGAGCATGTGGAAAAGATAATCTCCATCGGACTTTCGTTCAAAATGTTTGGATAAACACTGAAGCATATGAAAGTTCCACTCCGATGAGATACCCGCGGTATTTTAGAAAGAAGAACCAGAAATGGTAATACCGGGGTCAAAGATGGTATCCTCACTCCCGACGGAGTGAAGGATAGGAGAAGTTTCAGAATATGTGATGAAGAGCATAAAGATTTTGATAATGATCATAAAATACTCTTCATCATCAAAAGAAGTTTTGTCAAAAGTCTTGGGCGGGAGGGTTGGGATGAAAACTTCATGAGAAGGTATACCTCCCCCCAGACTAATATCTTCCTCAAGATCAAAATAGAAATTATCGTATTCCGGAGGAGATATAAAGAGAGAGAGTTCACCGGAGAACTCCTCAAAGATAAGCGAATCATACTCGGGAAGAGAGATATGAGAATGAGAAGTGGTACTGCCACTACTCGTCTCTTCAGTATGAAAGTCACTATCCTTAACGGGGATAGGGGATGAAGTTGGTTTATCCTTTAATGCCTTGATCTTAGAAATGAGAAGATTGACATTCAATAATTTTTCACGGAGTTCATCGTCCTCGATTTGAAGAATATCAGTGTCAATCTCTCCATCATCTAGATCAGAATCCTTTTCTAAGCTGACATAATCGATGTCTCCACAGGATAAAGAATCATCACTCGAAGTATAATCATTATCAACAATTTCCGGTGAAATTGGATCATCGAGCTCTTCCATAGAGATATCACTTCCCTCAAGTGGAGGAGAAGGATGGGAAGAGTCGGAAATGACGGATTCAGGAGACGGAGTGGGATTGCCACTCGGAGGAGGAATCGACGTCTCAACTTCAGAAGGTTCATCCTCATCACTTTCATCAGAGTATGAAAAGTGGATAATGTTAGGATGACCTGGTCCTTGCTGGCAATATTGATTTATGTAGCTTTTGTGATTGCCAAGGACCCCAATTTGGGCAATCTCAGCGGGAATGGAATCGGAATAATGATCACTCAAAACAGTAGTGGAGTCACAAAGGGCTCCAACATCCCACTGATAGTGATGTTGTGTCATATTCTCGATTAAATCATAAGCCTCTTGAGGAGTCTTCCGCATGAGATTGCCTCCAGCAGCCAACATGATTTTATCTCGATCAATCATATTTATGCCATGATAGAAGGTTAAGATTTGATCAAGGAGCAAAATTCTATGATCCGGACATCTCTGCAGCAAATATTTGAATCTTTCCCAAGCTTCAAATACTGATTCCTTATGCAATTGACGGAAGTTTAGAATGTCTCTTCGAAACTGCATCGTCTTTGTGTATGGAAAGTATTTTGAGAGAAACTTAAGGAACATCTCTTCCCAAGTGTGAATTGAATGGGTTTTAAGAGAGTGAAACCAACATTCCGCTTCATGGGTTAATGAGAATGGGAAGAGATTCAATCGGATGTTGTCGTGAGAGACTCCGTTTTGTTTGAAGAATTGCGTAATCGAAAGAAATTTGTCCAAATGACCGTTAGGATCCTCATCTTCAAATCCGTGGAATTGGCATACTTGACTAATAAGCTCAACCATATTGTCTTTCAAAACAAAATCGTTTGTTGGAGCTATCGGTCCTCCTCTACCGATGAGTGTCGGATGATAAAAATCCTCCATGGTCCGAAGATCATGGGGATGAGATGGTGGAAAATCGATCATTGTGGAGAATTAAACAATGAGAGGATAAGAAGATAAGAATTAAACATTTAAGAGGATTTAAGAAGAATATTTTTGGGTTTTTAAATTTAAAAACATGGAAAATCACAAAAGAAAAATGGAAAATAAATTTGAAAAGAAAATCTTTTTGGATTTTTTTTTTATATTTAAGGAAAAATTAGAATTATTATCTTTTTGGTGATCGTTCGATCAACCGTACTCGTTTCTTTCAAAACTACGCGCAGCGTGGCGGGAGAGAAGAATGGATCTCTCTTCAGTCTGCAATTTAATGTCAAGACTTCCTTAAACCCCGTGATTAGGTTGTAGTAAAGAAATATTCTGAGAAACGTTTAACTTCACGATCTCTTTTGTTGTTTATTCGGAATGGTTTACAACGCCCTCTCGAGAGCGAGGATATATATTATAGGAAAAAACACTTTAGGAAAAGTGTTTTATTTATTTATTTTTGGTATTTTTGTTTTTTCAAAAACGAGAAACTTCCGAAGAAGGATCTTCAAAACACAAAATACGATACGAATCAACGACAACGTTTCAAGCCTTCCCCGGCAGCGGCGCCATTCTTGATTTAGTCGTTTTTAAGTTTAATTTTCCAAAGAAATATTTGTGAAAATATTTCCCCGGGTCGTTCTCCCAACGAAGGTTTGACGGCGTTTAAATCGATTCGGCGTCGTGAAAATGTGAAGTGAATAAGTGAAAGTGATTATTTTGGTGTTGATTATACTAAATTATTGAAAGTTAAAAGCAATCTACGATATCAAATAAAAGCACACATAATGAATAAAAGAAATCAAATAACGCAAATCCCGGGCTAATCCCGAAATTTATAAAACTATTAGTGAATTTATAAACCTAAAATGCAAAGCTAAAAACTCAAGGGACTGAAAATGTAATTTCAGAAACTTTACTTAAACCTAAAAGTTTTAAAACAAAGACAAGGACTGAAACTGTAATTTCTAAAACTTATTTAATACTAAAAACGTTTTTATACTAAAACAGGGCCTAAGATTGTTAAAACTGAAACCTAGGGACTGAATTGTAAAACTTAAAAAACTAAAAACGTTTTTTACTTCTAACAACCCAGGTTCGAATCCTGGGTAACTACAATTAATCTAAACTATATTTTTTTTTTAATTTTCTTTTTTTGAAATTCAATTAACAATTAACAAACACTAATTTTTTAAGAGAAATGAATTAAGACAAGCTTGAATAAGCTTAGAAACAGATGGCCAAGAACACACTTTTCTACATAACTTTTGAAGAACAGTTTGAGCAGCCACTTTTGCAATCGAATTTGAACCAGAAATTGATGTTGGAATTGTTTGAAATTGAAACTATATGAAATTTGTACTATGAAATTTAACCAGAAACAAATTTAGACTTTTTAGAAATCTTTTGATGCCTCAAAATTGTTTATGAAAATGGTTATGTAGGACTCAAAACTGATGCAGCAGACACTTTTTTGACAGTGGACTGTTTTTGACATCAACTTCTTCAAATTTCAATGGAAATCTATGAAACTTTAAACTCTATCTAGCACCACTAAATTACACTTAAGGCTGCCAAAAATAGGGGTCAGACAAGCTCTAACTTATCAGGGGCTTATATGAGCTATTTAGAGCTTAAACTCCCACATACCAAACTGATTCTATCAAATGCTTTATTTAAGCTAAAAATTCCTATTAAACAGCTGATTCTAATGCTTATGAGCCAAATCAAACTTATGCTAATGGTTTATGAACAGTTCTCAATCCTTTTTACCTATTTACGCAACTGATCCAAACACCCCTATTTTAACTGATTTACTAACTTTAGAAGAGTAAAGCTTTAAACTAACAAACCAGTTACTCCACTGATTACCTAAACTATGTTGAAAGCTTAAAAAACAATAAAAACTAACTACTAACAGCTAGAACACCAAGAATCCAATAAAGCAAAAACAGAGCAGTTACTAACTTAAAACATATAAAAGTTCAAATCAAACATACAATAAGCTAAAACTAATTAAAACAAGCTGAGATAAGCTGAGATTGAGAGAATAAGTAGTACCAGAAGCAGAGAAAAGCAGAGGAACATATGTTTCACCAAACGTTGACTTTCATTAAAACACTAAGAGTTTGAGTACAACTGAAGAAGAAATTACAAATAAGCCTAACATTAAGCTATAACTAAATTAAAAGCTACTCCTAATTTACTCTACTCCTAATGCTTAATAACCTAACTAGCTAACAACCAAATCCGTGAGTGAGGTGGGGTATTTATAGCCTTCCACAAGTGTTCCTGAAGCTTCATATCATTTAATCAAGGCCCTTGATTGTCCCTTGCTCTACACTCTTCAATCTCCACCGTAGGATCAAAATAATGAGGTGGCACCTCCAATAAGCGAGTCCCACGTGTCCCTGGCAGCTGTCAGGACCTTCTAGATCCTGTAATCATTAGGTAATTATTGAGGGACGGGGTAATTTGATATGTACGGTAATTCTAGGGTTCTTAAACAGTGAAAATCTGGGTTGAGATAATATTTGGGCGCGTTTGCAGTGTGTGAGAATTTTTTATATTTTGTTTTAACTGATATAGTTGGATAGTTTGACTGGGCAAAGGTATGGGTCGGTTCATGGGTTTGGTTTTGGATTTAATATAAAATGGACTGGGCTGGTGGGATTTATGAGACGGGCTTTGGTTTTTAAAGTGGGCTAAGGTTTATTTTGGGTTGGGGAATTATAAATCCGGATATAAGGTTTTAGGATTAATAGATTTAGGTAAAGTGCAAGGACTAAAGGTGTAATTTCTGAGATCAAGGGACTTTTTCTGCCATTATTCAAACTTGTGATCCAAGGGCCATTTTTGACAATCTTTAATTCTTGGAGGTTGACTTTGACTTTTTGCTTCCCGGCATCACTATAAATATCCTTTCCATATCTCGTGCTCGCATGAATCTTGCTTGTTTTTGTCCTTTTTTCTCGATATCCGTGCCTGCACAAACATAAACACAAAAACACGAAATATTTGGCATAATTGGTCGGGTTTTTGGTCTATATGGGTCCGGTTTTGGTCAAGAAAAGGTATGTGTTTAAGCACATACCAACTATCAATCGGTGTCTTTTAAGGCACACGCGTGATCTTCTTTTAGGGAGGAGAGGTGATAGATCAGAAGGGGAAGAAGAGGATGTGACATCTCATCTTTAAATCTGATAAAGAGGAGAAAAAAAAAAGATTCTTGGTTCTTGTTGGAGATGCCGTGAAAGGAAGAAAAAGAAAAGATAATGGAATGGGTGACCAAGTAGGGGTAGGTTTTGTTTTATTATTGCCCCGTGTACCCCGTGTCTCGTTGAGCTAAAATATAATCGCGGCAACCCAGTTCGGTGTTTTCGAGCAAAAATGCGAAAAATGAATTTTCGTGAACGTTTATATTTACAAAAATTACTATTGACTTTGAAAATTAGTTATCGGACTTAATCCATAACTAACGTGGTTTCAGTACGCGTATTATGTCGTGTTTTTCAGAAAAGCGAGATGACTTCTCGGTTTTGTAAATAAATTGCCAATGTGTTTCAGAAAGTGATAACTTCACTTCTCTTGATAAAATTAAGTAGTTTGGAGGGTTACAGTATGCTACAGTGTGCGAGATGACTTCTCAAAATAATCATGTAAGATCAAAAAGACTAAAATAAATTGTCAAATAATAATAAGTTAATTTTTATCATTAAAATAATGTTTGGAAAATTACGGGTGGTTACATTAAGTTCTCGTCCTTTTTTTACGTTTTCATCCGTTTTTTACGTTTTTGTCCGTTTTTTTACGTTCTCGTCCGTTTTTTATGGTTTTGTCCTTTTTTTACGTTTTTGTCCATTTCCTCCGTTTTTATACGTTTTTGTCTTTTTTTTAGTTTTCGTCCATTTTTATACGTTTGCGGCTATTTTTAAACGTTTTCGTCTATTTCTTTTACGTTTTTGTCCGTTGTTATACATTTTCGTTCGTTTTTATACGTTTTCATCTGTTTTTTATACATTCGTTCGTTGTTATACATTTTCGAACAAAAACTAAAAAAAACAGACGAAAACGTATAAAAAGGGAGAAAACGTAAAAAAACATACAAAAATGTATAAAACGAAGGAAAACGTAAAAAAATGGACGAAAATATATAAAAAAAAACATACAAAAAAGTAAAAAAAAACTGGACAAAAACGTAAAAAACGAACATGAAAAATATAAAAATGGTTGAAAACGTATAAAAACGGACGAACACGTTAAAAAACGGATAAAAACGGATAAAAACGGACGGAAACGCAAAAAACGGACGAAAACATATAAAAACTTACGAAATCATATAAAAACGTACGAAAACTTAAAAAAATGGACAAAAACGTAAAAAAAACGGACGAGAACGTAAAAAAAAAACGGACAAAAACGTAAAAAATAGGCCGAAAACGTAAAAACACGGACAAAAACGTAAAAAAAGGGACGAAAACGTATAAAAACAGACGAAAACGGATAAAAACGAGTTTGAGCAAAAAAAAGGTTAAATATAATTTATTTTGTTATAATTACACCACTGGACGCTTAGTCCAGTGGTTGGGGCGTTGGTTTTTGGGCAACAAGACCCGAGTTCGAGCCTATGATACCCTTTTTAATTCATTTTAAAAAGTGAGGACTAACGGTGCAAAAAATATTAACGGAGGGATTAACGGGCAAATAATATTTAAACACTTAACGGTCAAACTAACGGCCCATCCAAAATAAGGACTAAATGAGTGCAAGCTTTCAAAAATAGGTATCTCTGATGTAATTAAAACGACTTAGGGATTAAACATGAAATCTAAGCAAACCACAAGGACCAAACGTTTAATTTTTTCTAATATTTTTTAAAGTAGAGAAAGCAGAATGAGTTAAAAATGTGAGTATATAGAGTACTAGCTTATAGACCCGTCAAATTGACGGGATTTTTAACGGAATTATTAATTAAGGAGTACATATGTGTGAATACAGTAACAAACAACAACGAACGTAAACATGTTCCACTGTTTTTTGAAGGAAATCATAAGTAATATGTCAATGATACGATAAACAATTTGGTTTGTAACTATTAAGAAAATAAACGTGCATGTATCGTCTTCTCCTGGTATATAGTCTTGAAGAGCAAATGTATACAGTCAACATCAAACACTTGAGTAGTCCATATTCATTTCCATGAACACCTAAATAAAGAAAAACAAAAGTGAAATAAAAGGAAGTTATTGATAATAGTATATGTAAAATTAAAAAATGGTATAAAACATGTCATTTATATAGTTGTACATATGTGTTGAATATTGGCTTATAGACCCGTGGAATTATAGTTGTACATAATTTATGTGTGTTTCAAAGCAGCTGGAAATCTAAGACAATTGCCAAAAGTAATTCCACAATAAAAGTTTAGGACTTCATATGTACTTACAACGTTACAATTAGCGTGTATGAAAAGGGTCCAAAAAGATCCAACAGGCCAAACTATGTCCAAAATGCTTTAAACATCTTATTAAAAGGAATTTGTGCAAACTGCAGAGTATTTTTGCATTAATATATTTGTACACACAATATTTGCACGCTAGTTTTCTACCGGGATAAAAATATACAATTCAACAAAAGCAAATTCTGTTTCGACCCTACTTTTCCACACTATATAAAAAAGGACTTGTTTTGACCTATTACACAACTCGCAGAACCACCCAATTTTTACACCACTACATTACATACCTAACTACCTGTATAAGAAAGATCCAGATCATGGCCAAGACGATTGTGATTAAAAAGTTTAGCCTTCCATTATAATGTAACCACACTTTTAATAGTTCTTCTGTTGCCACAAAGCCGTCCAAACCCCTTTAGTAGAGAAGGCACGAAATCCCATGCAGTAACAGAAATCACCAATGTATCAGCGATATCTAGAATGCCTCTGCATTAGAAACTTGCTCCCTAAACTTATGAACTGTAAACCAAACACAGGGACACATTTTTATTGTGTAACACCCTACAAAATTACATTATTTCTCAAAGTTCTAATTCTCTATCGGCAAGAGGTCAATTATTTCCCAAAATATTTCGTTCCAATTTTTACGTTTAGCCTTCCATTACAATTTTTAGATACTGTGATTCCACAGTATCTAAAAATTTGCAACCCTAAACAACCCTATCTAAGCAGAATCAGTAAGCAATTGCAACGCAGTTTAAATAAGCAACCCAAACAGCCCCTAATTAAGGGGTTTCGATGAGCAATTTTATCATTATTCCCCAAAATTCTTATTCCCAATTGGAAAAAGGTCGGCTAATAAAATATTTGTAATCCTTTTGTAGCCAAACATACCATACCTTGGTTACATATAAGGACCTGCAAAGTAGTCTTGTGTTTATCACAAAGGTAGTCGTGTGCTTATCGCAAAGGGCACGGGAACTATCCTTCCAAGCCTTTCTATCGCAAAGGGCACGGGAACTATGCTTCCAAGCCTGAAAATCATGATTACATATGAGACGGAAAAAATACATCAACAGAATGTGAACAAAATTTAATTAACGTTTCCCATGTCTATAATGTATGTGATTGGAGTTGTGATACTATCATCTCAACTGAGAGGCACAATCTCCAAACATTTATTTCCTTTGAAAGTTCTTTATTGCAAACTTTATTTTGCCACATTTAAAGTATTATCTAAAAACGTTCTAAATGTTACGTGATTACGTGCAAGATCTTCATGTGTCTACTGTGTTTTATATAAGGCCGCATATATATATCTTTAATACCTAACATAAAGAAATCTTACCTTTGTAAACTAATACTTACTCAGTATCCCACATGAAAAATAAGAGATATTTTCCATAGTGGTGCATACAACTATTCAGAAATTCACACTATTCCAGTATTCCATAGCAAGATCAGTGAAAATATAGTTTTAAGTAAAGTGAGTTATTGATGTCGCAACTTTCTTTTTAGGCTATCGCAACCTAAAGTTATGACTCTTGATTTAGACAAATCAGCCAAACATAGTCAAGTCTAAAAGCGTTAATGTTAATGATAAAAAATAAGGACAGTGTATAAGATCTTCATATTTTGTACAAATGAAATTAGTTCCTCTTCTCTGATCAGTAACTATTGGATTAGATTACCTCAGCTAAAAATCAATATAGCGATTGCCCTCGAAAGTAACAAACAGATTCAAAAACAGAAGCAAATGACATTTATTATTTGGGTGGCTCAGCCTCTCAGCTAACAATCCAAACTTATTGACATCCATTTTTCTCATCTTCCGACTAACACTACACAACAGATAGAAATTATTGCAAACCAATTTAAAGTAGCATAACTCAACCTACCATTTCATAATAACATCATGACTCAAATGTATTTATCCTTTTAACTCAAATGTATATATCCTTTTAAATCTATTTAAAAGTTATAACATGCATAAAACAAATCGTAACCAACGCACATACATCCAATTACTTTAAAGCAACATAAGGTGTTGTCCTACTTGTATAGTTCTGAGTTCTTGTATAGTTCTTTAAAACTAAGGCCTAAAGTTGCTTCTTGTGCCACTGATGGCACCTCTAACATCCAAGTTGCTGGATTGTAACCATCTTTCAATTTATTCACTCCTTCGATTTCTTACATCAAAGACGTTTCATGGACGTTCATATTTTATATTTCAACTATACATGTGATTTTATCTTATATTTTACATGTCGAACTTACTATACTTACCTCAAAGTACTTGATTAAGTAAGAAGAATGACGTCCCGCTGTACCGACATATATCTCTTCACCTACTCTTTTCAAGAGAAATAATTGTATATAGAAAAAAGGAATTGGTAATTAGTTTCGTTATGTTTGAGACTGACAGCGTAATATGCGTATCTTTTACAAACTTACCTCATCAAAAGCATCAAAGATGTCGATACTTGTCTGGTATGTGTCTACCGTGTTTCTCACCGTCCTCATGACTATAGCGGCTGCTATTGAATCATGTCCCGATTTGGCCTCATCTATGAAAATAATAGACGGATTTACGAGTAACTTAACAACAATTGTTAGCCGCTTTTGCTGTGAAGTTGAAAGCCCGTTGATGTTGGTGATTTCCAGATTTTCTATAAAAATACCACCGGTCTGCCTTGTAAAATCAAAAATTCCAGTTTAAGAATGTTACAGAAGTAGATAATGAAACTAAAGAACGAAAGACGTTACAAATGGTTACCTTAATTGGAAAAATGCTTCTCAAAGTCCTCGAATCCTAACCTCTTTCTTTTAAGTCGGGATAAGTCTTCGTTAATCCTAACCTCTTTCCTTCTATTCCAAATAACCATCCATTGGAACATATTTTTAACCTTTTATGATCGGCACTTCATAAAATCTATCAAAACCTACAATTGCATCAAAGACATACAATAAAACTGATTACAGTCCTACATATATTGAGAATCATATTCACAAATGTGTCTTAAACAAAAACACCTAAACACAAACAAAACTGTTTACCTTTTGATCAAAACCGACTTGAGCTGTCATGATACTAAAATTCGATTCAAACATTTCGTCAGACACCCTTGCCCTTTTAAGATCACTTGCAAACCTTTGATCTTCGACCTTCAAATTCCGGCACAAACATATCAAATTAACACATCAAACTAAACAAACTTTCAATACAATGGAATAAAAGCATCAAGATCATTACCAATTTCAAAAGGATCGCCAGCAAAAAAAATTAAATCTCAAAACGCGTTGTATGTTCTTGGAGAAAATCAAATATATGATTTCAAAACGCGTTGAATATGTGATGCCTATTTTTGGTGTTGATTGAATGCCCGATTTTTGAATCTCTTGTTGTTTTTTGAATCATTGCCCGGTTTTTATTTTGGAACCATGAACTGATTTGAGATGAAACTGGTGTTTTTGATTTTTGAATCGTGGTGCTTTGAGATGAAACTGGTATGGACTCGAGATTAGTATATGATGAAATGGGTTTATGATTCATTGTCTCAATCAATGCCATAAATATTAAAACTTAAGTTATTTTTGGAGGTATATATGACAGCAATAAAATTTAATGTTCCATCGTAACTGATTAAATGTTATTGAATGGGTTTGAAAAGGGGCGTACTCAATAAGCTTTTACTTGTATGTGTTTTTATTGTGTGTTGAATAGAGTAGTATATGCATGGCAGTTGTACATTCCAAAAAATCCTCCAATCACATTGCAGACACATCAGCGCATTAATTTTTTTCACTGCTTCAAAGACTGGTACAAAACTCTTGTTTATTATATTAGATAGATGTTATGCGGTTATGCCTTTGTTATTTTGCACGTCATCTATGCATGAAACGTGTTGTCTGATAATCAACCTGTTTTCTTAGTTGGGTTTATTAGATATTGATATGAACACAAGCTTCTCGCCTTCCAAAAAAAAAAAATGAACACAAGCTTCTCCTATAAAAGATTGCAATGTTTATGTTCGTGTGGTTTAGTAAAGGGCAAAGATATTCGTACTCTTTATTTTCATATTTGCATCTCTCCCTATTTTATTTTACTTTCTTTTTGTACTTTCCTGTCAGTTAGTTTCAGGAATAACATGAAGTGCATATATTTTTGTTGATAGTTTATTACTGAAATAAAATTGTTACAGTATTTTTTGGGGTGATCATAGCCGAACACCCCTGTAGGGGATGTGTTGACTTTCCCCTGCTGCCGCCGCTTGTACTGTCTGCTTTATCGGATTGTACATTTCATTAAAATAGGGCCTCACCCACTAGGGGGCGTTACCATAGTAGGACCCTATTTTTTGTTTTTGTTATATTTTTCTTCCGGTTTTTTAAGGAATAACAGGCAGCAGGGAAAAAAAATCCTCCCAATCAGGGGCGGAGGGATAGTGTAATTAGGGGGGGGGGGGGGGGGGGCGGTGCCCTCAACAAACTGGGCAAAAAAAAAATTTATATAGTGCAAAATTTTGGGTTTTACGGGAAAAAAGTTAAATTGCCCTCGGCCAAAAAATGAAATTGCCCTCAACAAAATTTTGGGATGCTGAAATTAGGCAATTTGGCAGTAATTAGGGTGTTTGGATGCTGAAATTAGGGTGTTTGGATGCTGAAATTAGGCTGTTTGGCTGTAATTAGAGTGTTTGAATGCTGAAATTAGGCTGTTTGAAAGCTGTTTTTTGTGGCTGATTTTGCTGCTTTTAGTGAAAAAAATTTTTGCCCCCCATATGCCAAAATCTTGGCTCCGCCACTGCTCCCAATTATGGTATTTAGAAAGGGCAAAAGAGGGGGGGGGGGGGGGGGGGAATTAATAGATTTAAAAAGAAAAAAAAAAGTACAAAAGTAAAAAAAATTACACTTTTTTTGTCACACCAGATAGGTGCGAATAATGCGAGTGAGTACGGATAACACCACCCTTAGTAAATACAATGCCTATGTTGTATAGTTAAAACTTATAAGATATCATGTACAATCAGACACAATAGGATTGTTATGTGTTTTTGATCTTTAAATAGTTGATGTAAATATGCTAACGTCGTGTTTGGTTGATGGAAACTGAGCGATATCTGGGGTTTCTAATTTCAAAGTTGCCCTTAATATATATATATATATATATATATATATATATATATATATATATATATATAACAGGAGGCGTTACACGTAGATAATGCCACATAAATGCCACCTCAATGCCACATAATCATTTTAATGCCACATAATTATAAACTATGCAAAATTCGGAATTAATTATGTAAAAAATGTAGGCCTCGCAAGATTTGAACCTGGGTCTATTAGTTCAGAAACAAGCACTTCAACCAATGGAACAAGCCAGAAGTTGTGATAGACAATTTAAAATCAAAATGTAATATCTTAATAACAACACATTCTTAAAACCCTAGAATATAAATCCCATATTTATTTTCTCTATATTACGGTTTGTTACAAAAAAAACATACGCCTCATTTAAAACCCTAATGAAACAATTTTACACAGGCCCTACATCTCTTTCATCTCAAATCGAAGAGGTAAATACAGACATGCTCTCTAATTTGCACGCAGAACATTAAAGGTTAAATATCTCCATGTTTGTTTGCATTCCCTAGCATTATTATGGGTGTGCAGTTGGAATGAATTGGTTTTTATCAATATAATCAGAGCAAGTTATGTTTACAGGTCAAGAAGATGAAGGAAATTGCAAAGCAAACATCTAAAGAGGAAGGTGATATTCTCGGAGTTTACAGTAGCCATGTATCTATTTTGTAATCCTAACACAATATGTTACTGCTAATCTTACAGTTGAATTCTTAACATGATATGCTTATGAGTTTAGTATTTGATAGTATCATCTTTTTTACTGGAATAATTTACTTGAAAAATGAAATTGCGGATTCATGAATTGAAGACTTTAAAGAAAGAAATGAAGATAATGGAGGCTTCACTTTTAGGGGCTGCTAAGCAACCACAGGTATTATATGAGAAAATTGATATTCTTAATACATTTTTTTTTCATTTTCATTTTCTTTTTGCTTTATTGGAATATGGAGGACAAGTCTTGGATGAGGAGATTATTTGTGCATCCGCATCCTATGTTTATGTGGCCATTGAAACCTTTTAGCATACACCGTAACAGGCTAACAGTAATCAGTTTAAATGTGAAATCCCAAAAACCCGTAAGTGTATATTTCTAATAGTGCGTATTATAAGTTTCATATTCAAATGGCCTCTTTAGTTTTATGCAGATAATATTGCAGGGCCATAGACTTCAATTGATGTCACTGCATCTGTTAAAGATGATGCTGGAATCCGAGTGGCATACCGTGCATTGGTGGATTTTTTTAAAATAATCTTGATACTGAATTATGAATTGTGTTAGCGGAGCGTACAACGAAACAACAGTCGAGAAAGCATAGGCAAATTGTGAAACAGTCCCTTGTGACCTTAGATAGTCTGTTTAATCATATTCATGTGGCTGTGAAGCGAGGTAGATGGGGGAAACAAGTAAGTCTTCCCTTAAACTTTTCTTCTAAATAAATTCAAACCATAAAAAATTTAGAAGTTGATCATGAAGCAAAATATCGTTGCATGTTTAAGTTGAAGCAAATCTTATGGATTAAGGGTGTTTGAGATTGCTCAAATGATTTTGTGCTTATTTTCTTTTATAACACATGGACAATAAAATCAGGCAATGATTAAGAGTTGGCCATGAGTTCATTGGAAGTGATTAATTGTTGAAATTGGTTACCTGATATAAAATTTTAAGCATCAGGTGTGATAGAAATAGCTCCAAAATTTACTCTAGCTGCTACTTCTAAGTAAAAAACATCCTTAAAATCAGTAACATAGAAAGATCTAATGGCCGGAGCTTAAGTGCTGATATAAAAGGACTAACAGTTGCCCGTTTAGTTGCATCCAAATATAACTTCAATTTTGTGTATGCATTTTCACTTTCAGAATGGCCATACAAAAAGGTGGCACGGATTATATATCGCCTTTGTATGCTACTGATTTTGAGGACTAAGAAATTTTGGGTACGCATTTTCACTTTCAGAACGAAGAAATAGTAAAAATATATGAAGATTCAAACCCATGAAGGTAGCATACATAGAAAGATCTAATGGCCTGAGCTTAAGTGCTGATATAAAAGAACCCACAGTGGCACAAGCTCATTCTGGTACCAATAGTGATTTTTAAATGTAAACCAAACACTAGAAAAAAGCATCTGTTAGTGCCTTTAACTTCTATTTTTTTTAGTTATTTACTTATTCGCAGCCACAATTTTGTCAGCAAGGTCTGATGTGTTTACCATCTGTATTCCAACATGTGTTTCGTATAATTTTGTTTCATTTTGCCAAATCTACCTATTCTAAGTTGTGTATCCTGGTAGCAAAATCTTTTGTGGCCAACAGACATGGCGGATGATCCACTGCCAAGAACAAAAACTGCTACGAGTGACCATGCTCGCAGGCGGCGAAGGTCTGCAGGTACGTTTGGGGTGCTTATACTTTATGATTTGTGGGTGTTTAGATGTTTAGCTATCGCTAACCTTTTCCCTCTAAAATGTTTCAGGACCTCCATCAGATTACAAAAGTATGGGTTATTATCCACGTGTCTGCTATCATTGTCAGGCCAGGTTTTGGGATGACGAAAAATTGGCCAACTCTTAATCACTTCCAATGAACTCATGGCCTGAGCTTAAGTGACCCATTGTAGACAAGCTCTATTTTTTCAGTCTTTGCGAACCATTTGTCGACAGCCTTTCTTATGTAGCAAAGCAAAGCACAAATGAAGAAGCAAATATTGATGAGCAAGAGTGGTTTTCCATTGCAAATCATGATATACATTTATTGTGAGATATAAGTCTTATTAACTTATATGATTTTGGTAAAATTATGCTAGGACTTACATTGCTGTTAATCATTATATTTCTTTGATATTTAGGAACGTGTGTATGTGTTATTCTTTGCGTACAAAGAATATTGTGTTATTTTTAGGAACATGTGTATGTGTTATTAGGTTAAAAGAGCTTAAGTAGCTTCATTTTTTCCCCCAGCAACAGGTCCTATGGTATCAAGAGTTACAACGACTCAAATTAGAGAAGATAATGGTTAGTAACACATATTCCTTACAAATTGTATTTCAAAATATGGTTTACTGTAACTATATCGACATAATAAAGGCACCTACTGACTAAACTCTTGATTGTTCCTCAGTTATGATGACTTCTTCGACGCTACAACCAGCATGCACGCCTGCACGTCAACGTCGTCGTCGACATTCTGGTAATTTAAGCAGTGGCTGGTACTTTACATAAAGTTTATGCATACAATCAGCGTTACCCACAAACATTTGTTTTGAGATAAGTTTAATGTACCATAATTAACGTCATGTCAACTTGGTTATAATTTTAGGTAATTAGCTTATAAAACAACCAAGTTGAAGCCTTCGTGCTTCCAATAACTCTATTTTATGGCATCATTTCAATCCTAAGATATCATAATATTAGACAATTTTTTCCTGAACTCAATCTAAATAACTCGAGATGCTCCTCAAAAGAACTTGGGTGTTGTCTCCGTGTTTAGTTATGCTATAACGGTACCTTCTGGTGTTTATATCTAGCATCGCCAACTTTTTTAGATAAACATTTACGCTCAAGAAAAGAATACTATTTAGAAACTTTACGTTCGTATAGGAAACAAGATTCCCAGAATAATAGCAAATTTAAAAGGCTTTAGGAGCTAGCAAAGATCAGATGTCGTGCACACATTACAACAAATAATTAGAGAATTAAAAGTCAGCACAATATGAATACCCGTAAAACAAAAAGGTTTGTAATAACAATTTGTTGAAAAATTAGGTCTAAAACAGGTCACTGATGGAAGCATTCAAAGGAGACTTTCCAAATCATCTCTTCTTCTTTGTGTATTTGTTAGCTAAGCGATATGGCAATCCAAAAGCAACTTATAGCTGTCCTCCAGCTTCTTTGTGTATTTGTGTAGATTGTATTGGCTGAGATGTACATGTTGCTGCCCAAACTCACTTGCAACTGTTATGAAGAGATATTGGGATGCAAAACCTGACAAGAGACAGGAGATGGATGAGGTGGTGCCAATGTTGGAGGCAATTGGCACTTCAAAGGGTGAACGAATGATACCCGGAGATCGGGAACAGCAGGGATGTTTTTATTTCGTTTTTATTTTTGGGTGTGTTTATGTATATTCAATAAACTCATGAACCTTTTACCTTAAAGTTTATGTGATAAATGTGTTTCATATAACCAGTTTCTAATATAACCACTTTATAAAGCATTATGCAAAACCAATGTCAGTAATGAAGGCATAAAAGGAGTTGCAGCATCTTTTTTGATGTCCAATAGGTCAACATGCTTCCAGTGTGCTCAAAGAAGTAATTAGTATTTCTTTACTATTGTTTAGTGACTGATCAAGACATCAGGTTTGTCAGTAGAAATAATTAAGTAACTTATGTCGTAAAATTTTTTTAGCTTCTAGCTTCATGGCTTCACTCCTTTGTATTTTGGATCTTCCTTGGAAGAACAATGTCCCTATATCAAGCCAACGTAACTAATATTGACAATATACACAGCAACAACGAATATCTTTGATAACATGTCATTCCTGTTGTTTTGATTGCAACTCAAAACTTGAAATCAGAGAGCATATTTACCTTTCCAGTATCCCCCTTGATGAAGATGTTGCTACAATTGAGATCTCTATGAATGACGCATGGCTTAATCTTCGTTTCCATCAAACGCGTTCAGTTTGATCTGATTCCATGCAATATCTCTACCTTCTTCCATATCAAATCCCCTGTAGCAAACATGAGTACTTTCCTTCTTACGTAACATATAAACACAAAGTACCATAACTCATACGAACAATATAATACTGCTCCAATCTTAGGTTTATTTGTGGATTCACATATAAGCTATTTTCACAATGTTGATTATGTAATTTTAACAAAGAACATGTGTCATCAAACATCGAATATTAATATTAAGTGTACCTGCAATATAGGAGACATTGTGTCAAAGCTTATATAATTGTGGGCAAAACAAATACAAAACTAAAAAGTTCAGAAATATGACCCTGCAACAGAAAATCAAAATGTAAAAAATTGAGCCGGGAATCTTCAGAAAACAAATCCTATAAATATTAATAGTCTGCAATAAGGTTCGAACATGGGTTGCTCTCCAAACCAAAACCAACATCTCTACCACTAGAGCAATCCAATTTTTGTTATATATTTTACAACAAAAAATTGATAAAGATTACCTAATTGTTTTTAATTAT
Source organism: Artemisia tridentata subsp. tridentata (assembly GCA_021014915.2). Taxonomy (NCBI): domain Eukaryota; kingdom Viridiplantae; phylum Streptophyta; class Magnoliopsida; order Asterales; family Asteraceae; genus Artemisia; species Artemisia tridentata. The sequence goes on along the minus strand of CP139507.1, from coordinate 121,925,489 downwards.
GATTCACATGCAGAATCAGAAAACGCCTATCTGTTTTTTTCCAAAAAAAAGAATATCTAAATCATATATAAAAAACGTGTTTCTATAGATATTTGTGATTTTTTCATAAAAAATATATAAGATAAGTTTGGTAAAATATAAGATAAGTTTGGTATATATATATATATTGTTATCTTAAAGATTTTGTTAATGTTTAACCTAATCTTATAGTATATATACACCGGTATTTATTGAAAAGCTTCATAATTACTAAGTCGAATAACTTTTTACAACAACATGCAGTCACAAAGACAGTCACAGAGGCTTTCAAAAGCAAATAAAAGTAACGCATACGAAAAACAGCTGGGTGAAAAGAAAAAGACTAGAATGAATTCAGGTTAATTGTGTTGTTTTGATGAGGAGAGAAACTGTTGGTTTGTGTTATATAAATTTGTTTGTTTGATCTTTAAATCTCATATATATTTGTTGTGTATGTGTTGGTTATTTGATAGCAACAAAGCAACCACTTAAGAAAGGTACTCTACTGGATTTACAAGGTATGTTGTCATTAAGAATTATCGATGAATTGGTGTTTTTATTTTTCCGTTAATGCATACAATGTTATTTGTGTTAAATTTACAGAAGCCAAGGATGTTGAAAACGATGCGAGTATATCGGATCGACCAGGTAATAGTTGTATGTTTGTGGTTTTGTTAATGTGTGGTATATATCCAATAATAATAACGATCAACATGTAGGACTGTGTTTTTTGTTACCATTGTTAAGTAATGTTATTTGTGTTAAATTTACAGAAGCCAACGATGTTGATAACGATGTGACTATATTGGATCAACCAGGTATTAGTTATATCTTTGTGGTTTTGTTAATGTTTGGTATATATCCAATAATAATTACAATCAACATGTAGTGATGTTTTTAGTGCTATGTTTAACCTCTTTTATTAGTATACCAGAAGACTCATAGTGCATACAATGTTATGTAACTCATTTAAGTATCAGTATGAGTAACTCATGTAAATTACACATGAGTTATTTTATTAGTATATCATATTAACGTATGACTGTTAATTAATAATGATAATATATTAGTTTAACCTCTTTAATGAATAAATGATGAATCATTGTTGGTTTGAGTACGGTTTTGGTCAAAGTTTTGCGTAATCGTATGGTTGTTAAAGCTGGTGAATATCAGTTTATTGTTGTTTTAGATCGTAATTATATGTTTATTGTTATGTGTAGCTCATAGTGTTGCAGCTATGTCTTTGTTTTGTGGCTGTATGATGAACTTGTGGTTGTCAGTTGGGTTTGGTAAAGAAGATAGAACAATGCTAAGGTTATGTGTAGCTCATAGTGTTGCAGCTATGTCTTTGTTTTGCGGCTGTATGATGAACGTGTGTGCTTGTCAGTTGGGTTTGGTAAACAAGATAAAACAATGCTAAGCTTATGTGTAGCTCATAGTGTTGTAGCTATGTCTTTGTTTTGCGGCTATATGATCAACTTGTGTAATGTATAATGTGGATTGTGGACTGTTTTTTATTTTAGATTTAAAAGACCAAACTAAGCTAAGGTATTCAAAAACAGAAGTACAATAAGGTATATAAAGAACTATAAATCAAGACTTAACTGAAAATAAGCACTTAGATAAGCTATATATAGATTAGACAATTTAGAAAAAATTCTGTCATTGTGGTTCATCAGTAGCATAATTCGTCAACAGTTCTGTGCATGCCCAGTTTGTAGTCAGTTATAAGTGCTTATTTGAGTTCTTTAGTGCAACTTTGTTGTATATTAATCATTTTGCGCTTGCTAATATGGATTTGATTATCTCTATGTTTTACTTTTCATCAGTTTCACAAACAACAAACAAAGACACTTCCATCGATATGTCCATCTTTGAAAGTGACACACCAGGGAGAAACTATGGTTCTGATGGTTTAACTTTAAGAAGGCGAAACAAAGGTACAATACCAACCTTTTTTGATCATTAAAAAAATACCCTTTTCGCTAAATCAGTATATATACGTTGGTACAATTTAATTTGTTGCTGAAAATTAGTTTATATATGTTCACCATGGTTTTAACGTATTGTATTGTTACTATGTTAATCTATATGCTAAGCTCATTAGTATATATTCGCAATGTATATGTATACATACATATTTATGGAATTCATATGACATGTGTCAGCGTCCATGAAGTTTGTCTGAACTCACTGTAGTTTGATCACTGAAAATACAAGTATACGCACCTGTTTGCCTGGAAAGTTTGAATATATGTGTCAATATAGGTTGTTACATATTAATCAGTTTGCGCTTAGTAATATGGATTTGAATATCTCTATGTTTTACGTTGCATCAGTTTCGCAAACAACAAACAAAGAAACTTCCATCGATATGTCCATCTTTGAAAGTGACACACCACGGAGAAACAATGGTTCTGATAGTTTAACTTTAAGAAGGCCAAAGAAAGGTAGAATACCATCCTTTTTTGATCATTAAAAAAATACCCTTTTCGCTAAATCAGTATATATATGTTGCTATTTTTCTTACAAATTACACACATTTTTTATTATGTTTTTGTTTAAAAAATCATATGTAGTATAACAAAAATTTATGTTTTATTTTGCATCAGTTTCGCAACCAACAAAGAAAGACACTTCAATCGATATGTCCGTCTTTGAAAGTGACACAGCAGGGAGAAACTATGGATGTGAGGGTTCAAATTTAACAAAGCCAAACAAAGGTACAAATCCTCTAAATTGATTTCTATAATTAACATAAAAGATGTTGTAAGTAAAAAAAATTAAACAGACACATTGTTGAAGAATACCTTTGAAGGCCATTGTATATGTTTTTTATTCCATACTGCATATATTGAAAGAAAGCAACATGTAACAGAAAATATATTTACTTTGTATCAGTTTCACAACGAACAAACAAAGACAGTTCTATCGACATGTCCATCTTTGAAAGTGACACACCAGGGAGAAACTATGGTTCTCATGGTGTAAATTTAAGAAGGCCAAACAAAGGTACAATACCTGTAAATTAATATTTTGTATAATTATTTCCATATAGTGCTTACGTTTAATATGCGTTCTATAATTGTTGTTAGGGAAAGGATATTCAAGCACTAATTTTGTTAAGGATTCATCATCTTTTGATGGTACAAGAGTAACTATTATTAATAATTAGAGTATCTTGAACATTTTAAATAGTTAATACATTGATTATTTGTGAAAAACAGGTTCAAGGGGACGCAATATAACTGATGCTGAAAGGCTATCTTACATAAAAAAAACAACAAAGAGATCCGAGAAGTGCATGTTATTTGCCATCAGGAAGTATAACAAAAGGTACAATGTCTAATAACTATCTAATCAGCTCCATTAGGTTTTTTTCTGTTTATTTGTTCCTTTTATTAAAGAAACTATGTTTTTAAAAATCTCAAACTGAGTTTAAAAAATAATTTATAGGAGGAAAACCTCAACAAAATAAAGGATCTGCAATAGAAACCCAAACTTTTGGTTATCAAGAAAATGAGACAGGGTTGCATACTACTCGGTATAAAAGAAACCTTTCAGGTAATTTATGTTTTAAAAATGAATAGAGACAATTATATTTGTAACTATGTTATATTCCATGATATATTCCAATGTTTAAAAAATGTTTAACCATTGATTTATAGGAGTGAATTCACAAGAAAATAAAGGCTTTGAATTAAACACTTCAGCCTTTCGTAGTGATTCACAAGGTTGATTGTTAATCCATTGTTAATGCATTTGAATGTATATATAGCATTACATATTGATAATACTTATAAACCTTGATTTGCAGGAGGCAAAACAACTCCAAAAAACCGTTTTGGAATTCATTCTCCATCGTTTGAAAGTGCTTCAGCAGGTTTGATTGTTTATGAATTATTGAATATACATTGTTGTTATTATTATTTTGCTAAACGTAATTTTACAGCAAACAAACCACAATTCAAAAAGGATATGGAATGGAAAGTTCAGGCTACGGGAGTTTTTCAGCAGGTTAATTGTTTATTCGTTTTCCAATATTCATTGTTGTGTCAATGCATTTGTAATTTTAAATATGTTTGAAAAAATTCAGCCCAAAAGATGAAGGAACTAAAAATGACTCCAATAAAAGACGTGAATCCTATGGTCAATAACATGGCAATTAAAGGAAGATGTATCTCTATTTGGCATTCACACAAACTTAACGAAGAGCATGAACCATACAGTTTGGATTGTATTTTTCAAGATGTTGAGGTAAGTATATTTATTTGTGTTTCGATAAATATTTTTTTTTAAAAACAATTACAAAACATCTAATTGTTTGTATTACATAAACAGGGCGAGAGAATTCAGATTTACATCAAAAAGGAATTCATGTTTAAATTTGAACCTCTTCTTCAAGAGGGACATTGCTATATGATCTCTAACTTCGGTGTAGCAGAAAATGGTGGAAGATTGCCGTTGTTACCCAATAGGTGGAAAATAAGCTTTTTTAAAGGAACCGATGTCACGAGAATTGATCAAATTGATGATAACTTTGTTGGATTCATTAATGAACCGTTCACACGTATATTAGACCCAAACAATGAGTACCATGAACATGATTGTGTTGGTATGATTTCTATTCTTACATAGAAAGTAAATTCGTTGATTTATTTGTTTAAAAATAAAGTTACTAATACACATGTTATTGGACAGATGTGATTGGAACAGTTGTAGCTGTTGGTAAAATCGTGTCCGTAAATAGCCATGGTGGTCCTAAAATTCGGCGAACAATTGTCATTGAAGATGCTGAGTAAAAACATTTTTTTTCAATGTTATAATTTTTTATAACATCTACCAATATATGTATATATATAACCATGAATCCATATCAAATTTTGCAGATCTTTAAGAGTCGATTGCACTTTTTGGGACAACTGGGCACTCATGTGGAATGAGTACGAGAACAGACTTGAAGAAATTGGTCATTTAGACTTCCTCTTCATGTTAGGGAAGATTAAATATTGGCACAGTAAGTTTAAAAACATGTTTTTTAAAATTCTTTAATACATTAAAGTAGAATTTATGTTTTAAGTTCTGATGATATATATATGTTTTTAATATTAAAATTGATAGATAAACCAGCCGTGCATAATGCATTATTTGGGAGCAAGATATACATTAACAGGAAAATACCTCAATTATTATCTTTTCGAGAAAGGTAATTTAATTAACATTAGCATATTCGAGTTTAAATATACAATTAATATCATAAAAACAGTAACATAAAATAATTTTCATTTGAAACAGCTATGAATCTCAAGAGGGATATAAATGCCAGTGAATTCAGGATTCAAGAGCATGCGCAAGACATGCATGTAGTTACACCAGCAGAATTTATGCAAGGTTGTGTAAAGAGATTGGTAGGAGTGATTCGTACTATTGAGCCGGTAAGATTGCAATTATGTTTCTCAATTTCGTATGCATATTAAAGCAATATTCATCTACAACCAAAATATGATTTTCTAAAATAAATGTACAAAATGCAGGAAACATGTTGTGTTGTTTATGCAACTGTGCATAGCATCCAATATGAAAATGGATGGGTTTATAGAGGATGCAAAGAATGCAACACAAGAGTGACACCGGTAGCAACAAAAGGTGGAATGAATTCTAGAAACAAAAAGCAATTGTGGTTTTGCAAGAGACATGGAGAAACATATGCTGTTGCATGCAAGTAAGAAACACATTTACATATAATTAATTATCAAATTTGAACAACTAAACATACAAAATAACATACTAAAACCATTTGACTTTTTATGTAAAGGTTCAAAATCATTGTGCGCATTGTAGACGAAAGTGGAACAGCACAAGTGGTAATTTTTGACAACAATGTGCATAAGATGACTAAGGTTACTGCATGGGAGATCATGGAAGAACATGGCATTAATACAGATGAATACTTTCCAGATGAGCTTAATCAAATTATTGGAAAACAATATCTATTCAAGATTAAATACACAGAATTTAATCACAACAATAATAGCCATATATATCGAACTGAGAAGGTTACTGCTGATGTTGATACAGTCAACTACTTCAAAAATGGCTTCCTAGATGAAGAGGTGATTAAACTTTATTTTTAAATTAACTTACCATCATGAAACAATGAACATAAAATATTATTTATAGAACAAAAAAAAAATTTTGATTATGCCAATTTAAAATAAACTTATTTTTTGTACAAAACAAAACAGGATATTGAAGAAGACTTTGAAGATGGTGAAGATTATATACAGAATTCTGGGGATGATTTAGAAAATGATGGAGAAGAGTTTGAAAATAGTGATGATGATTTACCAAATGGCAAAGCTGAGTTTCAAAATGGGGGGAGATGAGTTTGAAAATGCCGAAAAAAGAAGATGATTTAGAGGACAGCCATCATGATTATGACAATAATGAAGATGAGATAGTTGATGGAGAAAATGTGTTAGAAGATGCTGAGAATATGAATATAGAAGCATCAAACAATGTGGATCAGGTATCATATATTATACTATTTAGTGTAAGTAACAGTAATCCATTTTTAAAAACTAATAGTTATTGATATTTTATGTGTTAAACATTCCAGAACGTTGACGATGACATTGCAAATCCATCTTATTTTGTTAATGAGGTATTACATAATATATTCATAAATAGTTTAACAATAACATATTTTTTAAAATAATTGTAAATGATTCATTTGTTTATAAATCATTACAGGATAATGAAGGGGAAACCAACATCCACATCAGCAACGCAAGAAAGAATAATGCGGATTCCTCAACAAGTAATGTTAGTGGTGGTAATGAGAAAAAAAGAACACATGAAACCATTGATGAGCATGATTCACAAGGAAATAAAAAGATGGCGACAATGAATATAACAAAGAATGTTTGAGATAAATCAACATTTCACCATCTTCAGATATGACTGCTTTATTTTTCATAAAACAATCAGTTGTTTACTTTTAGGTTTTTCATTGACAATTAATATTCTACGATGTTATGTTATTGGATATTTATAATTTTGCATAGGAACCATTATTCTCTGGATAAATGTTTAGTAATGGATATTATGTTTTTTTATAATATGATATTTTAAATTCTTGATCATTTTGGAATGGAATGAATGACCGCTTATTACCTCTTTAGTTGATTTGTAGCACCAATATTTGTTGTTAAATTCTTGCAGACACAAAAGTTGGGGGCTAAAGACGCAAAGAGGAAAAACATATATTACCTCTTTAGTTGCTTTGTACCACCAATATTTCCAACCTAGGTAAAGACGCAAAGATGACAGATTCATGTTCCCAGGCTTCTCTACTGATGTTATATGCTTACATCTGAAGTCTTAGTTGCACTTAATTTTGTACATATTATCACAAGTGCAGTACAAACTACAAAGACATCTATTGTCTATGTTTAAGAACAACCTTATACTGTACAAAGATATGTATTGTGTACATTTAAGAACAAGCTTATACTGTACTTGAACACATAATGCTCACTTATCAACAGAAGAAAGGAGCTGATCAAGAAAGCATGGTGAATGACTCTGAAATTGATTCTGCTGAGATAAAGACTAACCTCCAAATTCTTCACATCAGCTTAAAACACACTACAATCAACTTATTGACGCTAATTCAAGGATGATAAATTCTAACCTAAGGTGCTAATGAACAATGATGATCATTTTTGAACCATTCAAGGGTTGTACAAAACAGTCCTTATGGTGACTATTATAAGATTTAAAATTACAATGGAACTAAATAACCATAAAATTTACAAGTGAGTAGAGTTGTACTTTACGCTTCTTAAGAGTTGTGTCACTTGAATGACAGTTCTTCCAGTGGACCACCATAAACCACAGATACGACCAAAATCTCCTTTTACTCCTAATCCACCCGAAATACAACGATAGGCATAAACAGGAGTACCAAATCAGATTTAGATGCTGATCTACCTATTTACAACTGACTAATAAGCCAGGAAAGGCCTTATTAGTGGAATCCATAGGCAAAGAGAGCAAAAATGCCTAAATTCTAAACACAATTGCTTATTGAAATAAGCTTGGGAACAGATGGTATCTGGGAACAAAACAAGTGCAGGCTTAGATCAGTGCTGATAACGTAGTTTGCAGATCAAGGTTAAGTTATTTAATAAGCTAAAAACCTAAATACCAGATGTTTCCTTAAATCCTTACTATATGACCTACTTATAAACTAAAAATTAGGTCCTAAGATTAACTGAATAAGCTACAAATGCACCTAGATCAGCAGCTGAAAAACACATGTCTGCATAAAACTGTTCTGTAACACCAGATTTAGTTTTTTGGCGTTTTCTATTTCTAAACCTTGACGAAACCAAACCACCCCTAAGAAACTCACTTAATCCTTCACAAGAAACTTATAAATGCCAATATTTGGGTCCAAATAACCTCAGCTTAATGAGAGCTTATTGAGAGCAGTTTATACCTTAAAGGTCACACTATAGGCCTATCACTTCTAAATGACTAGCTTCCGGTTTGACTGGATGAGTGACTGCAAAAGCACCAGCAACCTTCCTATCCACCACCACTATAACACATGTACCCATCTTATTCCTTGCTTGGTGCCCACATGGATGCATCAATTGCAACTCTCCCTATTCAATAACTGATATAGACAACCATACATCTGACTTCACAACAGTAATATGCTTTCTTCTATGTATACGCTTAATAACCTTGGCTTCTTTATTTAATACTATCAGTCCTTTTTTTAAAGCATATTAATTAAACTTGTGGAATGTAAAAATAGTATGAAATATATTCAATTTCATATTCTGAAAATACTATAATATTATATTTCATTCCTAATATAAATAGAAATTTTAAGAATCAATAATGTACTAAAAAACCTGTAGCTATATATTTTCCAATAATCTTATATTTATTTTCTGATTTTATCCAAAAATAAATATAAGATAAGTTTGGAAAATATCAATTGTTATCTAAAACTTTCACTTAATGCTTAACCTAATGTTACACTATATATACAACATTAATTAATTCCCTAGATCATAATTGAAAAGTCGATTTTTATTGACAGAAAAATGCAGCCCCAGAGAAACTCACAGCCACTTTCAAAACAGCAGCAAAGTAATGCATCTGAACAAAACCTGGATGAAAAGAAAAAAAAGTATTATGAATTCAGGTAATTTGTACATAAAGAACTTACACATGTGTTTTTTTTTAACTTACACATGTGTTTTTTTTTATTGATGGTCAGTGAAGTTTGTATTATGTAATTCCCAAATAGCATACTTTAGATCTTATTTATAACCAGTTATTAAGCTGTAAATGACCTGAATTTTATCCTGATTGATTTTTGGTGTTCAAGTTTTATGTCTATTTTGTTCTGTCATCATTGATTGCTAATTTGGTACTTAAATCTAAGTTTATATTTTCCTCAGTATGACTTTTTGGTCCCCTTCTTTATATTTTTTCATTGTTAGTGTTTATCTCATCATGGTTGTTGGTTAATCGGTTACCCATAGATTATTTAAATTCAACTTAGTCTTATATACCTTTCTTAAGTTTTACTTTAGGGGGTTTTAACTTATTAGGTTAATTGCCTTTCTTTTTAGCTTATAATCTTATAAATAACATTGTCATACTTTAGGTACATTTTGTTGGCCTTATTTTTAAGTTACTTAATATGTTATTTGTACACAAACAAGTTACAGCTTTATTTTTTAAATGTTTTAGTTTATAGTGCATAACATGTATATGTATGTTGATGTATTTATAGAATAAAACCATGAATTTGTCAATGTTTTTTTACCAGGAGTATGAACAAATAATAGTACTCCATGTACGGCAAAAGATGCTATGAATAAAGATATACCAGTCGTTGATATATCCGATGATGAACAGGTACGATATATAAGATTAGTTTGTATTTTTAAATAAAACATGTTAAACAAAATATGATAATTTTACCCGTAATTGTAGGCTGTAGCTGTTAATTTGATGAACAATAATATAGAAATCATACATATATCAGATAGTGAAGAGGTATGAATAACAAGGTTTTTTTCTACTATATAACAGTTAAGAAACACAATCACTTAACAAGTTTCACATAATTACAGTGTAAACAAGTTACGCGCAAACGAAGGAGATTGATAAAGAAAGACAACTTTGTAAACAAAAATGTTATTGAACTTCTTTCATCAGACGATGAAAAAACAAACACAACTTCTGTCAACCATCATCAACCAAGTCAGATTCAAAATAATGAAACAACGGTATGAACTTCATATCATTAGTGGCATTATTTTTTGCGTAAGTCTATACATTAGTTTAAATAACATCATTATAAATTTTATACTTTGAATCTTAGATGTCTGATGATGAAGCACCGGCACAGTTTAAACGTACAAAAACAACTCATAACTCTACTAACACAAAAAACAAGAAGTATATGCTATGTGATGAAGACACAGATGACGAATATGACAATTACAAGATCACATCTGAAGGACGACTATGATGGCGTTTGGACAAACATAAATGATCTACCAGAACCGTTTTATCCTTTAAAAGAATATAAACCAAAATATGCTATCCCTGATGAAGATATCACCGAAGACTCTCCAACAGGTTGTTTTAACATAAATAATTTTATACACATTAATTTTTGCAAGTTGTTTATAAATGTTGTAAAATTCAAATTATATATATGTACATATATTTTTGGACTTTACGTAGGTGACTACAAATACACTGTCGTTGATGAGGAATATGATACAGAGCTGTTGGAAAAACACAACATGACTGACTACGACATGTGGGATGATATGGTCGATATTGATGGTAAGCTACACGGAAAAGATGTTCATTCCAATTACATTGATGAAGAAGCTTGGGAAGTCGATTCTGATGCGTATAGTAAGCGATCAGTATCTGATAGTGATGATTTAGACAGTTTTATTAACGACAATACAACTGATTATGAAACCACTGACAACAGCAATAGTGAAGATGACTTCTGATCAAGCAGAGAAGGATTTAACAAGCATTATGTTTTTCAAATATTTTATTTCATAAAATACCAATGTTCATTTTTTAACTCCTAATATTTATCAGTATTGTTTATTATGACAGTATCACAACCTGTTTATTACAGGTATTTAATAACGCTTTATTGTGCTGTTTCTATCACCAGTTATTCTATCATAGGTTGCATCAGGAACACCGACCGTTCCCTCATATATTCGACCACAGTGACAAACATCTGACCTAGCTGATTAGAACTATGATTTATTCGTATGTCTTAAGAGTTGTGTCACCTTGAATGACAGTTCTTCCATATGTTGGATTACTATATGACCTACTTATTAAACCAAAAATGAGGTCCTAAGATTAACTGAATAACCTACAAATGCACCACATCAACAGCTGAAAAACAAATGTGTGCATAAAATTGTTCTGTGACTGCAGATTTAGTTTTTTGGTGTTTTCTATTTCTAAACCTTGACCAAAACCAAACTACCCCCTACGAAAACTCACTTAATCCTTCACAAGAAACTTAAAAAATCCCAAATATTTGGGTCCAAATAAGCTGAGCTTAATGAGAGCTTATTGAGAGCACTTTAAAACCTTAAAAGTCACACTATAGCCTATCACTTCTAAATGACCTATAATCCTCTAAATTCTTACTGATTAATGATCACCACACCATATTTTAGCTTAATCAAACTTCACCTTAGTGTTGCAGCTTTCCTAAATCTGTGTAAACAGTTTCTGAATTCGTATGTAAAATATACCATTAGGACCTGAGAACGCATTTACTCCTAATCAACCCATAAATAAAGATTCACGCTTAACAGAACTTTGGACTTCAAAATAAGTATTAATTTAAAAATGAACTTACTTCAGCAGTTGGACCGCCTTACGGGACGACAATGCTATTTGTATTTTAAGTCCTAACAGATATGAAAAATATAGTGCAAAGAGCCTAGACAATATGCTGACCTGCATGTTTCAGCGAAAGTTGGGCAAGTATGGCAGCAACACAAACTTGATGGGTAAGATCAACATTGTCATTGTAGGTAGTCGCTTCTCACCAACAACTCTTGAAGCTTGACAGATTCATGTTCCCAGGCTTCTCTACTGATGTTATATGTTTACATCTGAAGTCTTAGTTGCACTTAATTTTTTACATATTGTCATAAGTGCAGTACAAACTACAAAGACATCTATTGTGTACATTTAGAACAACTTTACTGTACAAGATATCTATTGTGTACATAATGCTCACTTATCAACAGAAGAAAGGAGCTGATCAAGAAAGCATGGTGAATGACTCTGAAATTGATTCTGCTGAGATAAAGACTAACATCCAAATTCTTCACATCAGCTTAAAACACACTACAATCAACTTATTGAGGCTAATTCAAGGATGATTAAGACTAACCTAAGGTGCTAATGAACAATGATGATCATTTTTGAAACCATTCAAGGGGTTGTACAAAAACAGTCCTTATGGTGACTATTATAAGATTTAAAATTACAAGGGAACTAAATAACCATAAAATTTACAAGTGAGTAGAGTTGTACATTACGCTTCTTAAGAGTTGTGTCACTTGGATACTATATGACCTACTTATAAACCAAAAATGAGGTCCTAAGATTAACTGAATAAACATACAAATGGCACCTACATCAACAGGTGAAAACACATGTCTGCATAAAACTGTTCTGTGACAGCAGATTTTTGTTTTTTGGCGTTTTCTATTTGTAAACCTTCACCAAACCCAACCACCCCTAGGAAACTCACTTATCCTTCACAAGAAAACTTAAAAATGCCAATATTTGGGTCCAAATAAGCTCAGCTTAATGAGAGCTTATTGAGAGCAGTTTATACCTTAAAAGTCACACTATAGGCCTATCACTTCTAAATGACCTATAATCCTCTAAATTCTTACTCATTAATGATCACCACACCTTATTTTAGCTTAATCAAACTTCACCTTAGTGTTGCAACTTTCCTAAATCTGTGTAAAACAGTTTCTGAATTCGTATGTAAAATATACCATTAGGACCTGAGAACGCATTTACTCCTATCAACCCATAAATAAAGATTCACTCTTAACAGAATTTGGACTTCAAAATAATGTATTAATTTAAAAAGTTAACTTACTTTCAGCAGTTGGACCGCCTTACGGGACGACAATGCTATTTCTATTTTAAGTCCTAACAGATATGTAAAATATACTGCTAAGAGCCTAGACAATATGCTGACCTGCATGTTTCAGCCAACGTTGGGCAAGTATGGCAGCAACACAAACTTGATGGGTAAGATCAACATTGTCATTGTAGGTAGTCGCTTCTAACCAACAACTCTTGAAGCTTGACAGATTCATGTTTCCCAGGCTTCTCTACTGATGTTTATATGCTTACATCTGAAGTCTTAGTTGCACTTAATTTTGTACATATTGACACAAGTGCAGTACAAACTACAAAGACATCTATTGTGTACATTTAAGAACAACCTTATATGTACAAAGATATCTATTGTGTACATTTAAGAACAAGGTTATACTATACTTGAACACATAATGCTCACTTATCAACAGAAGATTACAAAGCAATTAATATGACTGCTTATGATAATTTAAAGTATAATGATAATTATCATATAAATTTAATACGTTGTTTAATAATATTAATAAAAAGAATTTTCTCTGATATTTTTAAACAAATATTAATAAAATAAGTAACCATTTATTTGTTTAAAACTTTTAAAAACTAATTTAATAAAAGATTCTTATCCAAATATATAAACCCTAATCCAATCAATATAAATCAACAAAAAAAAAAAAAAAAAAAAAAAAAATTAATCCTCCATACGAAAAGATGGCTTCTCATGATACTATTTCTAATTCAACAACTGTGTTTCATAAACTTCAAGATGAAATTCCTTCACATACAGGTACACCACTACTAAAACATACAGGAAAATCAACAAAACCAAGAGGAAGACCAGCCATGTTTCCAAAAACAAATAGTTATTCCATTATATTTGAGGAAAATATGTTTATTCATCTCACAATTTGAAACAAAAAATTTTGTGTATGTATATACTAAGATTTTACACAGTTGACAGTAATGACATACTTATTCGTCAGCCGGGCAGACGGCCAACCACGAAAACAACAACCGGTGGATGTTCAAGTAAGTTAAACATTGTACATGCGTTTACACTTAATTATATATATATATATTTATGAAACAACATCAAACACCAGCAAAATACACAGCAAATTCAGCAAAATCAACAGGACAACCGGCCATGTTTCCAAACCAAATAGGTACTCCATTATATTAGAGAAAAATATCCTTATTCATTTGACAATTTAAAACCAATACTTTTGTCTACGTATATGTTAAAATTTTACACAGTTGACAGTAATGACATACTTATTCGCCCGGCCGGCAGACGGCCAACAACAAAAACATCGACCGGTGGATCTTCAAGTAAGTTAAACATTGAACATGCGTTTACACTTAATTTTATATATCTATTTATGAGAAAAATTCATCGAAATAAATATATTATTAATGTTTAATGTGTTAAATTTTAAACAGCTATTAACAATGATCTTCTTCCCCCGCGTTCAGCACAATCAACAGGACAACCCGCCATGTTTCCAAACCAAATAGGTACTCCATTATATTAGAGAAAAATATCCTTATTCATCTGACAATTTCAATCCAATAATTTTCTGTACGTATATGTTAAAATTTTACACAGTTAACAGTAATGACATACTATTCCCGGCCTGGCAGACGGCCAACAACAAAAACATCGACCAGTGGATCTTCAAGTAAGTTAAACATTGTACATGCGTTTACAGTTAATTTTATATATCTATTAAAGAAAAGATCATCGAAATAAATATATTATTATTGTTTAATGTGTTAAATTTTTCACAGCTATTAACAATGATCTACTTCCCCCGCGTAGGGGCAGACCCGCCTGAAAATAATAAATCAATTGGTGGGGTATCATTCAGTTTAATTTCAAATATCAAACAAGGTAACCTATTTTTGTATATCGTAAATAACAAAAAAACAATATATGTAGGGACAACTAATGAAAGCTCCAGTGCAACGGTTCTGCCAAGGGGACGCCCATTGAACAACCCAATTCAACCATGTAATACAGATATAAAAAAATAACATATGCAAATACTTAATTTTATTTTCTAACTAACAACTTTTGTAACAATATGTTTTTGTTTACAGCAACAACGGGAAGAACAGCTACTCTTGAATCGAATCAATCTTTCAGACAGTCATGTAAACGCAAGTCAGAAAAGGCTTAAAGAAAAAACTAGAATGGTTAGGCATAAATCTTTATGCAAAAAACCTTTTGGTCAAACATCTTTAAATCATGGACATGTCACACACGAGTTCTTTTGTTGGGATATCAAACGGTAAAAAATTACACTCTTAATTAAAACACACAATTAGATATCGTAATACGATAACTAATGATTCTGTATAATGTGCTATTTTGTATATATACAGATTATATTGACCATGGAGATCCTGTTTTTCAATGTGAATCGTTTTGACGCATTAATATATGGCATGCTGAAAGCATGGTAGGAAATACACATTCAACAACGCAATCATATTCCCTTTGTTGTAGTAGGGGAAAAATCAAATTAGGAAATGAGGTGGAGAAGCCGCCAAAATTGTTGATGGAGCTTATTAACGGAGACCACCCAAAAAAGTTCAATGTTCATTGACATATCAGACGATATAATTCAATGTTTGCATTCACATCTATCGGTGCAAAAACAAGACATGTCAGTTACTGATGGACGGGGACCGTATTGTTACAGGATTCAAGGGGAAAAATTACCTATAATGGGGTACTTTGCTACCCGAACAAGGAAAAGCCCCAAGTTTGCACAACAATATATTTATGATCCGGAAAATGAGATACAACACCGGATCAACGGGGGGTGAGGTAACAAAAAAAAACATTGATGTTATTACAAATTCGTTATATTACTCGATTTTAAAAAAATTATTTGATTCATTCAAAATATTATTAAAGTGCCTTATTTTGAATTTTAAATACAGCAAGGAAACATCAGCTTCATCAAAAAACAATATCATCGACCACCAGCTAACAGTTGAGTTACGTGACATGCTTGATAGCATTAACCCGTTAGTGTGCCAATTCAGAATGGCTGGCGAACGTTTCGTCAATGAACATGAAGCAAATAAATATAAGTTAAGAATTATTGGTACAAGAGAACGTGATGGAAGAGAATATAACCTCCCAACGGCAACAGAGGTCGCTGCTCTAATTGTAGGAGACTTTGATTCCCTAACTAATAAGAGAGACATAATTCTACACATGCAAGAAGGGGGACTCAAGCGAATCAGTGAGCTACACCCTTCGTATCTTGCACTCCAATACCCATTGTTGTTCCCATATGCTGAAGATGGTTATAGAAACTGACATATATCACTTTGGCATAACTGACGAAACGGGGAACCAACAAGAAGACAAGAGTAACAATGAGGGAGTATTTTGCATACGTTTGCAAGAAAGGCCAAATATTTCTCAACGGTACTAAATGCACGGAGACTATGTCAGCAGTTTATTGTAGACGCATACACCATGGTTGAAATCTGAAAGGATGTCGTTCATTAAAAAACAACAAAAGACCTACGCAGCGAAACTTACTCAAAATTAGCTAAATTAGCAGAAGCTAACGACTCAGGGGTTAAGCTAAGAGGGAAAAAATTCGTGCTGCCATCATCCTTTCAGGAAGTCCAAGGTTAATGATGCAAAACTATTTAGACGCAATGACAATTTGTAAGGTTTATGGCTACCCGGATCTGTTCATAACATTTACGTGCAAATCCAAATTGGCCGGAGATTCAGCGTTTTGTGGTTGAAAAAGGTTTGAAATCTGACGACAGGCCCGACATAATCACACGAGTTTTTTAAACAAAAACTTGACAGCCTTATGAGCGAATTTAAAGAGAGGCATTACTTTGGCCGCCTAAAAGCAGGGTAAATACTTTCCAATTAATATTACGACCATAATTAGTAAATAACTTTAAGTAATTCTTTAATACAAATTAACTTATGTTTTTTTACAGCGATTTTAC
This sequence comes from Artemisia tridentata subsp. tridentata, assembly GCA_021014915.2. NCBI lineage: Eukaryota > Viridiplantae > Streptophyta > Magnoliopsida > Asterales > Asteraceae > Artemisia > Artemisia tridentata. Next base: position 121,908,251 of record CP139507.1, on the reverse strand, counting down.
ACTGTTCGAATTCCAAAAGAGAGGGCTTCCTCATGCACACATTTTGCTATTTTTGGAAGAAACAGATAAAATAACTCAACCAGCACACATTGACCGAATTATTTCAGCAGAAATACCAGACAAAAATGAAGATCCAGAATTGTATAAAATTGTTACGGATCACATGAGCATGGTCCATGTGGGCCGCAACAGCCAAGTTGTCGTGCACGGTCAAGAACAAATGTACCAAAAAATTCCCAAAACAGTTTAACGATCAAACCTTCATTGACGAGAGTGGGTATGCCATTTATAAAAGAAGAAATGACGGGAGCACTATAACGAAAAGCGGAATTGAATTGCACAACGGATATGTTGTACCATACAATCCCGGATTGCTACGGCGGTTCCAATCACAATATTACGTTGAGTTGGTGCAACCAAGTGGGTTCTATAAAATATCTGTTCAGTATATTAACAAGGGCCTGACAGATCGCAGTAGGCTTGGAAGAGGAAGACGTTGATGAAATAAAAGAATATTACGATTGTAGGTATCTTTCGGCATGTGAAGCGGCGTGGAGAATCTACGGATTTGATATACATTACAGGTTCCCACCCGTTGAAAGATTACCCTTCCACTTAGAAGGAGAACAATCGGTAATATTTGAGGCCACTCAAAGTATTGATTTTGCGTTGGAAAAAGCATCGGTTAATGAATCAAAGTTCGTTGCATGGATGGAATACAACAACAAAAAAAAAAAAAAATTTAATTTAAAAAACAAACCTTTTAAGCAGAAAAAAACAAAGCAAACAAAACACGCCCCCAAAAATTTTTAAAGATCCAAAGTTTTTCCCCAATTTTTTTTCAAAAACCCCATAGCCCACACAAAAAACCCACAAAAAAACCCCCCAGAAAAAAACAAAAAATCAAACCCAAAAAAAAAAACCACAAAAATTTAAAAAAAAAACCAAACAAAACCCAAAAACCCATTTCCCAAAAACCCAAAAAAAAAAAAAAAAACCCCAAAAAACACCCAAAACCCCCCCCCCAACAAAAACACCCACACCAACCCGGGGTTTTTAAACCGCCACAAACCCCAAAAAAACAACACCCAAAACCCAAAAACCAAAAAACCAAAACACTAACCAAACATCGACGGGCCCCCAAAACTTAAAAAAAACCCCCCCCCAGGCAAAACCCCAAACCAAAAAAAACCCCCCACAACAACAAAGGGGAAAAAAAACGAACAAATTTTTTTAAATTTTTTCCAACCCCGGGCCCCCCCCAAAAAAAAACCAAAAAACACAATTTCCCCCCCACCCCCCCCCCCCCCCCGGGCCTTTCCTTTTTTTAAAACCCCAGGGGACACCCCAAGGAAAAAAAAAAAAAGGGGAAAAAAACCCCAAACAACATTAAAAAAAACCCCCCCCCCCCAAAAACCCCCCCCCCCCAATTTTTAAAAATACCCCCCCCCCAAAAAAAAAAACCCCCCCCCCCCCCAACCCCCCCCCCCAGGGCAGTTTCACAAACCCCCTTTTCCCCCCTTCCATTTTACCCCGAAAGATCAACCCCCCCCCCTTCAAAAATCCTTTTTTTAAAAACATGAAACCTAACCAAGTTGCCCCTTAAAAAATTGGAATTTTAAAAAAACCCCAAGGTTTTGACAAAAAGTCCTTTTTTTTTTGATTTTCAAAAAAAAACCAAAAAACCCCAAAAAAAAAACACAAACACGGATAATAAACACTTTGGGAAAAACAATAAAATAGATGATAAGTTTAAAAAAATTTTTTTTCCCAAATTTTTTAAAAAATTCAAACCAATTTTTCAAAAGTTTAAAGGAATTTTTTTGACAAAAATAAGGAAAAAAAGCTTAAAGGGGCAGAAAAAAACCGCAAATTATGTATAAATTTTTTGCAAATTCACAATTTAAAAGGCCAATTTTTAAAAAAAAAAAAGGGACAAAAAAATCGAAAATGAAAAAATAGCAAAAAAGAAAAGGGAAAAAAGATTTTTTTTTCCCTTTTTTTTTAAACAAATTTTAAAATTCCCTAAATTTCTTTAAAAAACTATCAAAAAATTTTTAAAAAAATACCTAAAAATAAAATAACCTTTAAAAAAAAATAACAATTTTTAAAAGAATTAAAAAATTTTTTGGAAAAAAAGGGAATAACACAAAATTAAATCACAACATTTTTTTAAAACAAAAATTTTTCCCCCCTTTTCCTTTTTAACAGTTTTTATTTATGTTTTAAAAACCGTGGAACCAAAGGGGGAAATAAAATTGGGCCCTAACGGCCCCCCTTCGGGAAGAAACCCCCTTTTTGGAAACCCAATTTAAATAAGTTTAAAACCCCCAAAAAAACATCCCAAAACATTGCGTTCCAAAAAAAAAAGGTTTCAATTTCCTTTTAAAAATTCTTTAAAAAAATTTTGTGAAGTTTGAAAAAACCCAAAAAAAGAAAGTTAAAATAAAGTACTCACAAAAAACTCAAACAAAAAAGAAAAACTTTGGAAATTTATTTGGGCCGGTTGAAAAAAAAGAAAAAGAATTTCCCTTTTTGGGGCCCATTTCCCCAAATTTTTCCCATATTTTTCCCCCCCTTTCTTTTCAAAAATAAGGATAAAAAAAAAAAAAAGAAGAAATTTTGTGAAAACAATTGTTGCCACAAGGGGGATGAAAACATGATAGGGGAGGGGGCCCAATTCTTTGTTTAAAAGGGATATCCCTTAAAAAAACGTTTTGAGTTATTTGTCCATTAACCCCAAAAAGGATTGGAGATTTAAATACCCCAATTTTTTTAAAAAATAATTTTGTTTGGTTGCCTTTACAAAAAAAGAAAAAATTTTAAAATTTTTAAAAGAAATTTTTTTTTTTTAAAACTTAAATTTAAGAAAAATTTGGGGGAAAACCTTCAAAAAAATTTTTTGGGTTAAAAAAAGTTTTGATGGGGGAAAAGGATGAAATGTTGGGCCCCAAAATTGGAATTTTAAAATTTTATAAATGTGGGATTAAATTTAAAAATTTTTTTTTTTGTCATTAAATATCTTTGTTTACATAAATGGGAAAAATTTTTAAAGTTTTTTTTAAAAAAAAAAAATTTAATTTTTTTTGTTTTGGATAAAAAAATTTTTTAAATAAAAAAAGGCTTAAAAAAGAGAAAAACGTTGTCCCTTTTTAAAAAAATGATATTTTCCAATTCTTTAATTCAAAAAAATTTTGGGGGAAACATTACCCATTTTCTGAAAAAAACTTTTTTAAAAATCCCTACCCAAAATCCAAAAAAATCAATTTCTTTCCCCCAAACTTGGGAAAAGTCAAATCAAAAAAATTTAAAAAATGAAAAGACATTTTAAAAAGAATAGTATTAAAACAAATAAGAGGATTATTTTACTTTTCCCTTTTTAAAAACCGTTTTCCAAAAAAGCCCCTTGTGCCTGGCCCGCCTTTAAATTAGGGTAGGGCCATTTTGTTGCAGAGAAAACAAAACTATAGGAAAATTTGGAAGTTACAAGTTTGGAAAATTTTTAAAAATTTTTTTAAAAAAAAATTCCCCAAGGGAAAATTTTCTCGCGGGTTGTTGGGTTTTTTGCCGGCCCCAAACCAAGGAATGTTCCCAAGCCCTACCCGGGTAATTGCCAAAATTTCCCGGGCAATTTCCCCTTTAAAAAAGGGTGAATTATAATTTTCAAAAGGAAGGAAAATTAAACAAAATTTTTTTATTTTCGCTTTTCTCATAAAAAAATCGTGCCCCCTTTTTTCAATTTTTAAAAAGGTTTGGAAAAATAAAAGGGAAATTTATAGTTGGGTTGGAAAAAAAGGCCCAATTTTTAAAGGAAAAAACCCACAATTAAAATGTGTATAAAGGGTTTTTTAAGAAATTTAAATTTTCCAAAGGGAAAAATCTTAAAAAAGAAATAGTTAGTAAAATTTAAATTTTTTTAAAATTTTAAAAAACTAATTTCAAAAACACCTTTGGCTTAAAAAACCCCAAAAAAAAAAAACACCCAAAAAGTTCCTTCAAAATATTTTTCCCCTTATAGGATTTACAACATCAATAAAATTTTCTCCTTTTGAATAAACATTTACATACCAAGAATAATTTTTTGGGCATTAAATTTTAAAAACCCAAATTTCCCAATTTGAAATTAATGACAAATAAAAAAATCCCTTTTTTGGTTTTTTTCTTATATTTAAAGGAAAATACCTTTCGACCTAAAAAAACTAAAATTTAAAAACCCATTGATTTTTCCCCGGCTTTCATTGAAAGTTTTTCACTTAAGAAAAGGGCCAAAAAAGCTGCTTCAAAAAATAGTATTTCCCCTTTCCTGATTTTTAAGAAATATAAAATTTGACCCCTTAAATAAAAATCCCGTTTTAAAAAAAATAATTTTAAAAAGAAAAAAAGAATTTTAATTGGGAAAAGACCCTAAAATTTCCACTTTTAAAATCTCATGTGCTTTTTAAGGAAGTAAACAAAAAACCGTTAAAGGAAAAAATACCCTTTTTTTTAAATTTTTAAAAAACCCAAAGTTAAAAAGAGACCAAATTTAATAAACACTTTTTGAATTTTAATGGGAAAAAACCTTTTAAAAAAAAAATGCTTTTATAGATCCAAATAGGGTAAAAAAATTAAAAACAAACCCAATTTTTTTTTTGCTTTTTAATTATTTTTTGTTTATTCCAAAAAACAACTATGTAAACAACAACAAAAGAATTTTTAACAAAAAAAAACAAAAAAAAATAAAGCTCAATTTTTCTTTTTTTACATTTAACTTAATTTAATCATACAAAGGGTTTTTTTCCAAAAAAACTAAAAGCAACACAAAAGGGTTTTGCGAAAATTTTTAAAAACCCCCCCACACCCCCAATTTTATTTAAATTTTGAAACAAGGTGCGTTGCGCCCCATAAAATTTAACGCCCCCAAAAATAAACTTCATTTTAACACCAATTAAAAATTTCCCAAGAATTAAAAAAATCCAAAAACAAAAACTTAAAAAACCCCGAGGCTTAAACAAAAGGATAAAAATTGAAAGGGGCCCCCAAAAAAAATCCCTTTAAATCTAAAGGGTTTTTTAACCAAATAATGGGGGGTTTACCCCTCAAAAAGGGGGGCGGAAAAGTAACCCAAAAAGAAACTTTCCCCCCAAGATTTTTTTAAAAAAAAACGATTTTTAATTTAAACAAAATTTCATTTTTTTTTCAAGACAAAAGAAAAAAATTTTTTTTTTTTTTCTTTAAAACTTTTAAAAAAATTTGGGTAAGTTTTTTTTCAAAAAATATATTGTTTTTTTTTCCCAAATTAAAAAAAAAAATTTAAAAAATTTAAAAGGTTAATTTTAAAAAAAAATTACCAATTTATTTAAAAATAATTTTTTTTCCCTTTTTGGGGTTTTTTTTTCCCTTTTTAAAAAAAACACCAATTCCTTTAACAAAAAATTAAAAACCCTTTTCTTTAATTTTAAAAAAATATTTACTTTTAAAATTTTAAAAAAATTCACCCTTTTATCAAAAAATTTTCGTTGGCCCTCCCTTTTAAATGATTTAAAAAAAAAATTTATATTTTAAATTAGTTTCCGGTTTTTAAAAACAAAATAAAAGTTTAAAAAAAAGCTCAATTGGGAAAAAAAAAAAAAAAAGGTACCAAACACACCAAATGTTAAACGGGTTTCTATATCAATAATTTGACAATCGATCCTGTTCACTGTCCCAATCTTTTTAATCAAACACACCAAACACACAGTCTCTAATCAAACACGCCACCGCCACCACCACCGTCACCGTCACCACCACCATCGTCGCCACCGTCACCGTCACATACTTCACTAAAAACACATCAAAAACACAGATTCATCAAAAACCGATCCAAAACACATAAAAAAATACTCGTTATTCAGTGGAATTGCAGCTTAATTCACGCAGTTATCCACTTTCACGGAGTTATTCAGTGGAATTGCAGCTCAAATCGCAGCTCAAATCACGCAGTTATTCAGGTTATATGTAAATTTCATTAGTCACATTTTAAGCTTGTTTCTTTCTTATTTTTTGAATTTGTGTAAAATTAGGGCATCTATATTGATTTTGTATGTTTGAAAATAAGAAGTTGAGAGCCACTGATTATTAGTTAGATAATTTTTGAGTTATTTGACATTTTAGGGCATCATTGTGCAAACAGATGATAATTTCGAGTATTTTTGAATTATTTGAGCATATGTTTGTTAAATTAGAGCATCCGTTGTTTAATTTAATTTAGGGCATCAGTTGTTAAATTCGGATGAAAGTAAGAATTTGTTTGTTATAATAAATATCATCTTTTTGTTTAATTTAAAGCATCATTTGTAGAATATGTATGTAGATGTAGAATAGTGTGCTTGGTGCATCTATATTATGTGTTACAACGATTGTATGTGTTTGGTGCATCTATATTATGTGTTTGGTGCATCTATATTATGTGCATCTGTTAGTATAATTAGGACATATGCCGCAGCATCTATATTTGTTAGGCGTATGTGTTAGAGCAACCGTAATGTTGCAGCTTCTAGTGTTTGGAATTGAAATCTTGTTTGGCAATTGGATTTCTTTTTGGACGCTACTAATAAAACACTTTAGTGAATAGCAGGGACATGTGTTTGGTGCATCTATATTATGTGCATCTGTTATAAAATATAAGTGCATCTGTTTAGTTTAATTGGTGCATCTGTTTAGTTTAATTGGTGCATCTAATTTGTTTAATTGGTGCATCTGTGATGTGTTCAAGAAAGTATACTTATGAGTTATGATCAATAGAATTTGTAGCTGTTGCTAGTTGACCATAATTGAAAGAAATCTGGCTTCAAACACTCTGTGATTTCAGTTCATGATGTGTCTTCATTATATGTCAATCACGTGGTTCATGTATTCGTCCAAAATTTACATTATTGAGCACAAGGGCTCCCTTTAGCGGGGTTGATTCTAAACTCGTAGTTGACTTCTTAACTTATATGGAACTGCAATACTTTCAAAGATTTGGATTCTGGTTGCTGATAGTTATGCGGCTAGTGATAATGTTTACCAATAAAAAACTACTGAATAATGTGTCCCGCTATCTACATATCTGTATACGTAATAGTATTGCAACAATATATCTTGAACAATCCCTTTTCTCACAATTACCTTATTTTGTCTTTAAATGTAGTGCGCATGCAGGAGCTATACCATGTGGGAAGCCGGTGCTACGCTCAGTTGTACCTTGTCTCTGCAGCATGCACTACATGAAAGCTCAGCAGCACGTCATTCGTGCCTTGAGGAAAGCTGGTCTAAACATTACTTTTGCCAACAAGTTTGCTCCAAAGTTCCATGTGATAGTGACAGAATATGTTCGTGAAATAAAGGAGAGAAGGAAGAATGCTTTGAGGGCAAATCAGAAGAAGATTGTGCCTAAGCTTGAAATCGAGAACTAAATGCCTCAGGCTATAATAAAAATCCAAACATCCCCTTAGTTTCATGTAAACATCTCCTACTGATGCAAGTTTGCATAAAAAAAAGTATAATAACCAAATCGGAAAAGATAAAAAGTACATGGTATGTCATGCACAAAATGCCACATTCATGGTTAACAGAAGCGCGAGAAAATCTACAAATTAGTGAACATACAAAAGATATTTGAGCAAGCACCTTCTACCTCTGTTGTTGCAGCTGAATCACCTTCCAGTTAAATAACCTTCTGCAATTAGGTATAAGTTGACTTTATTTCCAAAATAGATTATTCTATAATTTCTGGAAGTTGCGTTATTTGCTAAACATTCTTGCTTGTTTAAAATGGGCAGATGTAGTGGGTTGGGTAACTGGTTTAAAATGGCACGGGCCGAGTCGGTTACGGTTGACCCATGAACACATTAGTATTATTTTTTTCCATCCTAAAACAACATTGTTACAATAAGGCATCAGTGTGTTATAATAGCGCATCAGTGTGTTATAATAGCGCATCAGTGTGCTGCAATAGGACATCAATGTGTTGCAACAGGGCATCAGTGAACCTGATTAATAGAACTAGATGTGGCAATATGGGCAGGTGTGGTGGGTTGGGTAACTGGTTTAAAATGGCACGGGCCGAGTCGGTTACGGTTGACCCATGAACAGATTAGTATTATTAATTTTTTCCATCTTAAAACAACATTATTACAATAAGGCATCAGTGTGTTATAATAGCGCATCAGTGTGTTGCAATAGGGCATCAACTTTGGCCAGACATGCTGGTAGGAGTTTGGCCATAAATGATGAGATGTCAATGACTACGCGTGAGGTGCAATCGTATCTTACAACATTGACGTAATACTTTAGGAAACTAAAATTACTTAAAATGGGCTAACTAGTGTATTATTGCAAAAGCCGGAATGACATCTGCATCAGAGAGCATTACCTAGAGTCTTCGCCTCACAAGGCAGATGATGGTTCAGGTTAGTGCTCTTATACCTTACTAGCTATTTTGTCAGGTTTTGGATTTGTGTTTTGTAGCTAAATTATGTGATTTGCAACATGTAGCCCGAAAAATTAGCTTATATTGTTTGGATGAAAATGAATCAAATATTAATGGGTTAGGTAATCAGTATCATACTAATTGAGAACATGCCAAACATTCTATATGAAGCTTTATTTCAAAGTTTTGATCGGTAAAGCTGACGTTTAGTTTTTGATGTGTGGGTGACAGTGGTCTTGAAGGTCTCAAAGTTGGGTAATCCAAAATTGAGTTTGGACAGATTCTGGCATGCGGGTATAACTACACGGTTCTCCCTCTATTTACAAGCGAATGCCGTCTAGGGACGGTACGAATTCAGTTGATTCAGAAGATGATTCTGGTAAATCTCTTACTTTTATTTATCATGATTCTGGTATCCCTTGCAACTCGGGTGTTTATGATGCTGAAAATGTTGCATTGTTCGCTCAGAGTTTTTGCAGGATGAAATGGTCCAAGATTCAACCGATCCACCTTCAGGACAATCTCTGCCTTATGTACTCGTGGCATCCATAGTCTCGTTCTTATTTGGTTACCATCTCGGGTTCGTTCTTGATCTAGACATATCTTGTTAGAGTCTTCAAGTTTGAAATATGTAAACCAGTTTCCATTATGTGCAAGGTAGTGAATGAACCCGAGTGAACGTAAAATACAATTGTAAAGTCAGAAGAGGTTGTGCACACTTTGTGTTGAGCCTTAGTGATCCAAGGCTGGAGCTTATGGGGCTTATTGTGCAAGGAATTGAGATCACGCCACTATAAATTGTGATTGTGAAATGAGATCAGACTTGGTGCTAACAAGATTTGTGGATCTATTTATCTAGGCTATTTTGTAACTGTTATTAGAGCTTGTTTGTTTCTTTTATATTTATTTGTGTTAAATAATGTGTGGCATGAAAAGTTGTTTGATTTGAAGGTTGGTATGGAGTAGGTGTTGAAAAACAGTCAAGAATTATAGTATATATTGTATAGGTTTATTGAATTGATCTTACGTTAGTCACGTCTTTTTATTTGAAAAATATTAGTTTATAAAACTAATCAGCACAAGAAGTTTCCAAATTAGAATTCCGTCCCTCCCTTCAAAATATTGGAAAAGGATGAAAAGTTACAAAACAGCCCCTTGGGAAAAAGGGTATGACAAACAGGCCCTGTACTTAGAATGAAAAAAAGGAGAGGGAGTGGGAGGGGTGATTTGTACACTTTTCTACCAAACTCAACTTTTCTCATGAACCAATATTATATATATATATATATATATTTTATATATATATATATATATATATATATATATATATATATATATATATATATAGGGGCACTTCTTGCGAGAACCATCTTATCTGCGAGAACTGACAGAACCATCAAAAACATACATGCACGCCTTCAATAATTGTATTTTTGCACATATGTTCTAAAAACAACATGGTTCTAAAGAATTTGATAAGAAATTGGAAATACAAAATTTTTCTTTGAAGGTGTGCATGTATGTTCTTATAAGGAGTGCAATGACAATATTGCAGCCGTGTGTAAGGTTTTTGTGAAAAAAGAAGATGATTTCATGATGATATTGAAGAACATAGGTGGATACTTACGATTATTGATGATTTGCATGTCTTTTTATTTTATTTTAAAAGGCGTGCATGTATGTTTTTTGTGGTTCTGTCAGTTCTCGCAGATAAGATGATTCTGAAATGAAAGTCCCACTATATATATATATATATATATATATATATATATATATATATTATATATATATTATATATATATATATATATATTATATATATTATTTGTGATCATCGTCATCAGGTTTACGGTTTGGATCCTCATCAGGTTTCAGGTTTGACTATCTTCATTTCAAAACAGATGTCTGTATTTTATTTTTAGATTGTTTCATAAAATCCTCGACTTCCAGAATTGCATACAAAATCAGAAAATCACATCGATTCTACATTTCAAATGAGTTTTATTTTTATGAAATGGTTCACAAGGGCATTTCTAAATTATACTACTCAAAAGAACCGGCATGATATGCCTAATCCATGGAAGCTGCTAAATTTTGTCCATATTGTAGCAAACATACATGTATTTATTATAGAATCCTAAAATTGTGTGTCATTTGTTTAGCCCACACTTTTTTTGAAATGGAGGGAGTAAACTATGGAGGTTATAAGGATTTCCTTAAAATGGAAGAAGCAAAATGGGCTCGAAGAACTTGTTCTAGCTCAGAGAAAACAAGTTTCAGGTTTAGTACAAAGTCGAAGAGGGCATATCGAGGTAATGACCACCTTATTTCTGATTCTTAATGTTCCAAAAGCTACAAGATATATCAGTATATCACTTGCTTTGGTTAGCAACATAGTTCTCCTTTATTTACAGGCTTGGTCACAACTATCAAGCTACAAGAAGAAAGATGATAAATTATCAGTACCGGACGACGATATAGAGGAGGAGTTGCACGATAAAGTAGTACTCAGTTATGATGAAAGCAGCTACTGTGCAATCTGTTAATCAAGTGAGCAAATGCTTACTTAAGCAGTTTATTTTATCTTGAAAATAAACAAATAAACATTAAGCCTTTAAATTACAAGCTTTCACTCTTGAAAAAAGTTTTCATGTTTTCAAAATCTGTATGCAACTACCTAATCGCTAGATGAAATTTTACCCCAAAACAAGCCTTTTATCCAAAATCATGGTAAACCGCCTTACATACTTAAAGAGTACCAAGCGAATCAAAACCCAGTATAGCAGGTTACACAACATAAAACATAAGAGAAAACTGTTGACTCATGTTGAGACGGGTGTGTTATTCTGCCTGGCGTATTTCCCGTATTTCTTTGAAATGCTAGCTTCCGATAATGTGTCCCATAACTGCACATAATCGAGCAACAAGTTCAATTATACAAATTAAATAACCAAAACAGAATATACTGAATACATTTTTGAAAGTTCAACGCCTTGTGATAATGTACATTTTCGATATTTCAAAGTCATAAAGTTTAATTGTCGGTTGATCCAAAACTATAGCAACGCTTACCTCCAATTTTCCTTTAGAGCCACCAAGAGCAAGCAAAAATGGACAGTCTTCCGAGAATGACAACGAAAAAACAGCTCCCTGACAAAGTCAAAAACAAGTAAACAATCATGCTTCCTTAATAGTGTACACTAATTTCTTAAGGATTCGACACAAAAGATAATCAGACATACAGCTTTGCGATTCTGTGAGGCAATACATGAGGGTTGGTTATTTGATAAATCCCATAGTTTAACCTGTTATTACCAAAAAAACATTCATAATATAAGAGATGATATTATGCAAGTGTGACAAAATATCTATATAGTTAAATAAACTAAAGGTAAAATTACCATTTTGTCTTCGGAACCAGTTGCAATAAGCTGGAACAAGAAAAAGTGTTGATCAATATAATGTTATTGTAAACACCAAGTCCTTAAATAAACCGAACATTAAAAAGAAGGCTTACATTTGGGACCACTGGGTTATATGAAATAGCACAAACATTTTTATCATGTGCATGGAGAGTGAAAGTCGGCTTTAATTCTGCAGACGGATTGGACGAGGCATTTCTGATATCAAAACCAACAACTGTACCGTTCTCAAGACTCACCTGAAAACAGTAACATGTAAATTAACGTGAAATTTTTACATGCTTATTTAAGAATGTATCGACCTGGGATATGTTTTTATATCAAACAACCCACAAAATCCGACCCGTTTTGACATGACCCCATATTAACCTGTTACACAACCTGCCCATTTTGTCACCTTAGGGTGTCAAACAAGAAAGAAGCAGTAATTCATAACCTTTCAATCACTTAAATAGAAAATTCAAGTTGTAGCACTAACCACAAACAAGTGCTGATCATGTGGATCCCATGCCACACATTCGACATCAGAACCAACAGACCATTTAAAACCGGAATGTGCAGGAGCCTTTCCATCTCTCTGCGATATAACAAGGTAATCATCAACCAAGATATCACAAAAAATATTTATAAATAGCAACTGCACTAGGCAATCTTTTAAGCATGATTTAAAAAAAGATACGCACCATGACTACTGTATGATCAAAGGATCCACTGAGAATAACTTGATGCTCGAAATGATTCCACGCAACAGCTTGAACCTGAAATAATCAGACTCTACATATTACTTTTGTGTTGAAGAAAATACTTGTAAAACTAGGACAGTTTCTAAATAAAATCTGAAGTAACTAGGGGATGATAACTTTACTAGTGACATAGTATCCACCACTAAATGAGCGCTCATATCAAGTTAAACTACATGTAGAAGTGACTATGTTGACCCATTTAAATAATATTGGGTTTCTTTATGGTTATAATCGATAGTTTCTATAAATGGTTTAACCGTGTTAGATTTCAAATGTTTACAACCTCTTTCACTTCTTTGTTTAAAGGAGCAAAAACATGTTGGCGGGTCAACTCAAACCAAACTGACCCTTTTTTACCATACTAATAAATACCCGTTCTGACCCGAGCCCATTCTCAAAATTCGCCCAAATGAAAAGATAAAGAAGATGAGTATTTAAATAGAGCTTGCCTTATCGGTATGGTGTTCCATGGTCAGCACGCATTGGGAGGTTGCCACATCCCAAACCTTCACAAGTTTGTCAGCACTAGCACTCGCAAGAAGATTCCTGTGTAAAAAGGTGACAATATGACATCAGCATATCAAAAAACGCATCTACATATATAATCTGAAGGATTATTACATACCTATAGCCCTTGTTCCAAGCAAGAGAAAGTACCGCACCAGTGTGACTATCTACTTTGTACTTCACAGATTTCTACAAGCACAAAATTTCCAAATTTGAATTTATAAATGCAGCAAGATTTTTTCGGCATATCAACAATTAAAAGCAATGTGTTGGCTCTTGTTTCAAGCCAGAGAACGTCAATATGCAAAGTAGGCGACCTAATGAATACCTCGACCTTCTTTCCTTTCTTCTTTTTCTTCCTCTCAACGACGCCACCTAATATGAGTGATGGTTGGACCTCATCCATCTAAAGATGGTGGGGACCAGTAAAGATAACTTGGATTAATATATAAACACATTAACTAAAAAACCAGAAATTGATCAGAAAAAGAAAATGGTAATCCACGTACTACATCAAGGTCCCATATTTCAATTGCTGGTTCCATCGACCCCACTGCTATGAAATTTCCTGAAAAACGAACAAACATCAATGAGCTATAACACGATATGTTAATGGCTTCTTTGTCACAAAACATTAGCTTAATTTTTGTCGTTTTCTCCAAGATGGTCTTGTATCCTACTCGGTCATTTCCTAACCTGTAAAAAAAAAACATATTCAGGTTACCTTTTTCTCCACCTTTAATGGGGCAATCAAGCCATGCTGTGCATAGAGGAAACGATGGTATAATCATGTCATGGTGAACATACACGTTCGAATCACCATCAGGGTCCTCTACTATATAAACCTGTTTAAACACACAGATAAGCACATCAAAACATAAAGAAGTATTAAGACGTTATATACTGTATATATGCTAATAAGATCACATACCACTAGATGACTCATTTCATCTTCATTAGTTGTACAAACTATAACAGCATCATCCGCTTTGATCATGATGTCATCAAGCTCTTCAGAGTCCTCGTCATCCTAAACAATAGATATTAAAAGAATGTTGGAAGGCTGCAGTTTTAACCTCATAAATCAGTGAGAGAATACTCACATCTTTATTCTTCATATAAGGGTCCAAAGCATTGCTTGGGTAGAAAGTGTCCGCAATCCCCGTACCAAATAAGTCGATAGCTGATGTAAATAATGAATAACAAGTTAGAACCATATAATAATTAAGCATATTTGCAGTGCTTGGGTATTAAACATACCAATTCTTTGACTTACAATTACTCTAAAACAACACATCCAAACACTTTCTTAGAAAGAAAATAATAAGAAACAGGAGTCTTAAGTTAATGAAATACCATCATCCTCGTCATCATAATCATCCATGTTCAGTTCTTCTAAACCATCTGCAATATCATTCGATCCACCACCTTTCTTTATCGAAAGCTTGCCAAGAGCGTTAGCTGCACCTAATGCCTGCTCAATTTCAGCAGGCTGTAACGCTGCATCAACACTCATTTCCTCATCATTTTCATCATCATTTCCCTCATTAATTTCCTCATCGTTTTGCTCACTTTCAACATCTACACTGCAAACATCAAACAAAATAAACACACACGTGTCAGCACACTGCACACCTAACTGACTACAGATTAGCACATAACTAAGCATCCGAACATCTTCTTCTCTATTACTTAATCCACTCTATTCAATCCATGAAAAAGTAGCCTAAAACTAGGACTCGAAGAAAGCCGAATCAAGCTCGTGCAAAGCTCAAAAACAGTCGAGGACCAAATGAAATAGCTCAAAAACAAAACTTACAGATTTTTATTATAAAAATACCAACGTTGTCACATTAAGACAGTTTACTAATTTTCGACATTTTTCAGTCCACTTTGTGTCATTTTAAAACGAGGAAAATGTTTTATAGCTTTTTACCCAAAAACATCATACTTAGGGGGTGTTTGTTTCAGCTTATATTTCACAAGCTTCATTTTTCTTATGGGCTTATACAAGTTTATCATATAATAATAAACTTATATAAGCCCACAGGCCACAAGTCTCAAAATAAGCCGAAAAATTGAGGCTTATGAAATATAATCCGAAAGGCAAATAAAGTTGGATAAAAACTCGTCTAATAACATAATTGCAAGTTCAGGTTTGTCAAGTATTAAAGTATGATTTTTACGCATAAAAAGTTGAAATTTTTATATAACAATGGTAAATATACATATACGAATGGTAAAAACTACTTAATAAAAGCGCGATAAAAACTCGACTCGTTTAATAGAAAGTTACCCATCTAGTTGTTGCTCCAAGGCGAGTTTTTTAATTTCCTCAAGTTCTTCTTTGGAAGGAGGACCAGCTGGTGTTGGAACAGCTTTTGAGGCGCCTTTTGGTACCCACGATATTGATGATATCATCCTTCTTCTTCTTCTTCTTGATAATTATTATCAACACACTACAAAAATAAACAAACACAAAGTTACAATTCAATCAGGGTTGTAAATCTCGGCCATCTCGGCCGAGATATCGTCGATAAATCGCTACTCGGGGTTCCACCGTAACGAGATTTCTATTATCGGGCTAGTCAATGGCGGATCTTAGTTGGGGCCGGGGGGGCCCGGGCCCCCCCTGTTTTTTCGCTCAGTAGTGCTAACTTATCCGTATTTCGTCCGAAAAAATTTATATTTATTAAGTCGGCCCCCCCAAATTAGAAGACCCTAATATAATGATAGGGAGAAAAAAATTCCGGCCCCCTCCGCTAAAAACTTCAAGATCCGCCACTGGGGCTAGTATCTCGCTTTGGTCAAATTTCGGTCAAACTCGGGTATTATCGGTACTTATCGGGTCTCGTGTCATGCTTAACCATCACAACTTATAGATCCGTAAGAAGAAGAATAGATCCACGAATAGATCCACGTAAGAAGAAGAAGAAGAAATCGATGAGTAACTTACACTCTGTTCTCGAGTTTTTTTTTAAAGGAATGGAAGGGGATGTGAAGGGAAATAAAAAATACGGGTGTTCTTAAGTTTTTTTTAAGAAGGAAGAGGAGGGGACGGGAAGGTGGGAGGGAGGGAAGGTATGGGCTTTCTTGTCTATATCTTATCCGTCCAATTTTGGGGGGATTAGGAGGGGAAGCGGGTTATTAACATATTTGGCTTGTGTAAAATTACAAATATATCCTCGTTATTTTTTTTTGGGTAAAGGGTTACCCCGGTAAAAGTATATTAATCACAAATCATGTGCTATGTTTTTGTTGAACCCCTGATCATCTGATATTCATAAAGGTTGCCATTCAACATTAATAAATTCAACATAAAAGTTCTGAATCTATATTAACATAGTGATCATCTGATCGGTTAGATATCTGATATTCATAAAGGTTGCCATTCAACATTAATAAATTCAACATAAAAGTTCTGAATCTATATTAACATAGTGATCATCTGATCGGTTAGATAGGACAGGGTCATAGTGATTATCTATATTAACATAAAAGTTGCCATTCAACGTTAATAAATTCAACAAGTTCTGAATCTGAGATAATTTCATTAACTACTTATTATATATGCGAATTATTATAAAGCATACAGTAGTGGAATTATCTAAATCGTTCTTAACATAACATTTGCAGAAAGAAAAGAACAATCACATTCTAATGTTATGTATATTATGCACACGTAATAAACAAGTGATTCATGTCAGTCATCGGCTTTTGAGGGTATATTGGTAATTTGGGTACCACTTTCTTCACAGTGGCCATTCTTTACTTTACCTTCCCATCCCATCCCATCCCATCCCATCCATCCCCTTCCATTCTTTAAAAATTTGACTTAAGAACAGAGGGTTAAGAAAACATTAAGAAACCCTTGTTTATGACTTACCAAAATGAAAAGAGAGGATGAAAGTGGCGGCTACGATTGATACACGAGAAAATACCTTCGACCTACACTTCCACGACTTCAATACAACACAAGGACGATGAGAGAGGTGGTTTAATGGTGTTGGCGGCGCGGCACGGTGGTGGCCGGTTGATGGTGGTCGTGCGGCTGTGAGCAACAGAGAGGTGCGAGATGAAGTAGAGGCTAGGGTTGTGTTAAAATGAGAAACCCTAGTCGGGTGAATATCGGCAACAGTTTTTGTTGAACTAACTGCACAAATATAGCCTGTCCTAAGTTTATAATTTATTTGAATATATATATTTTTACAAATAAATTTTTTCACTTTTGGTATATATTTAGGTTTAGATTTATGTCTTTAATATATATTTAGTTATATATGGATTTATGGACAGCTGGGCTTATACTTTACAAATTGTATAGATTGTTACCCTTTTGGCCGGAGAGTTTGATGACGGTGGTGGTCGGAAAGGGTTTTGGAGGCTGCTGAGAAAGAAGGGTTTTGTCAAGTTTGTGTCCCTTATTAAAATATCACTTTATAATACCTAATACAAAATATATGAATGAATTAAGTTTTAAATGTATTTTTATTTCGTATAACTTTTATTAAATATTATATAACACAAGCAAAAATATTTAAGGTAAAAACTGAATATTTAATATGAGACGGAGGGAGTATTAAAATGTGAAAGGTTTTAAGTTTGACTAATATTTGATGTAATTGATGCAAACAAATTTGAAGCCATCTAGGTTAACATCTTTGAAACCTTGTGATTTGGTCTGTCAAGATTTGGAACACTATAATCACAGTCAATATTGCAAAAATCATTAGGCGGTAGCTGGGCGGTCGGGTACCGCCTAGCGATTAATCGGTTAAGCGTTGACTAATCGAGGATTAACCGAATTGGATTTTTTATATATAAAATTATAAAATTTTGAAACTATATGCTTGATTTGGAAGATCTAGCCGATTTTTTCTGATTTGGCCGATTTATGCCCGATTGACCGATTTATGTCTGATTTGGCCGAGTTCTATCCATAACCAAGTTGGCCGATTTATCCGATTAATCGGTATGTTGACTGATTTTTGACCAAACCGATTAATAAGGCCGATTCGTGAAAATCGAGCGGTTAATCCCCGCCTAGCAATTAATCGGCCGATTTTTACAACACTAATCACAATATAAAATGTTGTTTGAGACTAATTATGCAAATATTATTGACACGGGAGTATGGGACACTTTTTGTGGTTATACCGATTCACATTAGTTTGTTTATGTAATTTACCCTAATTTGTTTTCTTTTTATTTGCATTGATTCAGTACGGCATTGCAAACACCATGTATCATTTTTCGTTGTTAAAACTTCAATCTTCACAGTTATTCGGTCATTTTTTTAAGCAATTTGTATGTTTGATTTCTAGTTTGAGTCAAGTACTATACACATACATGTTTCTCGTGGTACCGTACTATATCAAATGTCACATCATGATTTTCTCTAAAAAGATTTCGGTTTTACAATATCGTGATCAGTGTAATCACATCAGTTTTTCTTCACATTCTATTACTTTTACTCCGCAATAATTTCATTATCACTGCTACATGTTTTTTTTCAATAAAACATACACTTCACCCCCATAAAAGAATAATAATCCAAAAGTACTAGGTAGAAAGAAAGGAAGAAAGAAGGGAAGGGACGAAGCTTATCATAACCACCAAAACCATCTCCGCGCTTAGCCAATGCCGACCAAAGTGCAATGGTGACCATGGCAAAAATCACTCCCACCCCAACTTTTTTTCCACCATTGCGGATGCTCTTAGATAGTGTTTGGATGTTCTTATTTACTTGGCTTACCGAGACTTAGAAAAAAGTAGAAGTGATCAGTTTTTTCATAATTTAATAGGCCGATAAACCCACTAGCCAATCCAAGCATCCGTTAGAGGTTGTAAGTGACATTTTAAGAAATGGTTCGAATTCATGTTCTGGCTATTGAAAACATCCTTTTTAACACTTCAACAATGCATTTGAAGCTGGTTGTGTTTAAACTTTAGCTTATTAGTCTACTTTGAAGTTACTAATTGTATACTTAATATCTCATAAGTGAACAAAGCAAAAACTGTAAAGAACTAGACGGGGTCTAACAAGTTTGACTATAGCAGACTAGCAGTACTGCCCACAGCCCACAGCCCACAGGTTTTCACTAGTGTGAAATACTCCAAAGTCAATAAATGGTATCATATTGAACAATTTTGGCACTTCAAAATAACTATAAGTTGCATATAGACACATCTATAAAGACAAAAGTACACAATATCTGCAAAGACAACAAGCAAATGATGCGACAAATTATAAAAGTAAAGACTATACCCATAGAAAACAAGCAGATGATGCTACACATCAAATATTTACAAACATAAAGACTACTATACTATCATATCACAAATTTATTCATTACCGCATATGCAGGTGCACAAGAATTTCTTATAAATACTAGACTCGAATTCATCTTCGAAAAGCGGTTCCTTTCCAATAAATGTACTTATACCTCACTTTTAGCAACTAGATTGAAACAAAGAAAGATCATAGAATTCGAATTGATCATAGTAGGTAACAATTAAAAAAAAATAGATGTTTGTCTTTTCCTTAGCAAGGAGCCAGAAACATCTCTATGGTTTGCTAAAAAAGCAAAAGGCTTTTAAACCAACTCAATTAAGCAGAAAAAAATCAAGCCTATGTCGACCCATTGCACAATCCCCACACACACATGTCCATTCTCTCACCTCTAATACAAATAGACAAAAGATCATGAAAGGAAGAAAAGAACGCTAATACAAAAAACAGCAGAAATATCCCATTGCACAACATGTCCATTCTATCACCTCTAATAAAAACAGAAAAACGATCATGAAAGGAAGAAAAGAACACTCATACCAAAAACAGCAGAAAGATCACCCCGGTTGTGGTGCTATTTCACCCAACCCACAACCAAATGTTGGCTAAAACAGTTGGTTGTAAGATTAAGACAGTGATCCATCATGCAGATTACTTATCTAAATGAATGGTGCTAATCTTGGAATCCCATTGAGCAAACTACAAACAAACCACTTGCGATACATTACCTGGTGCTAGTTCTCGCACGTCTGAAGATCCACAGCGTCACAACTGAAAGAAAAAAACTGTAATATCACAAAGGCAATGACTACTCATAAGAAACATGCATCAATACAAGTCACATAACACTTCAAAAAATGCCAAAAACATAGAAACATAAAGAACCATTAGCAACTAAATAAAAAACCAGCAAAAAGTCGTCGAATTCAATTTTCTCATTGAGGTATAATACCAAAGTCAAACATAACCACAACAAGTACCAAAAAGACTAAAAACCCTAGTTCCATAAAGAAACCACAAAGTAATGAAATATCTAAAACAACTAACTTCAAAAGACAAAATGAAGTAATGAACCACATGACAGCTTTCCTCATTCCTTCTTTTCAACCACAGCCTTCTTCTTTGATGACGCCTGCGAATAAAATTGCAATAGCTGATCCAAGTGCATTCAAAGACCTAACAGGGTTCCTAAACACCAACACAGTAGACACAATCACAACAACCCTTTTCATTGTATTCCCAACCGAGAAAGTCAATGGACTAATATCATCCAGTGCTTGATACGACGATTGATTATAAAGATGATAAAACACTCCTGATATCATCACCCACAGATAAAAAGTAGACGGTGTCCCAATACTAGCAATCGCCTTATGATATCCAGGAATCCATTGAGACCCTTCAACAAAAATCGCAACAGGAAACAAATAAAAGAACGACAGAATCGTGATCCACCCATACAAATTCAACCCATTCACCTGCTTAGGCTAGGTGTGGAGGGATAGAATTAGGATTTGCGGGTAGCTTAGGCTAGGTGTGTTTGGGTTGCTTTGCCTTAGTTTTAGGCCCCGTGCGTTGCCCTGCTTTGCTTTGTTTGGTTGCTTTTCCTTTGCTTTAGGCCCCATGTGTTGCTCTACTGTGCTTTCTCTTGCCTTCTTTGGTCTGCCTGCTTTTTAGGGTCTTGCTCTTTGCTTTTGTACTTTTGTTCCTACTCTGTTTTGGTGCTTGCGTTTCTGTGCTTGCTTGTTTTGCTTGCTCTTTTGTATGCTTGTTGGACGCTATGTTTTCTCGGTTGCCTTTCTGCTTTTGCTCTCCCACGAGCGCACGCGCACACAAGCACTTGCCGGAGGTCTCTTTGGAAGCAGTCTCTCTACCTCCGGGTTTTTTCCTGGGGGTAGGGGTAGGGTCTGTCTACATTCTACCTCCCCCATACCCTGCCTCGGCGGGATTGGGTTTGTTGTTGTTGTTGTTGTACTTTCACAAAATTCGGCAAACTCTTCTTCGAGTAAATATTCCTCAACACAAACCCAACATTACTAATCATAGCACTCCATAACCCACCAAGATTAAACGAAACCTCAGTAACAGCAGCTAAAGAACACCCCATAACAATCGGCAAAATCGACAACCAAACAGACAAAGGATAAGTATCACCTAAAGCCGACGAAAACACAACACTAAAAACAGGCTCTGCAGACTTAATAACATGAGTAAACGAAACCGCAACTTTGGAAAACGAAACACAAGCCGAAATATGACCTATGGTATGAAACAACGCAGGACCTAACAACGCGATAATAAAATTCTTATCAACCTTAGGACATGGTTGTATCTTAGTACCCCATAAAACCAACATCCAAATAGACCCAACAAACAACTGAAATGAAGCAAGTAACCATGGATATGGGAATATATTCAAACACTTTTTATTATAAATATTAAACACAATATTTTGAAAATACCAAAACCCGAACACTATCCCTAACTGCAAAGTCTTATTAGGTATGATACTTTTTTCACTTTCACCATCTGGGGTCAAATCTGTTTCACTTCCTGACCCTGATTTCACAATCTGCAAACTGGGTTTTGCCCCAAATTGCTTAAAACCAACTGGGTTCTCACCAAAACTGCAAATTTTCACATTTTTTGAACTGGGTTTTGCTTCAAGATTCATAAAGTTGCAAACTTGATTGATTCTTGAAGTGGGTTTTGCTCCAAGATTCATAAAGTTGCAAACTTTATGAGAGATTAGGGTTCTTGATGCAAGATTCATAAAATGGGTATCAATCCCATACCCATAATCATTCCACATTATAAACCAAACATCCCCTTAGTATTTATGGTTCAAGGTGTTAGTTCAGTTTGATTTAATGAACATTTTTTATGCTAAGGAACTAAGTGTAATTCATAGGTTAAACAATGTCGTTTTATTTAATTAAAGCAAAATGTTTAGTTTTGAATTCATTCAAAACTGAACTATAATGAAAATAGAGACAACGAATTAAGAACACCATTAAATTATATCATGGACAAGATCATAACTAACATAGGCAAAATGCAATCACTTTCAATACAATTTGAAGGTTTTTATGTCGAATATGGACATCTCTTAATCGATTGGCTAAAATTTCTCTTATCAAATACAAGATGAAAAAAAGAAACTTACTACTATAATCAGACCTGACCACTAAAGTGGTGTGGTTAGACACCCTGATTTCCTCACAATATGTCTCAGTTTTAAACGTCACCAGGTACACGTCTTGGAATGGCCAATGAAAAGGGCTCGTAAACGGTCACGGGATACCCAGTTGGGCCGTGTACATTTTGAGTCAAAAACTCGCTATCGCCTATCGATTTCTTTTGCTAAAAGGAACTAGCCCGGCTAACTTCTATGAATGATACATAGAAACTTGCATATTAACATACGTGGGCATACCCTCAAATAAGTAATCAAACCAGCAGACAAGAGATGCATCGACTTAAATGGTTTGACCGAAACAACAAACCCAAAAACATATAAAATCTCTCTTACTACAGACACGACGTCCGTCAATGATAAACTTATGTCGCCACGTACACTCGACCCCTACAAACTGGTAAATTATGAACAAAAGACCTATCAAAATAAGAGTCATTCACGCCTTTTACTCTTTTTAGGATGTCCAATTCATCATTTATATGCAAATAGTTTCACAATTGCAGCAGTTATATCATTTTCGTCCAATCTTGACCAGATATGGTAACATGAACAAACTACTTTCAAAGACAAAGATGATTACAAATATAACATGATAAAAATTGCAAACCATTTATTAATACGTGACTTCAATAGCACCTAAATTAAGATGGGGTAGTAGCAACTAATTACGACGATTCTTGATCAATACAATTGGCTAACCCATAAAATCATTCATAAAGGTTCATTGACTTCATTCAAACAGAATAATATTATCCTAAAAGAGGAGAAACTACCAAAATTAACTAAACAAAGTTTTCAAAACAAGCTTGCATACCATAAGGCCCGAAGACATATAAACAAACATGACCGTTAAAGATTCGATAAACAAGTCAGCTAAGAAATTAATCAACTCCTAATCTAAAGACATGGGATTGTCAGCGAGGTACCCCGGTCCTTTCTCCAGCAATTCAGTTGGGAAATTGTCTTTAAGAAACTGAACTCTAAACTCAATACTGCTACTTTCTGGACTACCCTCTGTCAACTCGAACACACACGCATCTCCAAATTTAAGATCGTTTTCTTTCACAAATTTTCCCCATCCTTCGCTTTCGAATCTTTTGATATCTGTCTTACCAAAGTAAAAAAGGTGCCACACCTTTCCTCCATAGACGATCTTGGCTGGGACCGTATCGATAGGAAGGTTTTCGTGTAATCTACGAGGGATTACCTGTGGTTGCATTGGATAAAAAAAGGGGAAATTACCTAATTGACTCTTTTGGGTGTTCGACCATTACAATCTATACCATTTAAAATATGTATATCCCCGGGGTCTAGACCATGAAATCATTAGTTTGCAATTCACTTAGAATTCTCCACTTGTGGGATTGGGGATCATGCTTTTACGGCGGGTCAGGCTGCTTTGAAAGCCGCTTCATGCAAAGTAACCAAACACGAGAAAGCGTGCCTTGATAACCAACACGCGTTTATACCTTTTGCATTTGATACTTTTGGGTTCCTTGCACCTGAGGCTGTGGAGCTGCTCAAAAGAGTCCAACGGGTTATGCATGGCAATGTTACGACCCCAAGGTCTTTGAATGTAGTTTTTAAAAGACTAAGTTTTGCTATTCAAAAAGGGCTAGCGGCGCAGCTTGTTCCCCGCTTGCCTGTCGTTTCAGTGTAAAACCCTTTCTCTAAATTGCTCAAAATCGTCAAAAGCTTGATTATTTCCAAAATTCCTACTAAACTAATCATAGTTTCACGCAAAAATCGCAAATTTCCAACAAAGTTCGCAAATTTATAAAATGCAAATGTCGAAATACTTCAAAACAATCGCAATATAGGTACTTTTTCAGAAATGATGTAGTTTTTTTTAATTCTTTGTGTATTTGGGATCTAGATCTGCATATACATGTTCAAAAGGTATAAATTGTAATGGTCTCACCCAAAACAGTCATTATCAATGAATGTGAAAGTCAAACGTGGAAACTTTTATGCAGAAGGTTAAATGAGACTCGAAATATACCAGTCCAGGACTGTTTACAGTCTGGGCAAGGTGTTGTGCCTCAAGTGTCACACAGAAATATGGTTTCGTTGATAGTGGCCAAGCGTCAGCATCATTTTCAGGTTCAGGCATCGGGAATTGACCCGATGGTTGCTGTAGAGGACCCTTATCCCTTGTGTTTTTGTCACTTGTATTGTCTTCTAGGATTTTCTTTTTGGGTTCCAAAAAGCCCACTAATGGATCCATTTGAACTAGATAATGTAAATATGACAGACTATAAGAATCAAATGAATAAAATCAGTTTTCTAATGCTACTCTTTTATTTGCGCCACAAAATCAGAATCGGAATAAGTTTTGTTCGTCAAACAGAACAAAACATATATTGGCAATTTTAATCACAGTAATAATCACAACAGATAGTTAGTACTAGTTTTTGACTTTTAAGAATAAAATATGCTGATACAGGGCTAAACAAAAACTTTATAAACTTGCTACATTATTATAGCGGTGAAACTATGAAGGGGGTGTTTAGGAACAACTTATATGATCATCACCTTTTTAAAAACAGATGAGTAGTCGAGTGCTTGGCTAGGGACAAACTGACTACAGTAAAATCTCTATAAATTAATAGTATTGGGACCGAGATATTTTATTAATTTAGCGAGATATTATTTTATCGATAAATTAATAATTTATTAATTTAAAGAGGTTTTACGTATGGCCTTTAAATTTTCAAGTCTAATATACTAGCTAGTTACAATGTATACTCATTAGAGACGAAAAAATATATTTGAAAAACAAGTTCCAATTAACATTTTATAAGTTCACATTCACACTTTATGAAAATAAAATTAACACTTTTTGTTGTAATACGAGAAGACAACGCACCAACTCTTTAGTGCAATAAGGAGATTTTAAGATAAACTCAATAAATATTTGAAGTTCAACAAAAAACAAGTGACTATAGATTCATTTTTATTAAACAATTTTAGGATTTTAAAGTATATATATCTCTATCTCACACACACATATATACATATATATGGAATTTTTAGTAATTATTAATTTATAGTTTCATTGGGACTAATAATATATATACACTGGGGTTTCAAAAAAATTATTATATTATTATTTTATCGATTGGGGTCCAAATTTATACTGGTCCCAAGTTGGGACTGGACAAATTATTAATTTTACTAGATATAATGCCCGCGCACGCGCGGGGTTTTTTCTAATCATTTAAATAAATTATTATTTTTAATTTCGGGTTTTAATTATTATAACAGGACCTTCAAAACCATTGTACTTTGATTGAGGTATTGAATTAGGGTTATTTACGAATGTAGTGGGTTTTAATATTAATTAGATTTGGAGGAGATGTTCTTGCGTCAATGATTGTGCGTGAATGAATGATAAGAGATCGAGTTTGATTGATGGAGGAGGAATTTGGGAATGTTGGGACTTCAAATATTTAGTGGGAATGATACTGAATTTTAAGTTTCAGCCCAAATCTTTGAAAAACTTGCTCCACCGTTTTCAAGTTTTAATTTTTTATATTTTGACACATATATTTTTGTAAGTTTTTATTGAATGATTACAAATCACATTCTTTTTTTTGTAGAATATGGATAAATTTAGAAGTATTTAGGCTTTTCTTATTTAATATTTAAGAAAATAATAATAATAATAATTTGATTATTACTTAATAAGGTATGATTTGATTTTTTTGAAATGTAAAAGTCCCCACTAGGGGTTTTGTTTTATTATATAAAAGATTGAGGTTATTAATTTATCGAGTATTAATTTATAGAGGTTTTACTGTATATAATTTCTTGGTTATTCAGTATAAAATATTTAGGAGGCGTTTGGGATAACATATTTTTAAGCCGTTTATCTGTAACAATCAGTTTGAAAGAAGCACGTATGTACCAAACTGGTTACAAAAAAGCTGTCCCTTTTCTACTAAAAGCAATCAGGTAATAGAATCTCATCTTATATGCGATTATAAAAAACTAAGCAGTTTTATAAGGCAATTCCAAACACCCTTTAGTTTTAATAATCAGTTTAAAAGTTTTTTATTCACACTATTTGTCTCATTCTTTTACATTCTAAGAGGGTGTTTGGGATTGCTTATCTAAGTGCATGTGGCCATGTGTGGTTAATTCTGAACACTAATAAGCATTTTTTTTTTAGTCTGGATAAAAGGGGTTTTTGGTATACTTTTTGTTTCAAAGTTTATACTACTTAACAATAAGCAAGTAGCTACCGTCTTATTTAAAGTGCCTTTCTGCTTAAAAGTAAGTTGTTCATGCCAAACGCTAGAAACTGCTTATTTGCCAAATGTTAAAAACTAATCAGCTCAAAGAACCAGATACGCGCAATCTCAAACACCCTCTAAGACCGCCTATTTGGGGGAGGGGAGGGGGGGTGTACGATTGGTTCTAGCTCAAATGTTAAAAACTAATCAGCTCAAAGAACCAGATACGCGCAATCTCAAACACCCTCTAAGACCGCCTATTTGGTGGTGGTGGTGGTGTGGGGGGGGTTTGTTTTGGCTTATATAGTCGGCTTATGACTTATTCGGTTTTGGGCTTATGTTTCATAAGCTCACTTTTTGTGGCTTATTGTGAAACTTTTCGCTTATATAAGCCTATCATGTCATGATATGTCATGATGCTTATCATGACATGATAGGCTTATATAAGCTGACAAGTTACAAAATAGGTCACAAAAAGTGAGCTTATGAAACAAAAGCCGAAAACCAAATAAGCCATAAGCCGGCTATATAAGCCGAAACAAATACCCCCCTTAATTATCTTCCTCTAAATAACCTCTATTATTATACTAGTAGAGAAACACATTATTATAACAACTTACAAAATTAATCCTAAACATCCCCACAGTCTACAATTAACCATCTTATTAATGTGTTTACTTATTTACTTATACTAAGCATACCCGACCCGACCCGAAACTGTTTCCAACCCATACCCATAAATGCTTCAATCTCAAGCTGAAAATTAAAGTAAAATATGCATATACTAACTTATAAGAATTGATTAGGGTTTCGAACCTTTTACTTTTGGTTCACCTTAAGTTGCAGGTTTACACTGCTATTTTGGCCCCCTTGTTTTTCTTTTATAGTATTTTGTGTGTTTTTTCTTTTTTTTAATCATATCACCCTCTCACCAGTCTCACGTGGTCTTATTGTTGCAAACATTAAAAAAGTTATAAATTAGGATAAAATTGTATTTTGCAAAAAATAATATGGAGAAAGTTGTATTGATGTTTTTCTTGAACTGTGTTTTTTTCGATAAACAATTATTATCGAATGGAGGGTGTAAATGTCTATGTTTCTATTTTTGGAAATTTTGTTTCATTTATAAAGTAAACATTTATTTTGGAGTTAATTACATGTTTGGCCCTAAAACACAATTAATTATACCAATGGTCCCTGTGGTTGTCCAAATTGGGTTGACCGGTCCTTTGACAGATTTTCCATCCAATTGGAAGTTAACAATAGGGGCATTTTCGTCCTTTCACATTCACAAGGACTATTTTGTAACATATTTAACCACAGGGATGATTTATGAAATAAATCTTTATATCCTAAAAATCAACCTGGGTGGGATTCGAACTCGGAACCTTCGGGTTGTATAACAAGCGGCTTACGACTACGCTAAGTGGTAAGTCATTGTTAATATGCAAACAATATATATTTATCCTTTAGTAAAATGTCATCTCCACCCAATAACTCTTTCTTACACCACCCACCACCACCACCACTCAGCACCACGGCTCACCAACGCCACCACCCCCTCTGCCACTCACCACCACCGTCGCCACTCAACCCCACCACCACCACCCACAACCCACCACCGCCACCCATCGCAACCAACCACCACCACCACCACTCGCTACCGCCACCCATCGACAACCAACACTCGCCACCGTCGCTCACAACCACCACTCTCCACCGCCACTAACCACCATCCGCCGCCACCCACCACCACCGCCGCCACCCACCCCGACCACCACCCCCACTTGCCACCGCCGCTCACCATCACCACCAACCATTCACAACCACCACATGGTGGTGGTGGTGGAAGTGGGTGGCGGTGGCGAGTAGTGGTGGTGGTAGGGTTGGGTGGCGATGGTGGTGGTTGGTTATGATGGGTGACGGTGGCGAGTGGTGGTGGTGGTGGGGGTAGGTGGTGGGGTTGGGTAGCGGTGGTGGGGCTGGGTGGCGGTGGTGGTGGTGGGGGTAGGTGGCGGTGGTGGGGTTGGGTGGCGGTGGTGGTGGTTGGTTTCGATGGGTGACGTTGGCGAGTGGTGGTGATTGTGGGGGTAGGTGGCGGTGGTGGGTGGTTGT
This sequence comes from Artemisia tridentata subsp. tridentata, assembly GCA_021014915.2. Taxonomy (NCBI): domain Eukaryota; kingdom Viridiplantae; phylum Streptophyta; class Magnoliopsida; order Asterales; family Asteraceae; genus Artemisia; species Artemisia tridentata. Next base: position 121,879,305 of record CP139507.1, on the reverse strand, counting down.
GGTGGGGTTGGGTGGCGGTGGTGGTGGTAGGTGGTAGAGGTAGGTGGCATAAGAAAGAGTTATTGGGTGGAGATTGCATTTTACTAAAGGATAAATATATAATGTTTGCATATATTAACAAGGACTTACCACTTAGCATAGTGGTAAGCCGCTTGTTATGCAACCCGAAGGTCCCGAGTTCGAATCCTACCCAGGTTGATTTTAGGATATAAAGATTTATTTCATAAATCGTCCTTGTGGTTAATATGTTACAAAAATAGTCCTTGTGAATGTGAAAGGACGAAAAAGCCCCTACCATTAACTTCCAATTGGATGGAAAACAGGTCAACCCAATTTGGACAACCTTATGGACCATTGATGTAATTGATTGTGTTTTAGGACCAAACATGCAATTTCGTGTCAACCACAAGGACGATTTATATAATTAACTCTTTATTTTGAGAGTGAATGTTCAAGTAATTTACATAAGTGGTATATGTAGTTGACATAAAATTATAAATCTGGTCCTTTAACATTTTAATAGCATCATGTATGACTGTATGGTAATATCAATGTTATTATAAAGTGTTATCACATCTGTGCCAAAATGATAACACCGAACTTAAAACCCATTAAATGGGTATTTGTGTAAGTTTATTGATAGGCTTATGAGCTTGCTGAAAAATTGATAAGCTCATCAGCTCATTTTTTAGGCTTACGAGCTTATTCACCTATGCTTATCAACTTTATAAGCTCATAAGTTCCATATGAATATGCTCAAAAGCCCAATAAAATAAGTTTGTGAGTATATCAACTCTTCAATAAGCACATAAACCCATTAGATAAGCTTATACAAACATTCCCTAAAACGGACACAAACTTTATTTTTAAAAGGATGAAAAACAAAGACAAATATTTGTACGCTTTTATAACACTATTAGGGTATCCACGCGTTGCGGAGGCGGATACTCTGAAATAAAATTTTCCGGTGAATCATGTATTTTAGTTTATTATGCTCTTTTTGACAATAAATTTACAAATATCAAGAATTTCATGTGACGTATTATAACTTCTTAACTAAGGAATTTATTTTGTCTTTTTTGGTCTTTTTTAAAACGATTCGTATAACATGAGCCCGTTTGGCCCGTGCCCGTTTAGCCCGTGCCTGTTTGGCCCGTGCCCGTTCAGGCTCGAGCCCATTTGGCCCGTTGCCCGTTCGGGCTTGAAAATTTGTTTAATGTGCTTTATTATTTGTATTAGTGACATTTAATGCATGAATTGTATTTAAATTGGTTGTACAATATGCTTGATAATTTTGTATTTCTTATGTAATGAGTGTTTTAATAACTGTATTAATTGTATTTATTAATCAGTTAATTAATCGACTACATTAAATATCTTAACTACATTAACAACATTAAAGTGGTGTTTTGTCTTTTTAATATGTGTATTAAAGTGATGTACATTATGCTTCTTGTCTTATAAGTCCGAAAATTAAGAGTGAGAATATGCATTAAAGTGGTATACATTATGCTTCTTGTCTTGTATGTCTTAAAATTAAGAGTGAAATAACTTTATACATTGTATGTAGTATAGATATAGATATAAATTAGGCTTCGTGTGGTAACGCTCACTTGATAGCCACATTGAAAATGTTCCTACCTCTTTTTGACTTTTCGTTGAATAGTAATGTATGTGACAAAAACCTTTCAACCATAAAAAGCAAGATCATATTATTGTCATACAAAACAATTTTGTCATTTTAGTTTCTGATAAACTGATATTGAAGATTGAACAAATATAATTCATTTGAATATCATTTGGGCAAAAACAAACACTACAACATAATGCTTATAGTTCTATTTTTTCTTCATCTAATGCATCGAAAAATTCCCTCCAAACAGAATGCAATCGTCCCGGGTGGGCAATAGTTAGCACAATCAGCCCTTCGTTGACAGTGACGTTCTTCATCATTTGGGACGACAACCGTTGTTTTACTCAAACTTTCAACCTCACCGACTGCAAATACTGCAAGAACAAAACAAACACGTTATTTTGAAACAAACAACGAACGCAATAAATTTTAAAATGACTAGAGAGAATTGTTGGAATATGAATAACATAACAATTATTTAAACATATAAACATACATCAAGCACGCAGCGGAAAAACAATATCTAAATACTAATAATTAATTAACTAAAATAAAGAATACGCGTACCTTGAATTTCTAGCTAAACAAGTAATTGAATGAACAAGATCCGGTAAAACCCTAACTTAGGGTTTAGCAAAAGTCGACTAGTATATAGTCAAATGGGGAAAAAACACTCAAGCTAAAATAAGCTTGATCTCCGTTCTTGTACACACGTATTACTAGCGTCTCAATGTGAAAAACTAGGTTCTTAATCCACAAACAAACCAAACACTTTAATTGTGAAAGTTGGATCGAAAATCCCAAGGGATTGGGGTGTTCGATCAGTTTGACACAAGAGGGAAGAGAGGAGAGAAGTTTGGCTTGCTAGAGAATTATGATTAGTGAACTATGAATACAATGGTTTGTATTTATAGACTCACAAATCTTTCTCTCCAAGTTAGGGCAACCAAAAACCTCTCCCTTAGGGTGGGTCGGCTGAATCTAGAGCCCAAGATGGGTTCTAGATCCTTCTTGACTTCTCTTTCATCTTTAGTCCTTTATTTAACGACCGTTAACCAAACCCCGTTTGGCTTACATAGTCGGTTTATGACTTATTCGGTTTTGGGCTTATGTTTTATAAGCTCACTTTTTGTGGCTTATTGTGAAACTTTTCGGCTTATATAAGCCTATCATGTCATGATATGTCATCACATATCATGACATGATAGGCTTATATAAGCTGACAAGTTACAAAATAGGTCACAAAAGTGAGCTTATGAAACAAAAGCCGAAAACCAAATAAGCCATAAGCCGGCTATATAAGCCGAAACAAATACCCCCCTTAATTATCTTCCTCTAAATAACCTCTACTATTATACTAGTAGAGAAACACATTATTATAATAACTTACAAAATTAATCCTAAACATCCCCACAGTCTACAATTAACCATCTTATTAATGTGTTTACTTATTTACTTATACTAAGCATATCATACCCGACCCGACCCGACCCGAAACTGTTTCCAACCCATACCCATAAATGCTTCAATCTCAAGCTAAAAATTAAAGTAAAATATGCATATACTAACTTATAAGAATTGATTAGGGTTTTGTACCTTTTACTTTTGGTTCACCTTAAGTTGCAGGTTTACACTGCTATTTTGGCCCCCTTGTTTTTCTTTTATAGTATTTTGTGTGTTTTTTTTTTTTTAATCATATCACCCTCTCACCAGTCTCACGTGGTCTTATTGTTGCAAACATTAAAAAAGTTATAAATTAGGATAAAATTGTATTTTGCAAAAAATAATATGGAGAAAGTTGTAATGATGTTTTTCTTGAACTGTGGTTTTTTTCGATAAACAATTTTTATCGAACGGAGGGTGTAAATGTCTATGTTTCTATTTTTGGAAAATTTGTTTCATTTATAAAGTAAACATTTATTTTGGAGTTAATTACATGTTTGGTCCTAAAACACAATTAATTACACCAATGGTCCCTGTGGTTGTCCAAATTGGGTTGACCGGTCCTTTGACAGATTTTCCATCCAATTGGAAGTTAACAATGGGGGCATTTTCGTCCTTTCACATTCACAAGGACTATTTTTGTAACATATTTAACCACAGGGATGATTTATGAAATAAATCTTTATATCCTAAAAATCAACCTGGGTGGGATTCGAACTCGGAACCTTCGGGTTGTATAACAAGCGGCTTACCACTACGCTAAGTGGTAAGTCATTGTTAATATGCAAACAATATATATTTATCCTTTAGTAAAATGTCATCTCCACCCAATAACTCTTTCTTACACCACCCACCACCACCACCACTCAGCACCACGGCTCACCAACGCCACCACCCCCTCTGCCACTCACCACCACCGTCGCCACTCAACCCCACCACCACCACCCACAACCCACCACCGCCACCCATCGCAACCAACCACCACCACCACTCGCTACCGCCACCCATCGCAACCAACCACCACCACCACTCGCCACCGCCGCTCACAACCACTCTCCACCGCCACTAACCACCATCCGCCGCCACCCACCACCACCGCCGCCACCCACCCCAACCACCACCCCCACTTGCCACCGCCGCTCACCATCACCAACAACCATTCAGAACCACCACATGGTGGTGGTGGTGGAAGTGGGTGGCAGTGGCGAGTAGTGGTTGTGGATGGTGGTGGTGGTGGTGGTAGGGTTGGGTGCCAATGGTGGTGGTTGGTTATGATGGGTGATGGTGGCGAGTGGTGGTGGTGGTGGTGGTGGGGGTAGGTGGTGGGGTTGGGTGGCGGTGGTGGGGGTAGGTGGCGGTGGTGGGGTTGGGTGGCGGTGGTGGTGGTTGGTTTCGATGGGCGGCGTTGGTGTGTGGTGGTGATTGTGGGGGTAGGTGGCGGTGGTGGGGTTGGGTGGCGATGGTGGTGTGGTAAATATTAGTATACTACTCTAGAATTAGGATCAATTCTAGTGTAAACATTTTTATGCAATCACGATGCACACATGAAGAGTACATCCAAAAGTAAAAAGAATAGTGAATAATTAGTATATTATTCTTATAATTAGAAACATCATCTTACATTTTTATGTAAGATGATGTTTCCGGGTATGTTCGAGTCTTTCATAAAGATCTGTGATGGGTTTGTGTTCAACTAAAAAAAATCTTCAAAAGATTTGTGAAAAAGTCACAGATCTCATATCTTGTCCTTTCCTTTTTGTTTTCGAAAGTTGTTTGTGCTATTTCTTTTGTTCATTTTTCTCTTCTTTTCGTTTGACTTTTCTTAGACCGATGAAGATGTAACAGACCTGAGGTCGGTATGATTGTGGGATAGGTTATGGTCGGCGAAGGTGTAGTGGGTTATTTATAGTTTTTAAGAAACATACGAAAAGGTTCACATTAAAGATTAGCTAATAATTGTGAACAAACTAAAAGGCATAAAACTGATGACAACAACCCCTTTGTCTTCTGAGGATTGAAGGCTCGATTTTATTGAAAAGAGTTTTAAGATATGGCTTGATGGAGGTTGTACCGTACTTAGATGCCTTTAGGGAAAGACTCAAGAGAGGCATTGGGTATTGCTTGAAAAGTTAAATAATTTGTTTTATCAAGTGAAAGCTGGTGGCCGTGAGGAAGAAGCTAATGCTATTAAGATGAATGAGTTTAATTAGTTATTTGGTTTTAGATGTTTTTGTTGGTATTGAGATTTTGGATGTTTTGTTTGTTTTCGTGTTTATAAAATTTAAAATAAATATAAGTATCCATTTTGATATAGAATGAATAAATACTTACATATTTATTCTTGGCAAGATGACTAATATTTCGAAAATATTACATGCAATGAGGCAAATAAGGTCAACTTTTTATAAGTCGAAAGTACGTATGAAATGAATATTACTACAATTTATAGTTGATGTTATAAACTCTTTAGTAACTTTGTATGATTCTCGATATTTTTTACAACAAAGATTCGCGAAATTGAGTGATTACTAATTATCATTGATGATGTTGATTTGACATAATCAGATTAAATCATGTACACACATTTCGAATGTTTTAACCAAACTATGCCATGATAGTTAATGAATTAAACCAAAGAGTAAACTTCGACAAACTCTTATACTTGCTGCAGCTCATGCCACGTTACCTTACACTTGGCGCAAACAATATGTGATAATGCGGGCATTCTGATGATGTCACAGTGCCTCTACCATCGTCAACCAACATTTTCAGTGATTATTTCCCAGTTAGAGTAAAGGAAAATGTTGCACATGTTTAGCACATAGCTCCATGACAGTGTATACATTAAAGGTCACGCTTTACTGTAATGTATGCCATAAACACAAACACATACACATAAACATGCAAATTGCAACCTTATTAACAAATGGTAATTTACAAAATGCGTTTACAATCCAACAAACACATATATTCGTGTATAAGAAAGTTTCATATACACATACATAATACATTGGCATGAAACTCGAGCATGCATCATTATGGAATGCTAAAGATTTGAGATAGATAGAATGATAGATACTACATACAATCAGATTGCATGCATACAGATATCAGACATGCATGCCTAAATTTTAGAGCCCTTGAAATATAAGAACCATCACCACCCGGTGCCACAACCATAATCCGTGACAACATTGCTCTTTCACAATGCATGGGCGGTAGTGAAGATTGGTGCCAAAAAAAATTATGTGGTGAAGATGGAGATAATTGTCTATTTATAATCTTAAAAGAAGCAATTGAAAAGATTCACATTTAAAGACTTTTTTTATTTAATTAGATGGTATTTATTTGTAACACTTCGTATTCATCTTCCCTTATTTTTTTGGTTGCAATTACACTAATTGCAGGCCATGTGAAGAGTTGTGCAGTAATTGCATTGAAGTGAACTGTGATTGTATTTGATGTGTTATTTGATATACTTTAGCATGTTGTACCGTACAAACTTTTGTGCCCAATTCCTCTTGCAAAACATGATGTACCGTACAAACTTTTGTACACAAATCCTCTTCCACATTAAATTAACCAATTCAATCTTTAGATAGTATAGATACATATTCCGTATTAAGTAAAATGTTGAAGTATTTTAAAAACTATTTGTAGCAACCCGTAGAATTCCCTTGTCATTAATGAATGTTAATCTAGTATTAACCCGTCATTACTATTTACTTAACCATTTTTCAGGCAAAATTTAAAATTTTTATTACATTTTTATAGTTCAAACGTTGTTACATTATTCATGATACTATGGAACGAGCTCACACACGGACCACGACGAATCAAAAACACTCAGTAAACACCAATCGGATCCATCTACTATTCACAACACAAAATTATAGCCTGGTACTATTCACCAACCCAACCCAAATTCTTTTAAGTTTAATATTTCATATATCTTACTCAATTGAATCACCCACACTTGGCCTTGATTTCTTTGGAATTCGACACACAATATATGTAACCTTTTACATCACTCGACTCCTCACCCACCAAAGAAACAGTATGTCGACTCTCACTCACTCATTCGGACATTTGATCACCTAACGAAGTCCAAAGTAAATCGTCCTTGACATAATTTCAAATTCGCTCAACTTTCACACCATTTTACCAAAATCGATCCAACTTAAATTCACCTAGGTCTTTTGATGTTTTATGATCGATTATGGGTCCCCAAGTATAGTTCTCACCTTTTTCCAAAATATCACACGTTAACTTTTGTTTTGGACCCTTTTGAAAACATGTCGACAATACATATTTACCATTCGACATTTCTTGTTCTAAACCGAAACCACCCTCCTCCACTTGAGCTTATACCCAAGTTGCTAGCCTAAATTGATTCTCTCTATCCTTATCTTCTGCCAAGATCGAATATTAGATCAACATAAAACTATATATTAATCATATATATGCATGCATATTCATTCGACATACACACACATAATTCTTGCATTCACACTTAGTATTTTCACACTCAATCCACTCTAGTTGTTCACTTCCAAGAGTCCTCAAAGACCTGAACCATTTCTCTGTCTTTGTTCGAGCCTATTCCAAGTCGAAAAGCTCCATTCGAAGCCCTTTGTGATTGTTCTAGCAAGAGACGACCATATCATCCGAGTTCTAGACCTCATTCACGTTTAATCTCCACCTTTAAGGTGTTGTAAGCCCCCTCCAACTCTTTTTCTTCTTGTTATATTAATTTTCATACAACATGCATATTATCTCTTTCTATTCGAATGTATGTTCTTTTTATGCATTTTTTTACGAGTTTCTTATATTTATCTTTATGTTTTATGCATTGACCTCCTCAAAGGATGGCTAGAAATCATGTTACACCATCATTCGTACTTTATATCTTCATTTATTTACTTATCGAGCACCAATTTTAATTATATGTTACTCGTATAAATTTATAGCACATTTATAAGTTATGTTTCATTTTCGTACCATGTATTTATATCGACTAGAAATGGTTCAATAAAATCCATATCATGTACACAACATATAATTTTTTTTACTCGTACTAATTCTCCATATACTCACCAAATAAGCAGTAGCAATATGTAACACCCCCAAAATCTTGATTTAGCGGAAGCATACATGTTTGGGTGTTACTAAACTGGTATCACAACACAAAGTATAAAGAATGGTTTTAGCTCAACCATTTAAAATAGATTTCATATTCAAAAGTGATTTGTGTACAACATTTCAAAAATGGTGCGGAAATATAAGCCCATAAAAGATTTTTAAGCGGTCCCAATTATATCAGAGTCTTCTATGACCATGCCATGCCCTGCCGAAAGCCTCCACAACTAGATTATCGCTTTAAACCTGAAAATACATGCTAAAGTGTCAACACGAGGTTGGTGAGTTCATAGGTTTGATTAGAACAGTAAAAATGATATCAATTTGATTATGATGCACCGAATGTCATGATCATAAAGTTTAGTATTAATGTTTGGTTAATCGGTACGCTCGCCATGACCAGTACGCCTGGTAATGTAATCGTTTCACCCGGTAATGTGACCATTACGCCTGGTCCTGTCCAGTACACCTGGTCTATGAACATGTCATGCATACATAGCATTCAAGTAAACCACTCTTGTACATGTCTGACCAGTACCCCTGGTCCATATATATACCATGTATTCAAATAATGCATTCAAGTAAACCACTCTTGTACATGTCTGACCAGTACCCCTGGTCCATGTATATACCATGTATTCAAATAATGCATTCAAGTAAACAGTCTAGCATATAACACCAATCACACTTCAAGTAAAACAATCATTTCTAGATTTCATGTACCAAATAAACAGTCATTGAATTTAGTTTAAAACAAGCATGTATTCTCCCCCAAAACAGTTATAAAACAAGTAAAAAGTAGGGGCCATGAACTCACCTTGGTAATTAGCAGTTAGATCACAAAATAGTTCAGACAGAGTTCAGCACCGACACGCGACCTAGATTAGTAAGGTTGGTTTTAGTTCACGAATCGAGTTTAATAATTCACGAAGTTTAGTTAACTCAGAAAGATTTAAATATTTGTGTTATCGTTGCTGGTGTGGCAGCATTTAAGTTCAAAAGTCTTTTCTGAGTTATTTAAAAATATTGGCTCTTGAGAGTATGTTCGAATTACAAGGATGAAATCTTTAGTTTGGAAATAACTAAAAGATTTCGAAAGGAACGAATAATTGTATGACTTCGGTGATATGACGGAGAGTTATTATAATCGTGTGTATATGAATTTTACCAAGTGTGTGTGGTTATGAGAAATAAAATAAAAATTATGTGTGTATGTATATATATATATATATATATATATAAAATAAAAATTATGTGTGTATGTGTATATATATATATATATATATATATATATATATATATATATATATATATATATATATATATATATATATATATATATATATATATATACATACATTATATATAACAGGAGGCGTTACACGTAGATAATGCCACATAAGTCCACGTCATTGCCATGTAATTGCCATTAAAAGCCATGTCATCACATTTAGTCCACCTGAGCATTATTTTAGGCAATTAAAATTCAGATTAATTAAAAATTTGACATTTGCAAGAATCGAACCTGGGTCATTTAATCCACATACAAATGCTTCAACCACTAGACCAAGGCAGTTTTTGTGATTTACAATACAAACTAATTAAGTCATGCTTAAATAATTGATATTGTTAAGCTATATTTAAAGAATAGATTAGGCATAAAATTAAATTATTATATGTATATTTTTTCCAGGAACAAAAACACACATCCTGAACAAAACCTAAAACACAAATCCGGAACAAAAAAGACCCAAACAAATTCACTAGCAGCCTCCAATCTCAATGCACAATGGCAGGTTCCTTGGTATTGTAACAGCCTCCAATCTCAATGCACAATGGCACCATTGTATCGGTGCCATCACACATCCAGGGAAACTCAATTTTGTTCAGACAAATGGAAGAAGCGTAATAAGATTAGGCCAGTGGCAGAATATTGTCAAGTCATTCCATAAAACGTGATGCTATAAAAATGTGGTCTAAAGCTAACCGCGTACAAATATCAGAATGAAGATCCGGTGCATACCTCCTTCACTATTTCTACATTTGACGTTTCCCACCAAATTTAGGCTAATACTGTTCCTGATCTGCCCAGGTCTGTATGGCCTTCCATTATTTTTATTTGGGATATTATCTTGAAATTTTGATGATGCTATCTGAATGTCAATCAATTGATTAAAGTAGAACATATAAGAAGCTTTTAGATTTCAATATTTGCTAATACAATTTTTAGATCATATATCGTGGCTTTTTTGGTATGCATATATAATTATGAAAGTGTACTTTTTTAGTCTGATAGGGAGGATCAATTTTTTGTTAGCGCTAAGAAAGTAACGGCAGTGGTGATGATACCCAGTATCATATATCAGCGAAGATTATTCATAACAAAGAATTTGATAGATCAAGGAGGTAAACGCCAAATAGATTTTGTTACATATTTAATATTTGGTAGTTTGAGATCTAATCCTTTTCTCTAACCATATCTCAGGTAACCATGAAGACCTTATTATTTGCTTTACATTATCAGCCATGGCGGGAAGGTTTTCATCTGAAGTGTTTTATTATCAAACTTTGTAATATGTTCTTTACACTAAACATAAAGAAATGGAATAAATTTGTACATTAATGCTTAAATGCTTCATAAACCGCTATGTTAAATAATCAATATAATTATCACCAAGGGCTTAACTTGTGAGCTCAGGTGACAAATTTACCCAGTTTTTCGTGACACTAACCTGCCCATTTTTTTTACCTCTTTGCACGCTAAAATTGTCTTGCTAATCCTTTGTTAGCATGTGGTAATAGTTAAGAAAGACTCTATGTAATTCTACGAATCCATTGAACTTTGGATGACATTATTCTGAAATCTGGTGCAAGATTTGTTTGCATCTTAATCTTTAAATGCATTTGAATTGTTGTTGCAGTAAGACTTGCTCACGAAGAGATTTCGTGCAAGATGTCGGGTTATGAACACAATGGAGCAACATTCTTCGGCATGAACACAGACATCCCGGTACACTACTTATCTAATTTGCAAGAAAAAAAAAGGATAATAATTATAGCGAACTGGCCTAGCACCAAGCTGATATCTGGGAAAAGTTATTTGCAATTCACTATCCAAAATGTTAGTCATGTGTGAATAAGTAACAGACTAATCATTATATCCGAAATAACTAAAACACTCGTGTGAAGTTACTAATACCATGTTATCTAGAATTTAAAGGTATATGGTGCTTATTCAATATGATCATAACTGATGATAACTGATGTGTGCCCATTCTATATGTTCATTCTGTCATTCTTATAGTTTTACAATACTTCAATAATAAATGATTCCTCTCAAGTAGTTTGTTTGTATTTATCTTTAATGGGTGTTTGGTACAGGAATTGAGCAAGAGCATTAAGAGAAAAACATTTCATGTTATTATGGTACAAATACAATTGAACAAATAGGAGCAAAGCTTCTCCGTTTTTTGGACATTTATAAACCTAATTACCTGGGTCGAAAGTTATTTGCAGCCAACCATAATAAGCCAGATGACATAATCAGCATACTTATTGCACAGGGAAGCAAGCTTCTCCGTCACTTTGCTGAATTTAATCCAAATAAAGGCCAGAAAAGACAAAATACATTCAGTTATAACTCAAATGTTGTATCTGGAAAGAAATTCATTTATATATACGGGTGTGATGTTGCATTTAGAGGACAAATGGGAAGAGATCCAGGCTCACGCTATGCCAAACAGCCACCAAAACCTGATAAACAAGCAATCTGAAGAACAAGTGAACAATACGAGAAAATGATAATGATAGTTAATAATATGCAAATGCAGATGGAATGTCAGGCGTCAGAGGCAAAATGCCGAGAACAAGCACGAGAAAAACGGGAAGAAGAAATAGAGACGCAGGCAGAGATCAAGGCTCACGCCATGGCAAACAACCTGCAAAACCTGATTAGCAATCAATTTGAAGTACAACATGAGAAAATGATAATAATAGTTAACAATAAGAAAAAGCAGATTGAGTGTCAGGCGTTAGATGCAGAACGCCGAGAACAAGCAAGAGAAAAACGGGAAGAAGAAAGAGAGAAACAAGCAGAGATCAAGGCTCGTGTCATGGAAAACAAGCTCCAAAACCTGATTATTAAGCAATTTCAAGAACAACGTGAGAAAATGATAATGACAGTTCACAATATGGAAAAGCAGATTGAGTATCAAGCGTCAGAGACAGAACGCCGACAATTATCATGAGAAAAACTGGAAGAAGAAAGAGAGAAACAGGCAGAGATCAAGGCTCGTGTCATGGAAAACAACCTCCAAAAATTGATTAATAAGCAATTTCAAGAACAAGGCTGGTGATAGCGGAGTTGGAATAACCAAGGCTGGTGAGTAACTCCACGATAAATGATTAGCTATTTTAATATTTTTTATAAAAAATCATGTTAATATTTTTATTTATGTTGTTTCATATTTGGTGAACAGCTTGGGTACCATTGTTAGATCTGGAACCAAGGAGTTCATGGAAGTCATCACTGTTGGTGCTGATGTTAGCAACTTAGCATGATTGGACAATTTGGTGTTGGTTTCTACTCTGCTAACTTGGTTGCTGATAAGGTTGTTGTTACTACCAAGCACAATGATGATGAACAGTATATATGGGAATCTCAAGCCAGAGGGTCGTTCACCGTCACCAAGGACACTTGTGGGCGATCCCCTTGGCAGAGGTACTAACAAGCCATGGTATTCAATGGGCCGCATAAGCAATTTTTTTCTCCCATATCACCTAAAGGATCAGGAAATGACCCTTTGAGTTCCAGTGTTTTTTTAAGGTTTAAAAAGGATCACACAATGACACCTGGAGTTGCAGCTTTGGACCAATTTATGCGTTTAAAAGTATGCACATGTTTTAAACGTAAGTATTTATATGTTAGTTTGTTTGTTTAGAGTTTATTTTTTACGTTTAAAAAGTATGCACCTGTCCTCATAAGAATCTCTTGCTATAGATAAATTTATAGTTAGAATGTGGAAATTGTTGCTGTGAATTCTTAATCTAATTTTTTTCCTGATATTGTAGATCCGTAGGAAGATGAGGGAGATAATGGTAAATGAGGCACAATCTTGTGATTATTGATTAATTTTGAATGAAAGATACAATAGTTGTATACATAAAACATAGAATACAGACTTTACCCATAACAAAAAATAAAATTAAAAAATAGAAATAAAAATACCCGATGTAGGGTAGATGCCGTATTCTTGTGAAATGTGTGAGAGACCGACTATTGAAGCTAAATACAGAAACGAAGAGCCAGCTCGAAGAACTAAGTCTTACAGGTGCATTTCCATTTTTTATTTTTTTTTTTGCAAAAATGGTCGTTCGGTAAAGGATCAATAATAGTCGACCATTTCGGTGATGCAACTTCCTTTGCCATGCCTATTCGAGCATAAGTCTATTTGACACTAATAAGTGTCGTGGACACCCACTACGGCATCTTCATTGCCATCCAAAGACATGATTGGATGAGCTCCTCAGTCTGGAGAACCAATTCATGGTTGAACCTCCTTAGATCTTGATGTTGCTGAAGCTCACCTTGCAGACCAGCTGGACCCAATTAACTCGCAGCGCCTCTACATCTTCCCAAAGAGCTGTTGGCAAAACAGAATGACATGAATGTATGTTTTCTTATATTTGAATGCCACTGTGCTAACATAAAAATTTAAGGTAATTTTCTATTTTATTTATCAGCACATTTGTATTCACATTCGTATTTAGTTGTCTATTAACTACTTGAGAGTAGTGTTAGCAAATTTAGTTTTTTTTACTCAAGAATAGGCTCATGACGTGGCTGTTGGAACTCGGTAAGGATATCTACTTTTTGCTTACCTTTCTTTTATTGCATGTTGTTGCGTCTGAACCCAAGTTACTGAGCTCGCGAATGAGTCGTATCTTTGGACTCCATAAAATAGAGACATAAAATGATACTACGCACACTTCTTAAGCTGGTCGTTTTTTTTTTTTTTTTTTTCCTTTTGATTTAAAGTAAAAATTATTTTATTCGATATAAGAACACAAGATATAGAGTTTCAAGAGATTCCAAGGTACACATTTTGCTTTATTATTCTTGACTAAGAAATAAGACGTATCAAGAATGGGGATGTGGTAATCAATAAGTTTATGTTTGCTTTTCACTATAATATCGTCGTTTTTTTAGTTCAGAAAGAGCATGTGAAACGATTGAAATGTTGCAAAGAATGGGCATTGTGATAATTTATTAGTTTAATGGTAATGTGCCCACTCCCTATTTCAATTTTGTATCTTGATTTGAAGGTGGCGACAGGAGGTAGAATTTGATACTGCTTAAGCTATCAGAGCAGCTTCGTACACTGGAAGAAAAGTTGTAGAAGCCATGCCAGCTTGGTCATCTCTGAAACTTTGTAAGTCATGCCATCTTAAATTATTGTAGTGATTCTAACTGAAGGGCAACCAACATGCTGGCCTGAAGCCTTTTTCAATCTAATCTTATACATAATTGATCTCTTTTATCTCTTCCTTTTTACGTGTTATTGTGTGTTTTATGTGATCAATATATATCGTTGTGTAAGCTGATCTTTTTATTTATATTTCAGAGTTTGAAGACAAAGAAGCTTGCGAGCAAGCATACTTCAAGGTATACATAACTTGTGCATCTTTTTCTTTTTTATTGCATGTATCTTTAAAGAAATTTCAATATGCACGAATTGTAAGTGATTAGATTACGAATGTCATTTTGACATTATTCTCTACATATTTCCATGACAGATGGATAATGCTCTAATCGATGATCGGAGGATACATGTGGATTTCAGCCAAAGTGTTTCAAAGTTGTGGAACCAATTCAGGAGTAAAGGCAAACATGGTGAAACAGGTAAGTATAGGAACTGAAGTGATTCACAATACTTATTATATAGAGGTGTTCTATAAAATTTGTTGTTTGTTGTGTTGTAGCTGGTAAAGGTTGCTTCAAATGTGGTTCCCTTGATCATATCGCAAGGGACTGTACCAGAAGCCCTGATGCCAAACGAGCTCCAAAATACACCTAGAAGGATGATAGTTTTACAAGAAAAGGTGTCAATGATAGTTCAAGGTTAGTAGGTTTAGTATACATTGTAAGATGGGTGGGTCACGTGGGTTGGGTATTTAGTCAAAATAATTCGGGTTGAGGCATGTAATTTTTAGTACGGTCCAGTTTGACCCACAAACACTTTTTCCCACTATATAAATGATTAGTAAGTTAAGTATGTTTACTAAATTAATGTTATAACACTTTAAGAATTCAATTTAGTTTAAAAAAACGCTTAAATATTTCAAGCTGTTTGAAATAAAACACAAATGGACCAATTCATAAATAAATGTGTTAAAATTGCCGACAGGTCCTCTGTCCCTCTCTCTCATAGATCAAGGTTTTCGTATTTTTTACTAACAAGATGAATTTGAAAGGTAAAGCAGATGATCGCTATGAGCAAAGAAAAAGGAGTCATCGAGCCATTGATGAAAGAAAGCAAAAAGATTTCAAACATAAAGATGGGGGGATGAAAGAAGAAAAGAACATAATAAGCGAGATGATGATAGCTACCACAGATCTGGGTAGAGAAAAGATTACAAGAGAGACGAGCGGGATTATAGGTCAAGTAGGAATGATGATAGATATAGGAGCCGTGATGATGATAGGAGGCGAGATAGTAGAGATGATAGGAAAAGATACAATGATGATGAGGATGACATTAAAAAAGGTCAAAGAAATGAGTCGTACATCCGAAAAATACGTGAAGATGATGTTGGGCATAATAAGAGAGTAGGGGTGAAGACAGAGACGGTGTAAAAACCATGAAAATGAGATATGATGATAAGGAGCATAAGAGGGGGTAATGGTTAATTTTGGCTTCATGAGGAAGGATATGAGTTGGATAATGAATTTTGTAACCCGTCGTGTTGGAGTTTGGTCTCAGTGAATTCTCTATGTTTCTTCATCAAATTTTGACTGATGTAGGTGCATTATGTCACACCATGGAAGTACTTATGGATCATTTACATTTACAACTGTTAGCATCTGGTGGGTGGGCTTATTGTTTATTGGCATTAGCTTACTAAAAATGAGCCTCTCTTTTTAACCTAAGTGTCTGTCAACCTATGATTGCACTATGCTTGACGTGCATTTTATTCTATCACATAGACACCTATAACATCTGGAAAACGGCTCCAACGCAGGCATTTTTCTTGGAGATGGAGCTGATGTCGGCAAAGGACGCACAATTGCAAGGCTAATCTGGGAGAATTGGCACCATGGAAAGAGAAAAGCATTGTAAGCTCATCACTGCCTCTCATGTGTGTATGTTATTTTCATGCTGCTAATGCTTCATGATACCAGGTATTCTGTTGGTTCAGACTTGAAATTCGATGCAAGAAGAGATTGTGTTAGAAGGCGAACATCTTGGTATGTCTGACAGTGACGCTTCAAAAGATGTCAACTGGACATCGGTTTCATAGCCGCCCAAAAACCAGCCCTTGACATGGTACAAGGTAAGAAACTCAAGAGGCCTGCACGAGAAAATGCTTCCGTTTCTTAAAAGCTTTTGCAACCATTTTCTACGTCATGTTCTTTGTTTCCGCTGTAGTTTATCCGAAAGTGTTCTTGCAGAAGAATGGATGACTAATTATTTATATCATGCAGGCTGTTGTGGATGCCACGTAAGGAGATGAACCAGATGGACTTGACATGTTTCACATGAGAAAGGGCTTGGCATGGCTGAATGGGGAGCAAATTGGAAGATATTGGCCCCGGTAGGCCTCAACCCACAAGTGTGTTAAATCATATGACTATATAAGTTTTGTTCCAAACACCCCTCATTTCCTACACCAAGCCAAATGATTTAATACATTTAGTCTGTAAAAAATAGTTTTTTGTACTATCATAATGTATATACATCTGAGAAATGCATTTGCAGTTTGCACAAAACACATTTTTTTTCTTATTATAGCTTGAACAACACTCCGCATTCCTGTTATAACCGGATCCAAACGATCCTTAGTTATGCACCACCAATTCGATTTCAAGAATGCTATTCACTTTTATATGTTCTAAAGATGACTTTATGTTTTAAACATAAAAATGAAATAGACCATCTAATGAGATACAAGTCACATTTGTGTTTGTTAATAAAGGAAACATTCAACATTTAAGGCACGATGTTAACCTTAAAAAAATTCATTTAATTATGGACATGACTTCAAAACATCTTTTGATAGCATTCCTGTACCAAGCCACCTTACCCAAGTGTCTGTCAGTGCTAGAACATGGTATGATTCAAACAATTTATAGGATTCTGACTCACCAACAATCCGTGAACTTCGAAAGGTATTGTAATTGTTAGTTATTGAAGGGTTATTCCTTAGAGATGGAATTTAGACCCATTTACTTATGTGTGGGTCTACATGGGTTGTATATTTAGCTCAAAAGGTGTAGATAAATTTTTTAGTTGATATTGGAACATTTACCCAAAGCTTTATGTTTTGTATTATTTTTTAAAAAAGCGTATCCTTAAATGTAATAAAGAAAAGTGTTTGCTGCTCAAATCAATCCATGTTCAACCAAATGGACATGCTCCAATAACAGCTAAAAAATTTACATACACCTTTTACCATGAAAGTGAAGTCGAATTGGTAGCTTTGGCACGTTGTGCAATGGTGAGCTAATGGTACGTTGGTCAAAACAGGGGTACGCGATAAATACTAGGTTATGGATCAAAATACAACAGTTAAACATGTTTGAACATGAAAAGTTTTTTTAACGGGCTCAAACCGGGGTTGGGACATATTAAGGGATTGCTTATGAAACTGCTCACAGAGCCATATGGGAATGCCTTTGTATAATAACTACTTTTAAGGGATGTTTGGAATTTCTTATATTTATTGGGATGTTTAGGATTTCTTATAGGAATAACTGCTTATTGGGGCTATGTGGGATTGCTTATGAAACTGCTTAACACAATAACAACAATAATGTTTATTTTTTAAACATAAAAACTCTAGCCCGTAAAGAATTATAAGATTTTGTAGAAGTTGATTTGGTAATCCAAAATTGTTTTCATGCATTTGATTTAGGTCTGGTCCTGGTGAGGAGGTTTGATTAACCACGAAAGTACAATCCCTTTGTGAGTGGCCTGCTGACCTCGAAATTGGAAGCGTCAGAGAATTGAATGCTCGGCTAGGATTGATTTCCAGCTACCACAAGTACACAAATGTTTGGAAGTTTATAATGAAAAGGAGCACATCTTAGGCATGAAAATTGTTGGTGGCGATCACAGGCTACAGGTACCTATCTCTATACATCTACAACCTTTAGAGGGCACAGTTTTGACACAATTCACTTATGAATAGATCGATTTGGGGAAATAAAGTATTCAAATGGGTCAAATAAAATTTGTAGCTAAAGGGAATGGAGCAAGAGCGTCACATGGTCAAAAAGTTCCGAAAGTCCATTTTTATTGCATACAATTAAAAAAAATCATAGATCATTAGTACAACAAGAATATTATCTTTAAGATTATGATTAGAGCATTAGTTGTTTGTAGAAGTTTTAAATAAAATATAATACAGGGTTTGGGATCTGCTCCCCTATGTTGCTCGATCTGTCTTGAACCCTGCTAAAAAGTGATATTTCTCAACCTGAACCTGTTTTGACCCATTACCCAATTTGCACTTCTTGTCACAAGCGTATACACATTAGAACTAAAATGATGTTATTTTTTTGCAGAACTACTCATTGGTCATTACCCTTCATCCAGAGATTATTGATGGAACGCCAGTAAATTTGCTAATAGAATCATTCGTGGTGGAGGAGTTAACGCATGAACTTTCCAATTGCAAGGTATATGTACATGATGAACTCAAATAAGTACATTTTATTACTATCATTTATCCTATTAATTTGACTTGTTTTACTATATTATGTATGAGGATTGATACTTAATCATTTACTTTTGTAATTCTGAGGTAAAAACAAGCATTTGGTGAAACTTAGCGATTTTGGACTGATTATGGAGCATAACATGCAGGAAGTTAAGAGTCTACTGAAATGAAGAAGATCAAGACTAATTTGCTCCAGATGCGCCGCATCTCACTCATGACATGCGCCGCATCTCTATCAAGATATCACCGGATACGATCCAAGATACAAGAGGACATGCGCCGCATCTAATCATGGAGTTACGCCGCATCTTCTGGCGGTGTACGAATATTCCTGAATATTATAATCTTGGACCCCACGCGAAGTTAAGTACATGCGCCGCATCTACTTACTAGATGCGCCGCATCTTCCTTCAGACAGAAACTATAAATACCCCAAGACCAGACGAATTTCGGAGGGAATATAATATAACCTAAGTCCGAACAGAAGAACTAAAGGACGAATTCAGTTAAGGAGGCAGCACAAGACACACCCAAATCAAAGATACAAGAGCTGTAAGAAGGTGTTGCATGTGTTTAATTCATTAAGTAGTTTTGTTTTATTGTGTTAGCAAACTTTAATTCATCAGGATTGGTGGCTTGTGTAATGTGACAACGAAAGATTGCACTCCCTTTAATACTTGCTTTCCCATCAATTAAAGTTTATATGTTGATGTCTTTGGTTACTACTTATTAGTGCATTGATAACCTCTGTGTTTATTAGTGGCTTGCGGGCATTTGACTGCGGGACATAATGTGGCTCCCACGGTTATTACTAAATTGATCACTTAGGAATAACTTTTAGACATAAGTAATCATTAAGGGTTTACTCGCCGATAAGATTAGGACCAACGAGAAAGGGTTAACTACATACACTTCATATAAAGCTATCAATAAAACAAGTGACAATCTACTTAATCATAAGGACAGCCCTCTTATTGTCTCGAGTATTTATCTGTGTACATGTGTGCTACTTGCTGATTCGTGCCTATTGGTTTATTTTATTATTTAATTGCAAACAAACCGTGCCA
Organism: Artemisia tridentata subsp. tridentata; assembly: GCA_021014915.2. Classification (NCBI taxonomy): domain Eukaryota; kingdom Viridiplantae; phylum Streptophyta; class Magnoliopsida; order Asterales; family Asteraceae; genus Artemisia; species Artemisia tridentata. The sequence goes on along the minus strand of CP139507.1, from coordinate 121,859,082 downwards.
GTCTCTCAGGCTGAAACCCCCTTGCGTTAGGATATTAAAATACTGATTAGAATAACGAGATAATACGTTCCACTCTTAGTGATCGACACTCTACTTACCATTATCTTCATACTGACCGGGTACACTGCTCGTTAAGTGTGTGTTTATTGATAAGTCGGCTAAATATAAATTTAAAACTTGAGTAGGCATTAAAACTGCTAAACCGCAACGACACATCACGCGCATCAAGTTTTTTGGCGCCGTTGCCGGGGAGTGAATTGTTATTATCTGTTAATTTAATTAGTATTTTAATTAGGTTTTTCTTTTTTATTAGATTAATTGCATCATTGTATTATTTTGCATATTTGTTGTATTGTGTGTTAATTGTTTTCTTTTATTTTTGTGTGTTTATTTTCGTTTGTGTGTTTAATTTTTGTTTTTATTTTTCGTATTTTTCTGTTCTGCTATCGTTGTACTGTGCTAAATCAAACGATACGGCGCATCTGATCTCTCAGATACGGCGTATTGTGTTTAATTTTTAAAAAAAATACAACGCGTTTAATTAATTCGATACGACGCATCTTTTCCCCAAGATACGGCGTATCTGTTTTTAATACGAAATTTTTTTAAAAAAAAGCAATAAAGTAATACGACGCATCTGCTTTTGCAGATACGGCGTATCTGTTTTTAATAAGAAAAAAAAAATTTCTAAACGTTAACGCCATACGACGCATCTGCTTTAGCAGATACGGCGTATCTATTATTTTAATTAAAAACAGTTTGCGAATTATTAAACAGATACGGCGTATCGATCTCTGTCGATACGGCGCATCTTTCTGAATCAAAAATTGATATTTATTTTTAAACGTAACGAAAGTACGGCGCATTAACTTTTGATAATACGACGAATATAATTTGATAAATATAGTTGATTTTTGATATTTACTTTGATCGGTCCGCTACTCTCGTGTGCAAGTTGTTTATTTTCAGGATAAATGATGACTCGAGCATCACCAAGAAGGATTACATTCTGAACCAAACCAAGAGACGCTAGCTGAAGTGACCGAACATAAGACGACAAGAGTGGAAGAAAACTCAGTACTGGTAACATTGAACTTCTTAAATTCTTGAAATAGAATCCCAGGTAAACTCTACGATAATTCAACTGCCCAAAGGAAAGTTCTCTACACTATGATCTCAGTTTTATTATCCATATTATACATCTGATTCAAATCGTAATCTTAATTTTGTATGCTCAAAAACGATATTTGTTCCTAACCTCGGAATAAATCCTTATCCACTAAACAATAAGATTACAATTATTAATGAAACGTTTATGCCTATTGCTCTTATTTTGAATTCATCTATATGGTGTGCCGTTTAACCCAAATTTGATGTATAAGGAACTGTGTTGCGGAGGCCAAGGTACGTTCTTCATTTAAATTTCGTTAACTAACATAGAGATACGGCGGATCTAAATATCCAAAGCGCCGTATCCCTGACCAACTAGGACTTATTGACTAGTCAACGAAATTAAATAGATACGGCGCATCCCAATTTTCTAATACGGCGCATCGTGTTGCCCTATAAATACGACGGGAATGCGCCGCATAAACACACACAGTTAAGAACTTTCACGCACTAAAATTATACTCGAAATCCGATCATCTTTCTTAAATCCTCCTTTAATCCGATCTATAACCTTTCTCCTAATCATCAAATTAAGGTAATTATTCTATTTTGATTTAATTTCGTTTAATTATAAAAATTAGGGTTTATATGACCACTTCGATTAGGGCTTAAACGATATAGGGATATGATTAGAACTTGGCATTGATAATTTCCCCTAAGTTAATTTTAGATTTGGACATCGAATTTGGCACTAATTAAATCGAACGAAAAATAGGGTTTTGGGTGATTGTTTTTAAATTTTAGAGGGAAAGTGTGATAGAAGTTTTTGATAGGAACAATTCAGTAAATTTGGTCTGTGATATAATGCGGGAGTTTACGTCACGGATACGGATTCTTGAAAAACGTGCCTAACCCTTTATTTTATACTGATATGCTTTTAGATGCGGCGCATCTAGGTTGATTAATGCGGCGTAACGACCTATTTCAAAATTGATAAAATTCTAGATACGCCGTATTGATTAATCTAGATACGACGCATCTCAATACGCCGTATCTATTGTCTTGCACCGCATCTCTTATACTTTATACAGATACGCCGCACTGATTAAATCAGATGCGCCGTATCTACCTATTTTGCAGACTGTTTACTGACTGTGAATATCTATTTCAGATGGCACTACCAGAGGTCACACTAAGGCATCAGTGGCTACAATTTGAGAACATGGGACTTACTCCTGCCGCTCTAGAGGATTACTTGCATAGGCTTGACTTGATTTACTTCAAGAAAATATTCAGAGTCCAGGTTTTGAATTTTGACGATGTGGGATTGATCGGTGGTGGACATGCAGCTGCTAGTTTACAGCATCGGATGGAGATGGTAGTTGTTGGAGACGATGAGGAGGTAGTGTTTAGGTCTAGTGCTTGGGAGAGACTATTTAGGATTGACGAGCCTCTGATTAGGGAGCTCATGCTGGAGTTCTTTAGCACGATTCATTACAGGGAGACGGATTTGGAGATTGATACAGCTGACACTCTGGTATTCAGGTTAGGAGGTGTGCATAGGCAGATGTCGATGAGGCAGTTTATTTTGGCCATGGGGCTACACACTGAGGAGGAGATTGGATCTGCTGGGTTTGCCAGATACTGGGCTGAGAGTTTACGGGTTGTCCCTGACAGAGGGGTATTCAGTGACTACTGGGTTAGGATTTCTTCGATGGGTGACATCGTTACTTCCACCCCATCCTACACATTGATCAGAGAGCCGATGAGGCGGCTATGCCACCGTTTGATTGCACTCACCATCGCTGGGAGGGGTCAGTCACCTGAGAATGTGACCACTCTGGACCTCTTCCTCTTGAGGAGTATGGATGAGGGGTTGTCGGTGAACATCCCCCACTTTTTAGCGCACTACCTCCACCGATCTGCTGCAGGGAGAGATCGGAGGAGCCAGATGACTGGCGGGCATTTTGTTTCGAGGCTGGCCCGCCATTTTGGAGTTATTGGAGCAGAGATCCCAGCGGGGTTGGAGGTTATTGTGGCCCGTCTCCCGGTTATCGATAGGGACTATTTGGTTAGACTCGGGATCTGCCAGATGGCTGCGGGAGGCCACTTTTGGGCAGCATTAGGGCCCGCCAGAGCTGCAGGGCCAGAGGCGGAGCAGGGAGGACCTCAGGAACCTCCAGCTGCTGCTCCTGCCGACGAGGAGGTGCCACAGGCACCAGTACCCCCACGCACCATTGGTCAGAGACTTGAGGCAGTCGAGGGAGAGTTGAGAGCCCTGAGGAGAGACTCAGAGTGGGTGGTCATGTGTGTGAGCAGACTATTAGAGCAGCAGGGTATTACACACGTTCGTCCAGATGGTACTAAGGTTGCGGGAGTGACACGTGCATACGAGCGCAGAGTCCGCCAGAGGACTGATGGAGCCAGCACTTCCGGGACCCATCCAGACGACCACACTCACCCATGACCTTACTCTCTTGATTTCATAGACATTGTTCCCACATTATTATTACTTTTTGGATTGTACTAATCGCTATTCTTATGTTTATATTTAATGTTTCAGTTTATATTTCTTGTTATGTTTGATGAAGACTGGCATTAAGTTCAGCATGAGAGTACGAGAGGACGTATGAGATTACACCGTGGAACGAGTCATTTTACAACAGACTGTTATCAGTCTGTTTGATTACTACATGCGCCGTATCTGCTTAAACAGATGCGACGCATCCTATCCTTTACTTCGTTTTATTTTGTTTCCAGGCCCGCATGAGGATACGGCGCATCTCAATTCTGAGATGCGACGCATCTCCTGCAATGGTCATATCTTATTTTATTTTTCTGCATTTTTATTTTCGACTTTAAAACTATTTATCAGTTTATTTTAATGCGGCGCATCCCTGGTTAAGGATGCGGCGCATCTTTATTCTGATCCGTATTTATTCCAGGCTCGATACGGTGTATCTTCTTCCATAAGATACGGCGCATCGACTGACCTGATGATTTTCAGTTTTAATTTTTAAGTTTTATTTTTCCTAACTACTAATGTATTATGCAAGCTTGAACCTTTCTTATCTTAGGTGTGTTTTAAAGTGTTGGTGGTATTATAGTTTCCTGGATTTCCTGTGGATACATCAAGTATGAAGCTTTAACGTTCTAATCCACAAGAAGTTGATTTTTGCTCTTATACTAATGGAGGATCATACCGAGCAAATCTCAGGGGAGTTTTTCTGTTCTAATTCTTTTATTTTCCAGTTTTTAACCTTTTATACAAACAACGAGGACGTTGTTTAACTTAAGTGGGGGATTGGAGAATTAGAACACTTAACAATTACTTGTCCTAAACTTTTTCAAAAATTATGCTTAAAATGTGCTTAATATATCAAACTTAATTTTTTTTTTTTTTTTTTTTTTTTAGCATGTTTTTGTTTAAGATCTAAGTTGCATAGCTGCACACATGACGTTATTTTCAAAAATTGTGATTTTTCAAAATTCACAAATCTATGAGTGTGCCGGTGACTTGTAAACTTTAGAACTTGGCTTGTATACTATTCGAGACCACCATAATGAGTATTATTTATATAATTGGAATGACTTGTCTAAATTGGTAAAATTCTAGGATTACACCCAAATGGCCTTTATATGTTATGTGTTATTAACTAACTACACTGGTTAGTTAACCCCCGTATAAACCCTTTTGTTACTCTCATTTTTAGAGTAAGATACCCCTAGAAAAACCCTCAGAGCCATTCCTTTCGTTTCTTACACCTATGTTTAAAATGTTTCGTTACACACCCTTACACCTTAGCCTACCCTGTAGATTAGAATTCGTGGTTGGTTGATTGCTATAGGCAGAGTGTGTTTCCTTACATTACCTGTGTTCGCGTGCGTAATTCATTATCTATGGTTAGGTCGGGAAATTGCACAATGCAATTGGAGTGAAAGTAAATATTGTATATTTTGGAGTTTATTTTTCGTGTGTTTACTACTTTCACTATTACCATTATTTCTGAAGTTATGAAAAGTATGGAACATTTATCCAGAATTATCATTATAGTGATGTGGTGAAATTTTACATATCTATCTTTTGGTTAAAAAAAAAAAAAAAAAAAAAAAAAAAAAAAAAATCAAAAAAATGAGAAAAGAAAAAGAAAGAAAGAAAAGTTGGAAGTTAGTTTTAACCAACTTATGTAAAGTTATGTAAGTGGTCGATATCACCACTATTTGTTGTACTATATCTATGGATTGAATGGGAATTGGCAGTTATGGGAACGCCAATTAAGGTTTATTATTTGATTAAGATTTTGTTGAGTATAATTCGTGTCTACCTAAAGCGTGTGTTTCAAGTGTTAAAGCGTGAGTTATTCGATGATATGAGTCTTATTCATGGGATGGTTGGGATAGTGATTAACCACACTTAAGATTTTAATTTATTTGTTTTGTTTATTTTTATTTTTGCACCAATTTATATCCCAAATGTTATCCATGCCCTTTATTATTCTTTATCCAACCAAACCTTTGATTTATTGAGATTAGGGATTTGAGCAATCTTAAGTATCGTAGTCGTGGATTCGGCTATGTATTTATGATTTTGTCGCCCTTTTTGATATATTATTATTGGTGAAGTTTGGACCTATCTTTAGCCTATTCGAGTTAAGGATTTGAGCAATTGCAAGTATCGTGTTCGTGGATTCGATCATGTATTTGTGATTTTGTCGCCTTTTCTGGAATTTGAGATCGATAGTGAAAGAGAATAATTAACCCTTAAGCCTAAAAACCCTTTTTACCGCTTTAGACTTGTTACTCCTTAGCTTTAGTGGAGGAGATGTGTATACTTGCCAAGCTTATGATAGAATATTCGTCGCGACTGGACAGTTAAACGATTAGATTTGCTTTTATCGACTTATTTTATTTTACTTCTAATTCGTTAAAGTGTTTAGTTGTGTGATTATGAAATGAACGAATACATGCTTAAATATAAAAATAAATCCTAACATCTTTTAGGATACATTTTCATAAAAGAAATTCTAAGGTTTACTTGGGGACAAGTAAAGTTCAAGTGGGGGGATATTTGATGAACTCAAATAAGTACATTTTATTACTATCATTTATCCTATTAATTTGACTTGTTTTACTATATTATGTATGAGGATTGATACTTAATCATTTACTTTTGTAATTCTCAGGTAAAAACAAGCATTTGGTGAAACTTAGCGATTTTGGACTGATTATGGAGCATAACATGCAAGAAGTTAAGAGTCTACTGAAATGAAGAAGATCAAGACTAATCTGCTCCAGATGCGCCACATCTCACTCATGACATGCGCCGCATCTCTATCAAGATATCACCGGATACGATCCAAGATACAAGAGGACATGCGCCGCATCTAATCATGGAGTTACGCCGCATCTTCTGGCGGTGTACGAATATTCCTGAATATTATAATCTTGGACCCCACGCGAAGTTAAGTACATGCGCCGCATCTACTTACTAGATGCGCCGCATCTTCCTTCAGACAGAAACTATAAATACCCCAAGACCAGACGAATTTCGGAGGGAATATAATATAACCTAAGTCCGAACAGAAGAACTAAAGGACAAATTCAGTCAAGGAGGCAGCACAAGACACACCCAAATCAAAGATACAAGAGCTGTAAGAAGGTGCTGCATGTGTTTAATTCATTAAGTAGTTTTGTTTTATTGTGTTAGCAAACTTTAATTCATCAGGATTGGTGGCTTGTGTAATGTGACAACGAAAGATTGCACTCCCTTTAATACTTGCTTTCCCATCAATTAAAGTTTATATGTTGATGTCTTTGGTTACTACTTATTAGTGCATTGATAACCTCTGTGTTTATTAGTGGCTTGCGGGCATTTGACTGCGGGACATAATGTGGCTCCCACGGTTATTACTAAATTGATCACTTAGGAATAACTTGTAGACATAAGTAATCATTAAGGGTTTACTCGCCGATAAGATTAGGACCAACGAGAAAGGGTTAACTACATACACTTCATATAAAGCTATCAATAAAACAAGTGACAATCTACTTAATCATAAGGACAGCCCTCTTATTGTCTCGAGTATTTATCTGTGTACGTGTGTGCTACTTGCTGATTCGTGCCTATTGGTTTATTTTATTATTTAATTGCAAACAAACCGTGCCAGTCTCTCAGGCTGAAACCCCCTTGCGTTAGGATATTAAAATACTGATTAGAATAACGAGATAATACGTTCCACTCTTAGTGATCGACACTCTACTTACCATTATCTTCATACTGACCGGGTACACTGCTCGTTAAGTGTGTGTGTTATTGATAAGTCGGCTAAATATAAATTTAAAACTTGAGTAGGCATTAAAACTGCTAAACCGCAACGACACATCACGCGCATCAAGTTTTTTGGCGCCGTTGCCGGGGAGTGAATTGTTATTATCTGTTAATTTAATTAGTATTTTAAGTAGGTTTTAATTTATTTTCATCCTAGGCTGGTTTAAACCAATTCATAAACTGACATTGATGACATATACAGAGTATTAGATAGACTTGTGAGTATGCGTTCTTTGGTAATTTTACTCTTTAAGTAAAGGGTCTATGAGAAATCTACCTACAAAACCCGTTTTTTGATGGTTCTGTATATGTTTTTAAACACTCTTTTGCCATCATAATTGGTATGGTTGTAAATTACAAAGCATGCCCGCCCATCGGGCAGGCTTCGAAAGCTATAAATGGTTTTTCCCATTCTTTCTATCTGTGAAATTAACTTATATTTTCAATATGAAATGTACAAGTCAAGTTTATATATATATGTACATATGACGTTGACAAATTTTATAGTGATATGTAATAATATGTCGCGTTGCGTTATTAATTTAAGTAACACATAAAGTTTTTGAAATATAGAGTTGTCGTGTTTTGACGAGTAGTGACGATGGCATAACTTTACGGAACGAGTAATGTACACGATTTTGCGTCACGAGTGGGCTATGGCCCAGCAGTCGAATGGGCTAATAACAGCCTTCTCGTTGGATTGGGTTGTGGGCTGGACAGTGACTACAAGAAGGATTCGTGGGTTGGGTTTGCTTGGTGGGCTGTGGCCTAACCAAGAGTTTTGCTTGGACCAGATATAACACACTCCATAAGAAAACAATTTATACTTGTGGTTTCCTGTCATTTGTAGTGTGGCATTAGGGAGTAGTGTTATTCCCTTAACACGCTTAGAGTTAACTAGAAAGTTAATGTATTTGTGTTTATGACTAATACAATGTATTGATTATTTCTAACAATTAATGAAACGTAAATATAAAAACATAAAGTATTTTCAACGTTTATATTCTTATTAGAAATGAATCAAAGAATCTATTACCCAAGTGTTTTGCGGAACAAACACTTGGGATTGAATAGACAAGGTATGGTGTCTCCTATCTAAACTCAAGCTATGCTTAAGTGGTAACAATATACCCACTGAGCTATCTCAGGGAGTGGTTACTCTTTGTAGGAGAGAAGTTGCTTTGTAAAAGTCTGAGCTTTCAATAAACAAAAACACACTTTACTTCTCTCCCATCTGAACCTATTTATACACAAGTATAAAGAGTAAAAGTTATTAAAAATAATGCAAGTTGTTGAGGAAGCGTGTCTGACAATTACAATAGTAATTGTCATTTCCAAGAACCAATAGGAATGGGCTATGAAGTCTTTAGGAGTTGTTGGTCTGACACTCCTTGACTTTTAGCTGCATATGGGAAGGTTGGTATCTGACAAGATAAGAGTGGTTGGTCTGACACTCTTATCTTCTCAAACACTTCCCACCTATTCCCGCCTTTCTTTCAGGCGTTGGGTTCTTCAGTCTTCGTCTTCATTCTTCAGTCTTCAATCACTTATTGTTGTTGAGGAGACTGGGGTTCAGTGAGTTCTTGTCCAACACTCACTGAACCATCATCTTCTTCTTTGGCTTAAGTCCTACTCAGGGAGTACCGCCTTCCTGAGTAGTGAATCCTTCTTCTTGAATTCGCCTTAAGCATCCTGAAGATGACTCACTGAGTGACTGTTCACTCAGTGACTTGATGTTGTTTATGGTTTGTTAATCACTTAGTTAATTTGTGTCCAAATCTTGTTTTAAGGATACTTGGGTACTGATGGACCCAACAATCTCCCCCTATTTGGATATAAATTATTCCTAAGTGTTTTGATCAGTTATGAGTGAGCTAATGACTTCTACTCATACTGAATGTACTATAAAGTAAATAAGGACACTGAAATAATAAAAACATCATCTTATTAATATCATTACAAGTCCTAACAAACTAAGTACAAAGATAGTGGTGGTGTTGGCATTCATTCAGTCGAACTTAAGAACTAGAGCTTCAAGCTTTGGCTTCATTGACTGAAGCTCGTGTTGATCAGGATGCTCTTGGATCTTTCTTCTCAGGTCTTGTCAGAACCTTACATTCTCAGGACTTTTGAGAGGGGAGGATAGTATAAGGAAACCAAGCATTGCTTTGATCCCTGACAGATCAATATCACTCCACCTCTGGAAGGATGGGTCTCCGAACTCATCAGTAAAGAAGAGTCCTCTCTCAGGCTGTTCTATGACCTTGTTGTTCTGGAATGTAACTCCTTTAGGGAGGGCTCGGTTGCATTCAAGCCCAGGGACTTTCATCTCAGGTTCAGACTCAATCTTCTTTCTCTTTCTTGTAGAAGACTGAGAGGGAGCAGGCTGACTGACTGGAGCAGGGAGAGGAGAGGGAATACCGAGTTCCTGAGGTGTAGCAGCCAGTTTTTCATACCTCAGACTCAGGGACTTCATCAGCTCAGGGACCACAACATTTGACTTTTTCACTATCATTGGACCCAACTCATCCAATTCAGTGATCCCGAAGTCCGCAAATCTGAAGGGGTTATGAACCTCAAAGACCCTCTTGTCAGCACTTCTGTAGACTGTAAGAATGACAGGTTTGGTGTTTCGGTGAATCTTGACATCTGTGATTGGTTCAGGTCTTAATATGCTTGTCGTGACCCACTAATATCTATCAATCTTCTTTTGCCTTATTTCCTCAGCCTTTTTCATTCTTTCCTCCCTTTTCTGCCTGAGAGACATCATCTCAGCAGTCTGAGCTTTCACAAAGGTCTCCCCGCCTTTTCTTCCTGAAACAGCTTTTGGTGGAAACCCAATCTTTTTGGCCTCTTCATTTACAACTTGGATAAGGGCAGCCTTGCTCGCCCTTTCCTCTTCAGCTACCTTTTTAAGTGCCTCTTCTTTCTCCATATGAGCCTGAATTTCAACCTCAGTGAGAAGTTGCATTACTCCATTGATCTCATAAGGGACCCTGACTGGTTCATCAAGGTCAGGCCTCCTTTCTGAGAAAGCAGGCACCAATATTGTTGTTGTAGACTCAGGCTCAGTAATGGTGAGAATTCCTTTGCCTTTTTCTTGGCGAGAAGATTGGGTTGTTTCAGGAATCTCCTTCCTCAGTGTGCGAAGGAGGTTTCTCTTTAGTGAATTCTTCCTCCCCCTCAACTGTTGCTTGACCCATGGTAAGAGCAAGAGTTGGAGCGCTCACTGAAGTTGAGGGAGCAGCCTGACCTTTGAAAGCTTGATATATCTCAGTCATCATTGATTTGATGTCCGAGGTGTCCTGCTAAAGAGTTGAGACCTTAGTCTCAAGAGATGCCTGAGAAGCCTCTATTGCTGACATTCGTGGCCCAAGAGACCAGTCCAACGAATTTGAAGACTTAGCTAAAGTTGCCAAGTTTTCTTCCAAGAGAACCAGAGAAGCCTTGATTAAGTCCACTAAAGGGCTGAGACCCTGAAGGTTAGAAGATCTCAGCGAATTGACGAGCTCAGTGAACTAGTTCGACTGAAGCTGGTAGGTTTCAGAAGCCTGAAGAATTTTCTTTGAGAGCTCAAGATCATCTTTCAATGACTCTTGAATCGTTTCAACGCTCTTTAAAATGTCCACAAGAGCGTTGTTGAACTTCATGAGATAGGATTCAAGAGATGTCAGGGAGAAGGAGACTGCTGATTGTTGTTCATTAACAGCTTTATGATATTCATCAACAGATTCCTTCAGGTCGACATAGTGAACTGCTGCCTCAGTATGATGATCAAACATTTCTTCAGTGAGCCCCTGGAAGAGAGCATTGTTGGTTTTCAGCAGGAACTTGACCAGCTATCTTTCAGTGAGAGGAAGGATGTTGTCATACTTCCTGAGGTGTGGTGGGCAGGATGATTCAGAATCCGAAGAATGATCAGTCTGAGATTCTGATTCTTCATTTAGGTGTGGAGAAGACTGATGCGATTGTTCAGTAGGTTGTGCATCAGTGTCCATATCATCACCTGCCTCAAAATTTTCCTCCTCACTTTCTTCCTTGAGCTCATCATCTGAGTCCAGAATAACCTGAAATTCAGCCATGGACTGAATCTGCAAAATTTGGTTATCCGGCTCCTCTTCAAAAAAAGACTTGCCTTTGTTTTGGCCAGGTTCCGACCCCGCCATAATAACTGATTGGGTTTTATCAGCCTGGCTAGCCATAATAACTGATTGCTCAGCCTGGCTTTTGGGGTCAGTTCCCAAGTGAAGCGATCCTCCTGAGGGGGTTATGGGTTCCGTATCAGCGGGTGGTTTAAATCCCTCTGAGTCTTTGTCCCCCTTAGCGCCTTCAAGTATCGACGGGTGTTTTTCAGTACTATTATGAGGCACTATTGGTATTTGTTGATGGACCCCCTTCCCAGCAGGATTGTACTATCCTTTTGGGGATTTAGGGCCCTTTCCTCCCTGAGACCCTGAGTGTGATTTCTCAGGGACTTGACAGGATGTGATTGGTGGTGGGTCCCCTTCTCAGTAGGGTGGTGCTGCCTTACTGAGGGTTTAGGACCCTTTTCTCCCTCAGGACCTGATTGTGATTTGTCAGTTCCTTCATCGGGATGTGAATGGGTGGAGGTTCCTGACCCCTTAGACTTGTGTTTGTTAGAGGGGACATTTGGGAAGGGTTTGCCCGAGGATACTGAGGATGATTTCTCAGTGCCCTCCGTTTGCGTTTGTTTTGTGGTCAAGGGGGTCTCTGTTATGGGTGTCTCAGAGGTCTGGGCCACAGTTTTAAGGTTGCTTGGGGCAACAGTCTCAGTGACGAGTGGTTTGGGTCTAACCACCTTACTGGGCTGTCCCCCTTTCTTATTCTTTCCCTTCTTGGTTGGGGAAGGCACTGGTGAGGTTACATTTGCACCCTGAATAACTACCATCATGTAGTCAGTCAGGGCAATAGGTTGTACCTCAGTGATGCCACTAGTAAAATTGGTCTTATGTAAGACGTCAGGTTTTGTACCTTCGATGTTAGACCTAACATAGTCAGGACCAAGTAGGTCCTGAAGCACACAGGAAATAAACCTAGGATAAGACATGTGTCTTTGCCTAGATTTCCCTGAGAGCTTGGCAACAAGGTCACGGAAGATTATACCTCCGATATCTATCTTTCTACCCTCCAGGAGACTGAACAACATCAATTGTTGTGATGAGTTCAACTGCTCCGTGGAGGATTTATTCCCTCCAAGGACCTGAATGACAAAGGTCATCAGGATCCTCCAGATAGGGTGGAACCATGTCTTAACTATTGGAGCCTTGTCCAATAAGGCTCCTGGGGACATTTCAGGCCTCTTGGGGTCATGAGGCCCAAGGAAAAGCAATTCGGCCTTTACCTCTTGGTCAGTGGGGTTGGCCTCAAAACTTTCAGTGAAGTCAAGACCTGTGGCCTTGATGAAAGTTTGGTAGTTCAGGGAGAGGGTCTTTTTCCCATTCATCACAGTGAATGTGATGATTGAGTCCTTGGTGTCTTTAGGGCTAGTAGCCACTGCAGTAAACCAGAACTCCCTGAGGTAGTCATGGTAGATGACTGAGGGGGTCTTGGTAAACGCCGTAGCAAGAAAGCAGTTTTGTAAGTACTTAACCACATTCTTGTACGCCCAATATTGTTGGGGGTAGGAAAAATTTCCAACCACGTTGTTTTTGGTGAGGTCAACACCCTCTAATGTGAATTCCACATTTGGGGCGCATGCGATAGCCTTTGAAGAAGCCATTTGTTTTGGTAGGTCTGGGGTAACAAATGATCTGGGTTTCTAAAGGCTGAGAACACACACACAATGTTTTTTTTTTTTTTTTTTTTTTTTTTTTTTTTCACACAATTTTTTTTTTTAGAGATAAAAGGCAAGAGTTTTGCTTAGAATTCTAATAAAACGTGTGTGTGTTATTTTTGTTTGGGGTATTTATAAGGAAGTGGAGATGGGGGTAGTTTAGACATTGAGCGGTTTTGTTTAATTCAAAAAGAATTTTAGAAACTGTTTTGAATAAAATTTTGGGATCCGCATTTAATGCCACCCACTCCACTTTCCCTGCTTTTGCGCAACTGTCGAGGTGAACAGTTGAGCAGTTCTGCAAAAGTGGAAGTTGCAGAGTTTTGATCATCACACAGTGTTATGTGTGAGAGAGGGCATTGAATTCCAAGTTGGGAAGTGGGGGCCCATAGGTGCATGCCAGAAGGGCAAAAGGAACAAATATTCTTATATTAAATAAGAATTCAGTTACCAACCTAGGACATTTACTAACGAAATACTTAGAACATTTAAGTTAGCATTCAATGTCATTTTGAGGGCCCTGAATGAGTTTTCATTCAGTGAGGGTTTCAGGGACTTGGGTTTAGTTCCTGAGGTTAAAGAGTTCAGTGATCCTTTTCACTGAGAGACACATTGAGTCAGGGACCTGAGGTTTTCAGGATTTACACTTAGTTGGAAGGATTCAATCAGTGGACTGATTCTCTATATCCAACATTCCTAATTCAGCTTTCAGTCTTGTGAAAGTTGGTTCATCCAATGGTTTGGTGAATATATCAGCTAGCTGATATTCAGTAGGAATAAAGTGTAATTCAATGTCACCATTCATGACATGGTCCCTGATGAAGTGATATATGATATCAATGTGTTTTGTTCTCTGATGAAGAACAGGGTTGTTTGAGATGGCAATTGCACTTGTGTTATCACAAAAGATGGGAACCATCTTGTACTGAATTCCATAGTCACGGAGTTGACTTTTCATCCAGAGTACATTTGCACAACAACTTGCTGCTGCAACATATTCAGCCTCAACTGAGGACAAGGCAACTGATTGTTGCTTCTTAGCACTCCAACAGACTAGTTTTCCACCAAGGATTTGGCAGGAGCCTGAGGTGCTTTTCCTGTCCATGTTGCATCCAACATAGTCAGAGTTTGAGTATCCTTTAAGATCAAGGCCTGAACATTTTGGATAGTATAATCCAAGGTTTGGAGTACCTTTCAGGTACCTGAATATCCTTTTCACAGCAGTGATATGAGATTCTCTTGGGTCAGATTGATATCTGGCACACAGACAAACTGAGAATTGGATATCAGGCCTTGATGCAAGTAGATACATCAGTGATCCTATCATTCCTCTAAAAAGAGTTTGATTTACTGGTTTTCCAGTGAGATCAGGAACAAGGTTGTTTGGGGGTACCATGGGAGTCTTGACTGAGGCACAGTCACTGAGCTCATACTTCTTCAGTAGGCTTTTGACATACTTCTCTTGACTGATAAAGGTACCTTTATCAGTCTGTTTGATTTGTAGACCAAGGAAGTAAGTCAGTTCTCCCATCATGCTCATTTCAAATTTCTTTGCCATTAGTTTTTCAAACTGTTTGCAAAGTTTATAACTTGTTGAGCCAAAGATGATGTCATCAACATACACTTGTACTAGTATGACATCATTATTTGTCTTGTAGATAAACAATGTGTTGTCTATCTTGCCTCTAACAAATTTGTTTTGGATCAGGAAGGCTGAAAGAGTTTCATACCATGCCCTGGGAGCTTGTTTCAGTCCATAAAGGGCTTTGTTAAGCTTGCAGACATAGTCAGGAAACTCATGGCTTTCAAATCAAGGAGGTTGCTGAACATAGACTTCTTCTTTCAGTGAACCATTTAAGAATGCACTTTTAACATCCATTTGGTATACCTTGAAGTTCATGTATGTAGCAAAAGCAAGGAAGATCCTGATGGCTTCCATCCTTGCTACTGGTGCAAATGTTTCTTCATAGTCAATGCCTTCTTGTTGATTATAGCCTTTAGCTACAAGTCTGGCTTTGTTTTTAATGACTATGCCATTTTCATCAGATTTGTTCTTGAACACCCATTTCATGCCAATGACTGAAACATTCTCAGGGCATTTGACCAAGGTCATTACCTTGTTTCGGTCAAATTGTTCCAGTTCATCATGCATGGCCTGAACCCAACTTGGATGTGTAAGTGCTTCTTTGACACTCTTAGGTTCAATTGTGGAAATGAAGTCCACAAACAGGTATTCATTGGCTGAAGCTGCTCTTAGATTAGCAGCCATGCTTCTGGTGAGCATGCCTTCAGTAGGCTCTCCAATTATATTGACAAGTTCAATGTCTTGTGACCTAGTCCAACTGTCCTGAGGTCTTGGATACTGATTAGAACTTGTGGAGGCCTGATTGGTAGGAGGGGTAGGTTCTGGAGTAGACACCTGATGATCATCCTGATCTTGAGTGTCTAACTGATCACTGAGATTGTTTGGTTCCTGAGCATTTTGAACTGACTGAATGATTTCATCAGTGTTTGTATGTGCCTCAACAAACTCAGTGATGGTTGGGTTAGGATGGTTGTGAGGGATAATGTAATAGGAGACATCAGCATTAGCTTGATACTGAGTGGAAGAATTGTTCTCAGGATGATATTCATCAGGAGGATATCTTGATGAATCATCTATTCCTATTTCTTCCACTGAGGCAGTTGAGAACCTGATTGCTTCAGTGCTCTCATCAAATGTAACATGAAATGTTTCCTCAGTCTGCTGTCTCCTAGTGTTGAACACTCTGAAGGCTTTTGAGACAAGTGAGTATCCCAGGAAGTATTCATCATCAGCTTTTGCATCAAATTTCCCTAAGTGATCCTTGGGATTATGAATAAACACAGGACACCCAAAGACATGAAAGTAGCTGATGTTAGGGATCCTTCCCTTGAATAACTCATATGGGGTTTTCCCATGTCTCTTGACAATGATGGATCTGTTTTGTGTATAACAGGCAGTTTTGACTGCATCAGTCCAAAAATGTTTGGAAAGGACTGATCCATTTAGCATTGTCCTTGCAGCTTCAATGAGTGTTCTATTTTTCCTTTCTGCAACACCATTTTGTTCAGGTGTGTAAGGAGAGGAAAAATTTTGAGAGATTCCTTTCTCATCACAGAAACATTCAAGTTCATGGTTTTTGAACTCTGTTCCATTGTCAGTCCTAATCTGTTTGACTTTAATGTCATTTTGATTTTCAATGTTCTTGACAAAGGACATGATTGTTTCAGCTGCTTGACTCTTTTTGATCAGGAAGTATACCCAAGTGTATCTTGAGTACTCATCCACAATGACCAGAGTATACTTCTCATGGTTAATGGATCTAGGACTAATGGGTCCAAATAGATCCATATGGAGAAGATGTAGGCAGTTCCTGATGGAAAAGTTGGTTTTGGTTTTAAAGGATGCTCTGTGATGTTTACCTTTTTCACAAGCTGAGCATGGTTTATCCTTAGAAAACACAAGTGATGGTAAGCCAAGAACCTTGTTTTGTTTTATAAGATTGTTTATGTTTTTGAAGTTCAGGTGGGTGAGTCTTTTATGCTAAAGCCAGTTGAGGGTTTCAGTGGCCTTAGCAAAGAGACAGGTTCCATTCTGAGTTAGACTGGACATGTCTAGAACATAAACATCTTGTCTTCTTGGTGCAATAAGGACAATTTCCTTGTTTGCATTGAAGATGGTTCCTTGCTTATCATCAAACTGAACTATGTACTTGGCATCACATAGTTGACTGACACTGATCAGATTGTACTTAAGACCATTTACATAAGCTATCCTAGTAAAGACTATACCATTGCAGTTTACTGAACCATAACCTTCAGTGAGACATGATGAGTTATCAGCAAATATCACTTTGGGTCCTGGTTCTTCCACATATTTTTGCAGATACTCCTTTTCACCAGTCATGCTCCTTGAACATCCACTATCTAGATGCCAAACAGGATCCCTGGCGTGCCTCTGCACAAATAGTAAACTGGGTTAGTTCTTTCTAGGACTCTACTTCTTGGAGGGTTTAGCTTTGGAGGTCCTTTTAAAAGTAACAATAAATTCATGATCAGTGGTGGAGTGGAATGAGCTACCACAGGTTTTGCATTTAATTGCAGGGGTAGCCTCAGTGGACTGAGAGGATGATTTGGTCATACCTCTTCTGGACTGAATGACCTTTTCATTTCCTGAGGTGTCATGAGTGGAACTTCCACTAGTTTCACAACAATTGTCAATTTGACAATCCTTAGGATGGTGGTCATTGAACCCACAGTAAGGGCAAGGTGCAAAAGGCTTGGTCTTTTGCTTCTGTTTCTGTTTAGAATCAGAAGGGTAGTTTAAAGACTGAGCTTTAAGGCCTGATATCTTTGATGTGACTGAGTGTGTTTTGTGATCAGAGGTCCTGTGATCATCCTTTTTGCAAATCATGCAGTAAAGGATTCTATAGCAATCATCAGTGAAATGATTGGTATAGTTACACAGTTCACATCTTTTCAGGGGTTTGGATGGTTTGGGTTTGGTGCTTGAGGAAGCTGGTTTTTGTTCCTTCTTGGATTGAGAAGGTTTCTCAGAAGATGCAATCTTCTCACCCAGCTTCCTGACCATTTCAGCCAACTGATCAAATCTTGGGTCAGGGCTTTGGGTTATTACTTCAGAAGGGACTGAAGTTGATGAGTCATCAGTATTTACTGAGACTTCAAGGGTTGGTCTTTTCAGGATGATTTTTCCTTTTCCTGATCTCTCCTTTGGAGAATGTGGGGAGTAGACCATAGGAGGGAGGCCTGAGTTTGGTGCAGCACCCTGAAGGGTATTCAGTGGAGGGAGTGGTGGACATGATTCTGATTCAGACTCAGTAACTAACTCAGTACTACTGAGAGTCCAAGCATATTTTTTAAAGCCTGACTTTCAGGAAGCAAGATATTTCCAGTCTCAAAGTTTGGTAACTTACTGACTGGGTTGTCCCTGACTATCCAGTCATTTGACTTGGGTAGCATTTCTTGCTCAAAGGATATACCAGCTGGAACAAAGGTCATTTCACTGTGATTCATATATGGGTTATCAATGAGATGGTCAATTCCTATTGTTTTCCTAGGAATTAAACCCACAGTATCAAAGACCTTGGGGTTCTTTTTGGTCCAGCCTTGAATGACAGCCTTTTCTTTGTTAAGTTCAGTTTGTAGGGCTTGGTTTTGTTTCAAAATTTCAGTGTTCTGAATTTGTAGAGTAATAGATTCTAATTTGGCTTGCTTCAGTACAAGCAATTCATCTTTACATTTATTCAATTCTGACACTATGTTGTTATATTTTGAAAACATGTTAAGCCTTTGTTCCTCAACAAACTTAAGATCTACACAAATATAATCCATGTAAGACTGCCAATCAGAATTATCATCCATAGAAAGTAAAGTGTTTACCTTCTTCATGGTGATGTTTACCCACTCTCCATTCCTTGCATGGCTTTTCCCAACAGCCACCTAATCACCTTCAGAGAGTGCCATCAGTGCACTCACTCTAATTTCCTCATCTGAGGAGACCTCTTCTTCATCCCAGTCATATGCTTCAGCTACTAAAACCTTGTTCTTTGCCTGAACAGGTTTGGATGTTTGAGCAGCCTGAGACAATAAGGGATTAGTTTCAAGAAGTGCAAGTTTAGCCTTAGTTTTCCTATATTTTGCTTCAAAGTCCTTTTGACCCTTGTTTTGAAATTATTGGGTCGACTGAAACATTTTAGGTTGAAACTTGCTAGTTCCTGAGGAACTGTTTCCTAAAAATTTGTAAGAGGGTTCTGAGATGGTTTTAGAATAGCAGTCCCTAGCAAAATGACCATTTTTACCACACTTAAAGCATTCAGTGGTTTCATTTGCTTTTGCTTTAGAAAAGTTGGACTGGTTTCTTTTGATGAAACGTCTTGAACTAGCAAGGAGTGCCCTCTCTTGGAATTCCAAGTTTAAATCGTTTAGGTACTCATCACTAGTCCTTTCATCAATTTCATCCTCAGAATCCTCTTGAAAATCCTGCACAACACCATTAGTATAAAAAGCAGTTGATATGGGTGTGGAGGTCAAGGCCTTTTTGGACTCAAGAGCTTTTGAGTCAGGGTATCTCCTTGAGATTAAGTTGTCTTCATAGACAAACTTCCCATAGATCTCAGGGAGCTCAAGAGTCTGAATGTGATTAGCATTCCTCAGGCCTTGTGAGAAGTTTAGCCACTTCCCAGGGAGACTGTTGACAAAGCCAACATTTGTCTCATGCTTAGACAACACTACACCATCATTTGATAGTTCGTTTATCAAAGTCTTGTATCTGGTATAAGTCTGAGAGAGACTTTCAGAGTCCTTTGCCCTGAAAGTATTATACTCAAGTTTCAGGTCCATGACCCTGTTTTCCTTGGTATCTGAGGGACACTCAAAGCTATTGACCAAGTCATCCCAAGTTTTCTTAGCTGTTGAACAGTTGATGACTGATTCCATTATATCGTCAGGAAGACAAGATATAATGATGCTTTTCAGGCGTTGGTCCTGATTGACCACCCTCCTCTCATCAATGGTCCATTGAGCTTCAGGCTTGTTTAGCCCTTCAGTAGTCTTAGGGAAAAATGGGCCATCCTTGATACAGGAGATGTAGTATGGTTCCATACCAGTTAAATAGCAAATCATTCGTTTTTTCCATTTGCTAAATTTTCCAGCTTCAAGTCTGGGTGCAACAGCAGAATAGCTGCCACCCTTTTTGTCGACTAGCTGGGGTACATTAATATCAGCCATAGTAGGATCTTGGTTTTAAAAACCTTGAGCACTCTTAGTTTTGAAAAGATTTTATAAACCAGAGGCTCTGATACCACTTGTTGTTCCCTTAACACGCTTAGAGTTAACTAGAAAGTTAATCTATTTGTGTTTATGACTAATACAATGTATTGATTATTTCTAACAGTTAATGAAACGTAAATATAAAAACACAAAGTATTTTCAACGTTTAAATTCTTATTAGAAATGAATCAAAGAATCTATTACCCAAGTGTTTTGCGGAACAAACACTTGGGATTGAATAGACAAGGTATGGTGTCTCCTATCTAAACTCAAGCTATGCTTAAGTGGTAACAATATACCCACTGAGCTATCTCAGGGAGTGGTTACTCTTTGTAGGAGAGAAGTTGCTTTATAAAAGTCTAAGCTTTCAATATACAAAAACACACTTTACTTCTCTCCCATCTGAACCTATTTATACACAAGTATAAAGAGTAAAAGTGATTAAAAATAATGCAAGTTGTTGAGGAAGCGTGTCTGACAATTACAACAGTAATTGTCATTTCCAAGAACCAATAGGAATGGGCTATGAAGTCTTTAGGAGTTGTTGGTCTGACACTCCTTGACTTTTAGCCGCATATGGGAAGGTTGGTATCTAACAAGATAAGAGTGGTTGGTCTGACACTCTTATCTTCTCAAACACTTCCCACCTATTCCCGCCTTTCTTTCAGGCGTTGGGTTCTTCAGTCTTCGTCTTCATTCTTCAGTCTTCAATCACTTATTGTTGTTGAGGAGACTGGGGTTCAGTGAGTTCTTGTCCAACACTCACTGAACCATCATCTTCTTCTTTGGCTTAAGTCATACTCAGGGAGTACCACCTTCCTGAGTAGTGAATCATTCTTCTTCAATTCGCCTAAAGCATCCTGAAGATGACTCACTAAGTGACTGTTCACTCAGTGACTTGATGTTGTTTATTTTTTGTTAATCACTTAGTTAATTTGTGTTCAAATCTTGTTTCAAGGATACTTGGGTACTGATGGACCCAACAAGTAGGAACAAAGGAAGCAAAATAAAAATAACTTGCCTATTAACGTTGATATCCAACAAGTATCACACAAGAAACAAGTTTACACTTGTGTTGCCTGCTATTTGTATATTGACTGAAGGACCAAAGGAGAAACAAACGTTTATGTACTAGTGTCTATCCCTACAAGTCGTGTACTAGAAAAAAAAAGACAAGGACTTTACTCAACAAGTAATTCACAAAAACAAAAAGGGACCTTGGGTGAGGGTCTGTTAACGCAAAGCACAGGAGTAACACAACAAAAATTCTTGTATTTCACACTTAGACTTATTACCAAAACTAGCAAAATCGTTTACCTCATGACCCTTTATATTAACACCAAGAAAAATGTATATTAGTTGTGACTTAAACCTCATCTCAACGCAGGTTAGGAGTGGGTTTTGAGGCTCGAAAATAAGATAGTTTGTAGGGATTTTTGGTTATAATGACAAGGTTTTGTGAGTGTAATTCATGACTCACAAGATCGTCGAGTACTAGTATACAACGAGGAGCCTCTTGGAGGCTCATATAACCGATCAATGGGACACCCAACGGGTGGATTTTACCACAAGTTAGCACCAAGATGACTCGAATTCTTAGGGTAGCCAAGACCCTATATCTCCATTCGAGTATCATCAAGAAGTGGACTACCAATATTGAGTACAACTCAATCTTGGTGATTCCATTCGACAAACACAACCTCAGTAGCCACACAAGATCATGACTACCAAACCTATACTAAGCTCTAAACCAACAAATTGGATTCGAGTGTTTGTACTAACCAAGAACAACAACAACGAGACCAAACCTCATTAAAACGAGCCAAGATTAACATTGTTAATATCTTTTCATTTAAAATTCAACCACACCAACAATTTAACAAACTCAAATATTAATCCCACAACTTGAATGAGTTCGACAAGAACAATTTTCATTCAACAAGATCAACAAAAAGAAAAAAAAAATCACAATATTGATTCCAAACATTTTGTTTCGACAGTAGCACTTTAAGAATCCACAAAACTAGTAACAATTTAATACTTCATCAAAACATAATACTTTTTAATAATAACAATGAAATGATAACAATCAAAGATTCATGGAAGGATCCTTACTACCAACTGGGATCGGCAAGATGAGATGGGAAGAGAACCAAGAATCTCACAAATCCAAGCTACCCACTTCTTCTTTCTCACCACTAATTTACCCTTTTTGTTGTGTTTTGTATCTCGAATGGTGAAGAAGGGTGGCTGGGATTTGAAGCTTCTCTTAAAGGATTAGTTTGGGATCATCCCAAATCCTCTTTCTCCTCCCACTATACGCTCCTAACCTTTTCTTGGAAAGATATGTCGACATTTTTGGATGGTAGTGGGGTAGATATCACCTTGGCCGGATTTTAGAGTATATTAGGGGAGGTAAGATTTAATTTTTACTCCGCGTTGGTGTATCGTGTGTCAGTTTAAGCTTAAATAGTTACCGTAAAGTCCCGGTTTGACGTTTTTGGACACGTATATGCAAAATAAAGTTTTTATCCACGTTTTTGTCATAAATGTAATAAAATATTATTACTGACTCAAAAATATATTTATTTGACTGTTACCATTTGTACTGTGCTGTCGGTACGCGCGTGCGGTTGTTTTTCAGAAAAATGCGAGAAAGCTCTCAGTTAATTACGAGACTTGTCAGTAACTATCAGAAATAGGATAATTTAGGCTTACTGACAAAAATATACTTTTTCAGTGACTGTAAGCTACAGTATGCGGGACAGCTCCCAAAAGTGCTCAAAAATATTCAGAATCATGCAAACGCGCATAGAAATGCTTAGCTTAAAATTAATAAATAACCATTTATTATTAAAATACTAGTGGGAAAAGTACCGGTTGTCACATCCTCCCCGCCTTAGAAGGAAAACCGTCCTCGGTTTTC
This sequence comes from Artemisia tridentata subsp. tridentata, assembly GCA_021014915.2. NCBI lineage: Eukaryota > Viridiplantae > Streptophyta > Magnoliopsida > Asterales > Asteraceae > Artemisia > Artemisia tridentata. The sequence continues at coordinate 121,836,114 of CP139507.1, read as the reverse complement.
ACTTAGAGTTACCTGATAGAGTTGAGAAAAATTAAGGGCATTACACTTGATTTCATCCTCTCGCTCCCAGGTGTACTTGGGGCCTCCGCGAGAGTCCCACCGGACCTTCACAATTGGAATACGACTCTGCTTTAGCCGTTTAACTTCCCGGTCCATGATTTCAATCGGCTCCTCGATGAAATTCAGTTTCTTGTCAAGCTGAAGCTCATCAAACATGAACTGTCATGAGATTAAACTGAATCAGCTTGGGTATCAACTTGACTCTTAGCTTGATTTTCGCAACTCATCAAACAAGAACTGTCACTAGATCAAGCTAGGAAGAAAGTTTAGACCCTTAGGTAGTCGACTCTAATTTAATCTCACAACTCATCAGATAAGCACTTTTTCAAGTTGCGGATATGAAAGACGTCATGCACAGCGCTGAGCTCGGAGATAGTTCGAGTCGGTAGGCTACCGGCCCGAGCCTGGCAAGAATTTCGAAAGGTCCAATATAGCGAGGGTTCAGCTTCCACGCTTACCAGGTCTAATCACGCCTTTCCATGGCGAGACCTTTTTGAGAATTTATTAAACTTTGACAGTTGAGATGTGAATTGTTCGCTCTGAAGTACAAGGTTCTTGAGGTGACTATTCCCATCATAGCATGATCTTTCCTAAATTAAACATAGGTGATCAGGTTATGCTTAGTTGAGGACTGATGATGCTACGCCGGGTTTAGGTATCGGGTTTCTATAGGTCCAGAATCACAATAGGCTTTAAAAGGTGCACCACCTTATATGACGAGAGTATAATAGTTGACGGACAATTTCAAATGTGATTAATAATGGAAAGGAGTTGCTATAACATCTTGATACAAAAGATAGGGAATTCGTCACATGAAGAGTCATAAAAAGCAACAGTACAAAAGGTCTTTAAAAAGTACAAATACTCGGAGGAATACGATCTAAGAGAATCTAGGTGTAGGTCTTTTTTATGTGAAATAGGGAACTCTCTTCTTAAGCATTGTCATCACCGGTGTCGTTGTTGAGGTCCTGGCAAGCTTCTCCCCCTTCTATCGCGTATGCGTTTTCACGAGTTCTTCCTTTATTCTGGTTCCTCAGCTCCGGGCATTCACTCCTGAAGTGCCCTATCACTCCATACTCATAGCAGGTTATTGTGACATTCGGGTCCATCACGAGGGTGGGAGCCTTGCAATCCCTAGCTTTGTGTCCAACCTTTTGGCAGTTTCCACACTGAGCGGGGCAAGGTCCATTGTGGTGAAATCGGCACTTGTTGCACTTGGGTAAAGTTCCAGCATAACCTTTCTTCTCTCCCGACTCAGCAGCATAGACCTTGGCGATCCCCTGTCGCTTATTCTGGTTGTTGTTGTCTCCGAAGTGGTCATTCCATTTCCTTTTGTTATCTACCACCTCCTCGGCGGTATCCTCAATGACTTGGTCCATTAGCTTGTTGGCCACTTCCATAGTCTCATGGAGGTCAGCAGCCTTGAAGGTAGTGACATTACCCTTGATGGATGGAGGTAATCCTCCAATGTAACTCTCCAGTAGACGTGCTTCAGTTTGGACCATCTCGGGGCACAGTAAGGCCAATTCTTGAAAGCGTTGGTTGTATGCAGCCATGTTGGTGCCCTGCACCTTGAGGTTCCAAAACTCTACCTCCAACTTTTTAACTTCGTTGCGGGGGCAGTACTTCTTGAGCACCATTTCCTTGAATTTTTCCCATGGCATTGCGTATGCAACATCAATGCCTGCAGACTTTAGATAGTTGTTCCACCAGGTTAGAGCGACATCCATGAAGGTGAACGATGCATACTTAACTCTGTCTTCATCCGCACATCTGCATATTCGAAACACAGTCTCCAGCCTTTCCATCCATCTGACCACGACAACAGCTCCTCGGTTCCTCCTAAGTCTCCAGTCATGGTCTTTCGAAACTCCTGGTAGGTGCAGCCGCGGTTGTTGTCGTTTGTAGGTCTTGAGGTTCCGACGTCAGTAGTCGAGTTGTTTGCATTTGCTGCAGCCAGTGCTGCCGCCACCCAGTTAACCAACTGATCCAGCATGGCTTGATTCACAATAAGCGGGTTTTCCTCATCCCCAGTTGGAAGTGTGGTAGCAGCGGGTCGACCACGTGTAGTCTTAGTTGTCTTTCTTGTCGGAGCCATTTATCTACATCATAAAAGATGACGGTGAATATGATTTCAAATAAAAGGACGGTATCGCACGAGGGTATAATCGTCATAGGTAGAATAAGTGAGCAAAATCGAGAAGAGACACAATTGAATAGATAATCATAGTCGTCATAGATTAATAGTCGTCACGTGGCTGCAGAGGATAGGTCTTCTTTCCAAATGACATGTCCTTTCAGAATAGTGGAGGAATAGTGAGACCTAACAGTGATGCGTCCTATGACTAGATGTTTTGAGGAAACATGTTTTAAGATGATAGGTTGAGGTCGTGGCCAACTAGATTGGTGGATTTCTAGATGACAGTAAATTTGGTGTTTCAAAAGAATCGAGCGAGCGTTCGAACTCGGAGTCGGGTAGTAGAATTATGCCGGGGAAGGTAAGTTGTGACAAGCACGGTATGTATATATAAGTATGTATAAAATACTTTTGGTATATAATGTAAGTCATGCATGATGTAAATCATCAAACGGTAAAGCATAGCATATAGTTGTGTCAAGTAAAACAGTAATTAAGGCAATCGGCTTGGCAGGCAGGCATGTGGCGGTCATAGGGTTTTGTTTTTGTAAAAGTGGTTATAGTCTATGTTTGAAAATACCCCGTTCTCTATAATCTAGGCTCTGATACCAATCTGTAACACCCCCAAAATCTTGATTTAGCGGAAGCATACATGTTTGGGTGCTACTAAACTGGTATCACAACACAAAGTATAAAGAATGGTTTTAGCTCAACCATTTAAAATAGATTTCATATTCAAAAATGATTTGTTTACAACATTTCAAAAATGGTGCGGAAATATAAGCCCATAAAAGATTTTTAAGCGGTCCCAATTATATCAGAGTCTTCTATGACCATGTCATGCCTGCCGAAAGCCTCCACAACTAGATTATCACTTTAAACCTGAAAATACATGCTAAATGTCAACACGAGGTTGGTGAATTCATAGGTTTGATTAGAACAGTAAAAATGATATCAATTTGATTATGATGCACCGAATGTCATGATCATAAAGTTTAGTATTAATGTTTGGTTAATCGGTACGCTCGCCATGACCAGTACGCCTGGTAATGTAACCGTTTCACCCGGTAATGTGACCGTTACGCCTGGTCCTGTCCAGTACACCTGGTCTATGAACATGTCATGCATACATACAAAGCATTCAAGTAAACCACTCTTGTACATGTCTGACCAGTACCCCTGGTCCATGTATATACCATGTATTCAAATAATGCATTCAAGTAAACCACTCTTGTACATGTCTGACCAGTACCCCTGGTCCATGTATATACCATGTATTCAAATAATGCATTCAAGTAAACAGTCTAGCATTCAAGTAAACCACTCTTGTACATGTCTGACCAGTACCCCTGGTCCATGTATATACCATGTATTCAAATAATGCATTCAAGTAAACCACTCTTGTACATGTCTGACCAGTACCCCTGGTCCATGTATATACCATGTATTCAAATAATGCATTCAAGTAAACAGTCTAGCATATAACACCAATCACACTTCAAGTAAAACAATCATTTATAGATTTCATGTACCAAATAAACAGTCATTGAATTTAGTTTAAAACAAGCATGTATTCTCCCCCAAAACAGTTATAAAACAAGTAAAAAGTAGGGGCCATGAACTCACCTTGGTAATTAGCAGTTAGATCACAAAATAGTTCAGACAGAGTTCAGCACCGACACGCGACCTAGATTAGTAAGGTTGGTTTTAGTTCACGAATCGAGTTTAATAATTCACGAAGTTTAGTTAACTCAGAAAGATTTAAATATTTGTGTTATCGTTGCTGGTGTGGCAACATTTAAGTTCAAAAGTCTTTTCTGAGTTATTTAAAAATATTGGCTCTTGAGAGTATGTTCAAATTACAAGGATGAAATCTTTAGTTTGGATATAACTAAAAGATTTCGAAAGGAACGAATAATTGTATGACTTCGGTGATATGATGGAGAGTTATTATAATCGTGTGTATATGAATTTTACCAAGTGTGTGTGGTTATGAGAAATAAAATAAAAATTATGTGTGTATGTAAAAATTATGTGTGTATGTATATATAGGTTTTTCCCATTCTTTCTATCTGTGAAATTAACTTATATTTTCAATATGAAATGTACAATTCAAGTTTATATATATTTATGTACATATGGCGTTGACAAATTTTATAGTGATATGTAATAATATGTCGCGTTGCGTTATTAATTTAAGTAATACATAAAGTTTTTGAAATATAGAGTTGTCGTGTTTTGACGAGTAGTGACGATGGCATAACTTTACGGAACTAGTAACGTACAAGATTTCGAGTCACAAGTGGGTTGTGGCCCAGCAGTCGAATGGGCTAATAACAGCCTTCTCGTTGGATTGGGTTGTGGGCTGGACAGTGACTACAAGAAGGATTCGTGGGTTGGGTTTGTTTGGTGGGTTGTGGCCCAACCAAGAGTTTTGCTTGGACCAGATATAACAAAATCCATAAGAAAACAATTTATACTTTGTGGTTTCTTGTCATTTGTAGTGTGGCAGTAGGGAGTAGGAACAAAGGAAGCAAAATAAAAATAACTTGCCTATTAACGTTGATATCCAACAAGTATCACACAAGAAACAAGTTTACACTTGTGTTGCCTGCTGTTTGTATATTGACCGAAGGACCAAAGGAGAAACAAACGTTTGTGTACTAGTGTCTACCCCCACAAGTCGTGTACTAGAAAAAAAAGACAAGGACTTTACTCAACAAGTAATTCACAAAAACAAAAAGGGACCTTGGGTGAGGGTCTGTTAAGGCAAAGCACAGGAGGAACACAACAAAAGTTCTTGTATTTCACACTTAGACTTATTACCAAAACTAGCAAAATCGTTTACCTCATGACCCTTTATATTAACACCAAGAAAAATGTATATTAGTTGTGACTTAAACCTCATCTCAACGCAGGTTAGGAGTGGGTTTTGAGGCTCGAAAATAAGATAGTTTGTAGGGATTTTTGGTTATAATGACAAGGTTTTGTGAGTGTAATTCATGACTCACAAGATCGTCGAGTACTAGTATACAACGAGGAGCCTCTTGGAGGCTCATATAACCGATCAATGGGACACCCAACGGGGTGGATTTTACCACAAGTTAGCACCAAGATGACTCGAATTCTTAGGGTAGCCAAGACCCTATATCTCCATTCGAGTATCATCAAGAAGTGGACTACCAATATTGAGTACAACTCAATCTTGGTGATTCCATTCGACAAACACAACCTCAGTAGCCACACAAGATCATGACTACCAAACCTATACTAAGCTCTAAACCAACAAATTGGATTCGAGTGTTTGTACTAACCAAGAACAACAACAACGAGACCAAACCTCATTAAAACGAGCCAAGATTAACATTGTTAATATCTTTTCATTTAAAATTCAACCACACCAACAATTTAACAAACTCAAATATTAATCACACAACTTGAATGAGTTCGACAAGAACAATTTTCATTCGACAAGATCAACAAAAAGAAAAAAAAAATCACAATATTGATTCCAAACATTTTGTTTCGACAATAGCACTTTAAGAATCCACAAAACTAGTAACAATTTAATACTTCATCAAAACATAATACTTTTTAATAATAACAATGAAATGATAACAATCAAAGATTCATGGAAGGATCCTTACTACCAACTGGGATCGGCAAGATGAGATGGGAAGAGAACCAAGAATCTCACAAATCCAAGCTACCCACTTCTTCTTTCTCACCACTAATTTACCCTTTTTGTTGTGTTTTGTATCTCGAATTGTGAAGAAGGGTGGCTGGGATTTGAAGCTTCTCTTAAAGGATTAGTTTGGGATCATCCCAAATCCTCTTTCTCCTCCCACTATACGCTCCTAACCTTTTCTTGGAAAGATATGTCGACATTTTTGGATGGTAGTGGGGTAGATATCACCTTGGCCGGATTTTAGAGTATATTAGGGGAGGTAAGATTTAATTTTTACTCCGCGTTGGTGTATCGTGTGTCAGTTTAAGCTTAAATAGTTACTGTAAAGTCTCGGTTTGACGTTTTTGGACACGTATATGCAAAATAAAGTTTTTATCCACGTTTTTGTCATAAATGTAATAAAATATTATTACTGACTCAAAAATATATTTATTTGACTGTTACCATGTGTATTGTGCTATCGGTACGCGCGTGCGATTGTTTTTCAGAAAAATGCGAGAAAGCTCTCAGTTAATTACGAGACTTGTCAGTAACTATCAGAAATAGGATAATTAAGGCTTACTGAAAAAAATATACTTTTTCAGTGACTATAAGCTACAGTATGCGAGACAGCTCCCAAAAGTGCTCAAAAATATTCAGGATCATGCAAACGCGCATAGAAATGCTTAGCCTAAAATTAATAAATAACCATTTATTATTAAAATACTAGTGGGAAAAGTACCGTTTTTCACACAATAAGCCTTTCTAATAAGCTCATGTACCACCTTTTTAGTACACCAAGTATATGACTTTCAAACCAGTTTTTAATATATACATAGTTAACGATTGGGCTTTAAAAGCTCAATAAGCACTTGTGATAAGCAGTTGTAATAAGCACTTAGAAATCATTTTTAGATCAATAAAATAAGCCCAAATCCAGGCCCAAACTCGTTTGAGACCCCTCGGGTCATAACCTTTTAATGGGCTTTGTGTATTTCGATAAAAAAGCCCATTAAGGTGAAAATAAGCCATTTCATGTGATAAGCAGTTTTCATAAGTTAGAAAAGCTTTATTAAGTTATTAAAACTTTCAGAAATTTTATTGTATAAGTTTTGTATATTTTGGACTTGTTTTGCAAAACATATTTACTATTAGGGTCAAAATTGTAACTTTCGGAAAAATTAGGTATAAATCGTGAAATCAGTAACGTAAGGGTAGAAATGGACAAAACAACAACTAGAAGTTATAAAATGACAAATTGGAACCTTTTTTACTTAAAATGTAAATATTTACTAACCAGGGACTAACGGTGCAAATATTACACCGTTAGGGTTAAATGTGCAAATTTTATGAAACTACAAGGACCATACAGTATCTTGATATTACATATAAATCTCATTTATGTTTTATACAATCTCATTCCTAAAAACCCATTTTACAATTCGTACGATTATTATAACTAACGTTACGTTTATAATTATTTAATGTAATAAACTTAACGTTTTGTTCAAACCACTTTCGAGGAAACGATATTACTGATTCAATAAACATAAAAACATGATAATATTATATATAATATTATTTTTTTAACTTTAAGCATTTTAAGCATATCATTCATTCACATCACAATCCAATCCGTTATCCGACACTTTTCCACAATCATTATTCACATCCTGTCAATCTTAAACCATCGAAATCTCAGACTTTCCTATTATTTAGGTCGTGTGTTGGAGCCGTTCCCGTGATACTTTTGACATAACTTTACATTGACCTTTACAGCTAAGGTGAGTCATAGCCCCACTTTTACTCTTTTATATTCATTTTAAACTACTTGGGGGAGATACATGTTTAAATTACTTTACTCGTTTATCAAATACATGATTTTTTTGTGATGCAATTACTCAAACATTTATACTTTTATGATACTCTACGCTTTTATATTTTTTGGATATGATGTGTAGTTTTATTACGATATGTGCCTTAATGGGTTAAACTTATTCTATTATTCATTATTCTTAGCAACTGTTTAACTCCTGGATAGGAGCCGTTGAAGAGGTATTGATAGTAACTATCGGGCCGATGCCCCCCACCCTTGTGTTCCTCAAATTCTTGACCTTGGGTGAATATAATCCATTTTATATACATGTTATATTATTCGCAGTCAGGAGGTTTAGTTTGCTGTTATTCATTTCACTAAGTGCTCATATATTCGTATACACATATGTCCTAATCATACTTTCGCAGTGGGTTGTAAACACACAGGTTGCAAGTCTTGTATGGGCAGGACTTGGGACTGAGTGGATTTACAATGCCTTTGCGGTGGATACTTTATTCATTATATTTTAGCAGTAGGTTGTAAACACACAGGTTGCAAGTCTTGTATGGGCGGCTGAGTGGATTTACAAGGCCTTTGCAGTGAAATCTTTATTCAAATATTTTACAACTAAATTAAACTCTATGAACTCACCAACCGTTGGTTGACCCTTTTTAGCATGTTTATCTCAAGTTATAAGGCGATAGTGGATGCATGGATTCTAGAGTCATTTGCATATTTGAAGACTTATATCTTATCTTTATCATTCGAAACACTTTGAAAACTTTTATGTAACTTTACTTTGGAACCTTTGTATTAACTCTGATTATAATAATTCGAATGGTAACATTTTAAAACGTCTCATTTAGAAGTCGTTTTCTATACTTTGATCTATATTATGAAGTAATACCCCCTTGACTCTACTGTTCCGCTGCGGTAATTTGGGGGTGTTACACTATTGCACCTCATAAATGGTTTTACCTAAATAATGAACGTTGTATGTATGTTAAAAGTTACTAGAAAGGTACACGCGCAATGCGGCGGCGGGTAGCTGGTGACTATTATGTGGCGAGCAAATGTTTTTCATTTAAATCTTCTTTATCTACAAAAGTGATGGATCTTGTACGAAACACCTAAACCATTTTTATTAAGTCAACATAAATATGAATCCCGGAAACCATTAAAACCACTAACAACCATCTGAAACCAAAAAATCAAACCAACCGACCGAAACCACCCAACCTACCAAAACCATCACATTATGGTGGCTAGTTTGGCAAATGGCAGCGACGGCTGTGGTTATTATGGCGGCAGTAGATGGCAACGGCTTATGGTGGTTTAGAGTGAGAGAAAAGGGAGCTAGCGTGTGTTTTTATTTGTTGTGTGTGTTTGTTTTTTAAATATTCAGACATCATGTAAAATGTATAGATCTAAACACATTTAATGGGTTGTTACAACTACATTAAAAAGGTAGTAATTGTTAGATTTTTTACTAAATAGGTTGTTACAACTTCACATTTAATGGGCTGTTACAATTTTATATTTAATAGTTTATTACAACTACATTTAATTTACAGATTGAAATAAGCCGTTACTATGACCATGCGTTGGAACTAATACATACACTTTAAATTTTTATGACTTTCTTTAATAAGAAATGTTTTTTGTCTTAAAAATTTTAAGACTTCTTTATTTAGAATATCCTAAATCATTTATAAAGGAGTATAGATATATTTATATTTGTATTAATAATGACAAAAGAACGAACATAATAAATATAATTTTGCATATGATAAATACAATTAATATGTGTTTTGTACATATTTATGTCGATTGTTATTAGATTTTAAATAAATATCATTGAAGTTTTAATAGTATAAGGGTATGAAATATAAATTTTGTGTACTATTTTAGAAAGAAAAGTGATACTTACATCATACTTTTTGATGCACACACAACATTTATGCATAAGTCATATTGTGATGAAAGAATAAAAAGTGTGGTATAAGTATCACATCCTTTTTAGAAAGCATACGAGTAACTAAAATTGTTTTTTTTTTTTTTTTTTAATTATGTCTACATTCAATGTATCCATCAATAGCATGTCATAATTCTTTTTCTCATGTCACATAACATGTCATCAATGCTATCATCATAAAAAAAGGAGCTTATTTGCACGCTTCAAAATTTGATTGACACGTTTCAGTCATTGCAATAAATAGTTGTACATATATTACAGTATGGTTACTGTACTTGTACATTGTAGTATGCCAAACAAATTTTTTAAGTGTGCAAATCACTTCCCTATAAAAAAAACCCTATATTATATGTTGGGATTTTACAAACTTTTTAAATAAAGCTGATGCTATGATGGGAGGCATAAAATATGCGTCTGAGTTATGTTTGAGCATAAAAAGGTTCACATTTTTAGACGTTTTTAAACATGTTTCGGTTGCGTTGCTCCTAAAATTAAAAGTGGAGGGTGTGGTTGAGGGTTTTCTCTCGCCACATTAGCTCCACATCATAAAAAACAATTCCTTTATCTTCTACTTCAACTTTCTTTCAAACATTATAACACCGTCTCTTTTTCCTTTCATTTTTTTTTTTCTTTTCATCATTTAAAAAGATCAACAAAAAACCACCCGCAACAACTAATAAATTAAACTCTCTCAACTAGAAAATCACTTTCTTTCTCTTCATTCTTTTAGGACAGGTGGCATGTCTTGATTAGGTTAATCAAAGAGAATAGAGAGAAATTATTTCAAAAGTCACCAATAAAAACATGGCACCTCATTTTATTTTATTATTTTTTTCTTTTTTATTTATTTATTATTATTTTTTATGTAGCATAGCTAAAAAAATATTTGTGTTTTGCAATGGGAGGTATGGTGGTCCCGCAGGAAAAGAAGGAAATGAGACCATATATACTGGGGTGCTATAAGCCCTAAACCCACCCCTATAACGACCCCATAACACCCCATCCACAATCGAAAGGCGCTATAGCCAAAAAAAATTTCAAGCGTGATAAGCTCAGCGCCCGCGCCCTTTGTTTCTTTCCAAAAAACTAGTCGTTGCAACGGCTATTTTACCCCCCTCCCCCTTTTTTTATAATTCAATACACTCTTTATTTTTCTCTATAAAACCACCTCAAACATCATTTTTTATACACATTCTTTCAATTATCTCCATCTTTTACAATAATATTATCATATGAATCCCAACCGTCCAACCCGCCCACAAAATTATACCAACCCCGGTTACGTTCCTCCTCGTCGTGTTAACGAGTTTTCAAACCAAGAACTTCTCGATGTCATCTCACATTTGCCACCGAACATGCAACCGCAAATGGGGTTTCAAAATTTTGGTTACGGTAACCAAAATTTCGGGTTCAACGCGTACAACCAACAAAACACCTCTCAACATTTCTCCTCTCAAAACTTCGCGTCTCAACAATTTCAACCGCAACAATTCCCGTCTCAAAACTTCCTGTCTCAACACGAGCCGGTTGATGTCGAAGATTACGAGACGGTCCCCGAGACTCCTCCAAGTGTTACGAAGGGTAAGAAAGCCGCCGCCGAACCGTCTCAACCAAAAAAGCGGTCGCACAAAAAGAAACCCGCGAACGAGCCGAGAGCCACGACCAAGCGTACGCCTTGGACCGAGCACGAAGAAATGTGTTTGGCTCGTGCGTGGATAGAAATTGCCACGGATGCTAACGCCGGTAAGTTTTTTTTCTTTTTTTTTTTTTTTTTTATTATTATGTTCGATTTTTTTTATTATTATTATGTTGAATTTTTTTTTAATTATTATGTTCGATTTTTTTTTTTAATTATTATGTTCAAATTTTTTTTTTTAATTATTATGTTCGGATTTTTTTTTAATTATTATGTTCGGATTTTTTTTTTAATTATTAAGTTCGAATTTTTTTTTTAGTTACTAACTTATTATTTTTATTTTTGTATTGTTTAGCGGATTATCAACGGGGACACGTATTTGGCATCGGGTTCGAGAAGCTTTTTTTTTGCCATGGAAGTTGGACCCGATTACCGTACGCCAGACATGGATTTCGGGCAAGTGGATCGAAATAAACAATCGGTGTCAATTTTTCAATACTTGCTACAACCGGAAAAAGAATGTCGTACCAAGCGGTGAGAGTTTGTTGGAATGGCCGTACCACGCCGCTTGCAAGGAATACAAACAAGTCAAGTCCCATCCATTCCAATTGAAGGAAGTATGGGAGTATCTCCACACCCATCAAAAATGGCTAGAGCAAACCCCTTTGGAAGTTCGTACAACGAGACCGTCAAAACGGTCCAAAAGTGAATCATCATCCGCCCCCGAACACGATAGCCAATCGTCCGATGCCCACACGTTCATCAACTTAAACGAGTTTGTGGAAGAAGAGGAAGTTGTCGTTGAGGTGCCAAGGCCCTCGGGTAGGCGAAGTGCCAAAGGAAAAGGGGTTTCCTCGTCCTCGTCCACCGACAACAATGCGTTGAGCCAAATTGCGGCTCAACTTGCGAGGATAGGGGATAAGGCGGAGCGTCGTCATGCGCTTAAAGAAAAAAGATACAACGACCTCCAAACAATTGTCAAAAGGAAAGGTTTGGAACAATTGGAACGAAGTACCGATGGGCTAGACCCCGTGGCAAAACAAATTAACGAACAACTCAACGAAGAAATCCGCCGAAAATATCGTGACGCTTAGTTTTTATTTAAATGTAATATTTAGTTGTCGTTTTTTTTATTATGTTTGTCGTTTTTTTTTAATTATGTTTGTCATTTTTTTTTTATTTTTTTTTTAATTATTTAATGTTTATGTTTTATTTTAATGAAATTGTCTTTTTTTTATATTATTTAGTTTTATTAATTAGTTTTAGTGATTAAAAAAACAAAAAATAAATAAATAAATGGGTGCCACATGGCATATTACCACTACACCACTTTTTCTACCAAGCCCCTACATGGCCCACACTGCCACATGGCGCAAAATGCCCCATCCTCTCTTACACACCACTACACATAGTCTGAGTGGTTCTTTTGGGTTTCCAGAGTTCCACACCCTCCACACTAAGGCTTCACACAGTAGAAGGGAAACGATCGATCAACTTTGTGGTCCCAATCGATCGTCCTTATTCTGCCACAAAAATTATTGTCAATCGTCGGTCGGTAATATAGAGTAAATAGTGCCAGGACGACTTGTCGTTGTTTCTGTTTGTTGTGTGTATTTAATTAAATATAAAAAGTATTTTTATGAGGTATGTTTTTTGTAGTGTAGGTCGCCTTGGTGCGGTAAAAAATCGCCCATAAATCTTCAAAGAGAAAAAGCTGATGTGACGGATAAAATGGAGGTCAATTGCCTCCATTACTGTGTCCAGCCTAATAATCGCAAACACTCCGACTCTTCAAAATTTCATTTTCTATTATAGATTGTACATCTACAAGTAACAATAATTTACATACGAAAGACATGAACCGTACATCCGACCCAAACAAGGGCGTCACGGTCAATATTCAGCACAAACACCTCCACTAAACTTTACAAACTAAAACTACCACCAACACCTTCTATATACAACACATTGCTCACTTTGACATCTCCCCAGCAATCACCAGAGGTTCAAAAGTCGCAACTTCCAAGTCAAACCCTGCCCAACGAGGCACTTGCATCCAACATCCATGACTCACCGTTGACCCATTCTTCTCCCTTGTCCATCCCTTTTCGTGTTAGTTTGACTTTGACTTTCACTTGCCATATCAAGGATGGAGTCAAAATCCATTTGGGTCATTTTCTCAAAAACTGAAGGTCATATTGGTTGATTACATCACCCCCGTTTGATAGAACTTCTTAACGTTTCATCTGGCAATGTCCATGTAAACAAATGGCCACCAGAATCACCACTGAATAGTAACTTCAAGTCGCTTGAAATGTGAAGGGCAGTGACTGGATGTTTATGACCCTTGAGTACTTTGTGTAGCACCAATGTGTATTCAGGTACTTTACCACCAAGCCCCAACCCACTTTGTAAATTTGCAGAATTTTGCTTGTGCGTTTGAGCCATTTCAGAAGAGTTGTGAACCATTTGCCATACTTTAATAGCTCCACTTTGGTGACCCGATGCATACCAGTTTGTATCCAACCAATCAGAAAAAGTACAAGTCGTGACTGACGATATAATATCAGAAGGAAGTTGAGAAGTGTTGACAACCGCTAAACAATCTCCATTCACACTCCAAATCGCAAGCAAAACGCCAGCTGCAGTCACAATTTCACCCGTCATATCATTCATAAAAAGAGCCGAAATCGGAAACGGGAATTCGGGAAGTTGTTTAACAAAAACCAAAGACCTAAGATCCCAAATAATAACGGTACAATCATCTGAACCGCTTACAATCATCATATACGGCTGGCAAACATAAATTTGAGTGATTTTATCTGTATGAGCACAAAGTGTCTTTTTTAAGCTCAATTTTCGTGGGGCGCGGGGCCCACCATAACTCCCTATCCGCCACACACAAACCAACCCATCATCTGCACCAGTGACTATGAATTGACCATCGTGGCTAGCACTAGCACACTGGATCTCGTGCCCGCCATGAAGGTTTTCATGGGTCGATAAAAGTCGATCTTGATCATAGGTCACAAATCTAAGGCTATGATCAGGGAAGCCCCAAGCAACGTATTTTGTGTAAGTTCTTGGTTTCATTACGTTGTTTTTGCCTACCATTAGAATCCTATCATTGAATGTAACAATCTGTGCTACAGAAGATGAAATTTTACGGATTTCATGTGGGATAAGACGTGAAGATAATTTGAGTGGATTACTGGGACGTTTTTTGTCGGTTCTTCTTTTGGCGTGAGGTCTAAGAAAAAGTTGTCTTGGTGTTTGACCAAAGTGATTAATTTGAGCAAGAATGGCTGCTTTCATTGCAGGATCATCAACTGCATCTATGTCAACACTTCCCTCGTACGTATAATGGTAGAAAACATTCCCCGCTTCCTCAGCCGCCTGCCAAAAATGGAAGATTTTAGTACTACTAACATTTATATCCTGATGCATTCCATCACAAGGCATGCAGGTCAGGCGGGTTTGGCAATAGGTCAAATGGACCATTTTTAGTACAGGAATGATGGGGTCAGGTTGGGTTAATCTGCAAAAACTGTGCATTTTTCAAAACAGAAAACTCGATAAAACTATTTCCACAATTGTGACCAGAATCTTTTCTACAATAAATAATCCAAATCTTAATTGTGGAAATAGTTTTATGCAAAGCCAATGGCAAAAGCATCGACCCTGTTATGGACAGAAGTAGAACTGCAAAGAAGATTGACACAAACCTTGCCTCGCTGTCTGTAACCAAAAATAAGATCAATCCAGTGATGCAAATTTTCTGAAACATAATCAGATTCAAGAGCTTCCCTATGCTTCTTGATGAACTCTCTGGTACTACCTTTGGCCCAAGGAGGCAATCTAACATCTCCAACCTGGGAAAAATAGTGGATGGTATAAATTTCATTTTGTGACACTAACATTCTCAAATGACAGCTTACGCATATTTTAATGGGGCAGACAGATTGGATAACGGGACAAACGGACAATTTGTATATGCATTGCTTTGACCCATCAACATGTTTTGTTTCTTTTTTAGCTTTTCAAAATATTAATGTATTATTGATGATTTAAAACTGTGTTTTCAGTATATTAATTAAACTATATTGAAGAGAAATATTTCATTGGTGAGCATTCAGATCCACTACCAGTTATTGTTTACTCATTTACACTGTTTCATTTCTAACTAGGTTTTCAAAGTTTACCCCCCCCCCCCCCCCCCCCCCCCCCCCCTCCCCCCCCCCAAAAAAAATATAACCCAATTTGGGCCATTTCTAAGTAAACGGCACAAAACCGTTAATTGCGTTAAAAAAACATGTTTGTTTATGATCAAACGACACATTGATAAAAGTAACAGATTCCAAGAATACGAAGTTCAACAGACCTTCTCTCCTGATTGTTTCTCCCCCAATTGAAGTTCAAAACCATTTTCCAAGAATTCTGGCATATAAAAAAATTCTGGGATGAGTTCCTTAACATCTGAGGTGTTAGCTTTTCCAGAAGCGCTTGACCATGTATCACGTAAATTACTGAAAAGACGGTCAGCATGATCAAACTGCCCACCCTGCAGCTTTTGATTTTCTGAACTAAATGGTGGCAAACGTACAAGATAAAACAGGACAATTCCAGCACTTGAATAGTGAGAACCGTAATGAAATTTGGGAATCTCTGGATCATCCCAACTGTCAAACCTGACAATTAACCAAAATTGGCATGATTAACTAAAGCATAAGAAGCCAATTTTGACTCATTTACTTATTAACATGTCGATTTTAGTTGCGTTTTATCTCAAACAAGTCAAGTTGGAAAATATAGCTAAAAGGGAACGGGTTAAAAGTCGCCCAATGTCTATCTTCAATGTTTTAAGGCATAAAACGTCCCAAGTCATTTTTTATTTTTATTTTTTTTATTTTTTTTTCCTTTGAGAAAAACCTCCTAAGTTGTATTATTTGAACATTAAGATTTTTATTGCAACATATATTTTCGTAGTAACACTTAACTATTTATAAAAAGATTATAGAAAATGGACAGAACTATATCTGAGACTTACCTTTTCCTGAACTCAAGTTCCCCTTCTTTTGTCTGACAGCCCATGGGCTTGTCAAGTTTACGGAATGTTTCAGCTTTGGTGAGGTCCAAATTTTCACTTTCATAATCTGACAAGATCCAAGGGAAGACTGGATACTGAGTAAGATCACTGTACCCACGACCTGCAAGTGTGTTGAGGTGCATCAGGTACTGGAAGTTGCTAATTTCTCCATTTTGCCACCTTTTGGAAAAGGGTTTAGTTGTAAGCTTGAAAGTGCTTTCTTGTTTCAGTGATCCAGAAATTGTGGGATCCAACAACCTATTAAAAATGAACTTCTATAAGTTGACAGTTCTCGCTATTTTTTTACTAAAAAGAAATATAAACTAATCTCAGCATAGTAGCAAAACCCAAAAACCTACCAATTTACAAGCATATAGAGTCAAATGTGAATAAAAAGATAATACTTTTTTTCACCCAAACTTAATATTGATGGAAAAAAGCCAAAACCACATAATCACACATTCAAAGATACTAGACGTGGAATATTTGAACCATTTACATAAACGGGTTGTCAAGTCATATTATGTTTTATCATCAGAAAAAATAGGTTACAAAAGCATAACATCTGTAGTCATTTTTGGCACACCGATTAAATATCAAATAGTTATTTAGAAAATGGACAAAAAGCATTTCGGGCAAACCCACCAGATCCGTAAAAAAACCACCTGTTGCCCAAGTAAGCAGTTGCAAGTAAGAAGATGAAACTGAAATCAGTGTGGACTGAAAACGTACATGCTGTTCCTTGGAAGATTCATTGCCAGCAGATTTCTGAAAACTTCTTCCCTCTCCTTTTTATGGAAAACAAGAAGATCGTTACATCCATCCATGCTGAATATTTCAACAGCCACAGGGCGTAACTGATAATCACGCTTCAAAAGTTCATGTACACTATGAAGCTTCCACATTCGCCATAAATGAGGTACATTGCAACTGGTAACTGCATTTTCATTGCCCCATGCACCACTAGTGTAGGCCCAGGCCCTCCCCCCTGTGTATTTATTCACATTCACACCCCACGGTGAGGTTGACTTTGTATGAGAATTCATGCTTAAAGAGACCTCTTTTTTTACACCTAAAGCTTGATCAATAACAGAGATATCATCTTCACATGTTTTCTCACATATGTACCCCGAATCATCAATATAGAAGTTTTCTATAACGTATAGGCAGAGTTCTCCTATCAAAAAGATTCCATCATGTTTGTCAAGACTCACTACTCTTTCACAATTATATTTAAATTTTATTTTCTCATTGCGTTCCATATAAGGTCTGATTAAGTACTCCCCACTGTCACTTGACTCCTTATCCATTTTGTCATCTGTTACTCTAACGTTTTCTGATCTTAACGAAGCATACCTTCTTAGTGAACCCACTTCAGAATGTTCGATTATACTCTCTGATTTTGGTACAATTGCCGAACTTGGTTTGACGTTAAACTCAGCAGCAAATTGAACACTTGCCTCGAAAATACTACTATCCTTGTCATCATTCCACCTGACCCTGTTGGACCCCACATCTTTTACACCATCTGAATCATCATAAAACTCATCATAGGGTAAGAGATTAGAAAAAGAGTCAGAACCGCAATCGAAATTGATGAGGTCAAGTTCGTTTTTCTCCGGTGACGATTCCCGACCTTCAAACTCAACATTTAAAATGGATCCAATTGTGTCAACTTTTAGCTTACAACGCTCAATCTTTTTTCGCATCCTATACGGGCCTTCAATAGGGCAAAGCTGCCATTCAGGCTCTTCAACTGAAAGTGATTTGGGCAATGGGAATATACCTCGCTCATGTACTAGTTGTTGAAGATGTGTTTGCCACTCACTTTCAGCATGAAGTACCCATCCGTATTTGTCCTGACGAATAACTCTTAACTCAGTACACATGCTATCGCGAACCAATTCCAATGCAACTCTCCGTTCTTTGATCTGCTCCCAATGTCTATGGTCAAACTTTCTCGAGTCCTTAGACTTTTTACTAATGTCTTTCTTGCGACGACTGTCCATACCTTTGATTCGCACTCCCGGAAATTTCAGCGACCCAACAATATACTGAGCCCATGTGATAGCAGCACACTGTTCCAATGTTTTATCTACAAGATCTTCCGACTTATAAAACCATTCCAAGAAAGATTGCATACTTTCGGTAACAAGCTTGTCAAAACCGCCATGAAAAGCATCCAAAACCGGCCCTTGGTTTGGTTTTGAGACAAGCAGGTCCTCTAGTGCCGTTTTCCGATAAAGAAGAAGATGTTTGAGGATCTCGACTGCCGAGTTCTGTGCATTCTGCCTTTGATCATGTAAAAGTGAGATTAAATTTATACACAAACAACAATTTAGGTCATTGTCAAGATTACTAGGGCAGAATATTAATCGTTTATGAGCAACTAGTACTTGTAGCACATTGCAAATATCTATCACTCCGCCCTCTTGTGATCCGTTAAGAACAGATCCCTTCTTGGGCTCTATCTGCAAACCCATCCGTGAAAGAAGTTCATCTTCTCCAACGGATATCAGGAATGATGGAAGAAAACAGTACATAAGTGTTCGATTCATGTTTTTGAACATTGAAAGTACATAAGCATCAAGTTGTTTAGCTCTTCCAATACACAGCAGTCCTTTTCCAGGTGGGGGAGCTTGTTCAATTCTACCATCTTTATTTGCCAGCTGTAACATCGACAGCAAGAATTCAAGAGTTTTTAGTACACTAGCAGGCTCAGGCAAAGCCCCCATATATACACGATCCACTATCATCCAACACAACGGATCTAAATTCGATGACCAACGGGTTTTATCTAATTTCTTGGCATCTTCCTCATCATCGCGCAAGATCCTTCTTTCTAGAAAGTTCATGAGTCTGCCAAGGCACAAACCCTGGAAAACCAACAAAGTTTCAGCATCAACATACAGCGGAACACTTTCCAAAATGGTTTCTATAACCGGTGCAGCTTTCGTCTGATCAGTTACAAAATCAGAAAGAACACCAGCCATGAAATCTAAAATGGCAGTTGCTCCAGCTGAACAAGGACCACCCCCATAACCTAAATCATCTGCATCTAGAAGCATCTGGGGGTTGATTGTGAAAATTGGATCTGTAGTGATGGGTATTAAGGGAGGATGTTTCGAGTCTGAAGCTGTATCAAATTCAGTCATGGATATAGAAGACGCCATCGAAGGAGATGCAGCTAGCTTCCGTTTTGATTCAGTAAGACTCGTTGTAAGAGCTTGCGATGAAGGTGTTTGCTGGACCCCAGTAGATTTTTCTGATAATAACGTTGAATCAAACTTACTTAATGACGAGGAACCCAGTGTACTTGTTTGGCGAACGGTCTCCGGAGTCGCTTTGAGATCACGGGAGCTTAAATCTTTAACTAAATTATCTGATTCCAGTGTACTTGATTGGCAAGCGGTCTCCAATGTGGCATTCAGATCATGGGCACTTAAATCTGTAACTGAATTGTCTGATTCCGATGTACTTATCTGTTGAACGGTCTCTGGAGCGGCTTGGAGATCATGCGAACTTACATCTGTAACTGAATTGTGTAATTCCAGTTTACTTGTTTGGTTAACAGTCTCTGGAGTGGCTTTGAGATCATGGGAACTTAAATCTGTAACTGAATCATGTGATTCCAGTGGGGGTGAAGTTAGGTTATCTGCTTTATATTCATCTAAATTAGTTGTGGCAACAGGAACATCCTCTGAACTCGTACTTGCATGAACAGGCGGGAAGCTTCCCAGACTTATGGAGGTTTTAGCACACTGCTCCTGCTCAAGTGGCAAGCTATTGTGAGAACTAACAATATCATCGCCATCATTCAGGTTTTTGTCTTCTGACGTCACACACAACTTTTTTGCCAACTTTACAGCATGAGCTGACCTACAAACACAGGACAAGCAATGCTTAAAATTCGTATAACTGCAACGGGTCTACACCACAACCTTTCCAGATAATCGTAACATGATACGAAATAGAGGTGGCAGTTGCAACCCATTGTTATGCTTTATCTCTAAAAGATTGAATGGGTAAAATACATAAGTAGATTAAAGAATTGGGTCATGAAACCTTCTTGATCATCTTTCAAAAATAGAATTCACATTTTGTAACTAATTAAATTCTCCAAAATCATTTGGCACTAAATAACCAGAAGAAAACTCAATAACATTTAGACAAAAAGAGTTCCGGATCAACCTGGCCCGTTTTGAACCGCATAAAACTACCCATTTTGACATGTTACCCCACCCAGACAATCTGCCCGCTTTGCCACCCTCTAATACAAAGATAAGCAAAGTGAAGTCAAGATGTAGAACCTGACACAAGAAAAATAAAGATCCACACAGTTCTCAAGAAACTCAGCTCGCCTGCACACAGCAGAAAAGGGGGGACTCATTTTGGCGAGATCAACCATGAACCGAAGAACAGAAGTTGCAGTAGCAGGAGCAGAAGCATCTCCACCCATGAGACGGGCAGCATAAGTTTTGTGCATCAACGCTTCACCCTGAAGCTCACCAGTCATCTCTGTGTTTCCTTCAACAAGCTCTGCCACAAGCCCAGCACCAACCTGATTTAAATCGCCGCTTTCACATGCAATCATTGTCTGAATAGACAACCTATCAAATGTAGATTTAGCCATAGCAATGACAGAATCCAACAGTTCTAAAGACTTTAACTCTGTTCGACTTCCATCACTTGGAATAAGGGCATGAAAGTCCAACAAACGAACTTCAGGTAATCTTGGATAAACGGGCTTCCCAAATATTAGACAGAAAAGAATGTAATATATATCAGGAGAATCATAGAAACTAGGAAGCACTCTCACTAATCCTTGATATCCACCACTTGTACGAAATTTCAGAGAAAATGTAGAAGAAGATGTAAGACACACACCAAGAAGAGTCATGACCCATCTCATACTAGTGGGATGAACTGCTTCATCAAAGAAATAAGTTATCAATCTGGACGAAACAGTCTTATGCCACTGTTCAAGCAGCTCTTCTGATTTAATGGTGACTAACAGATCAGTTAGCATCTCTAGCAGCATATTCCGAACGATAATGTGCTTCCCCATTGACTCTCTAAGTATCTGACTCTTTGTTGTTGGTTCCGGAGGATCAAAGGTCATGATTACAAACGTAACAACGTGTTCCAGTTCAGATATGACAAATCCGTCCTTCAAAATAGCACCTAGCAGCACGACTACTTTTTCTAGTACAGGAACCTCTACATCACCCCTTTGTAGGGTTACAAGTAGATGTTGAACAAGGTTTATCTTACGCAAAACTGTAAGATTATGATTTCGATACCAACGCATTGAAACTAGGTTTTCAAGAAATCCTAAGAGAGTGATTTGTATTGGAACTGATGCGGCTACCCAAACAGTCCAATCCAATAATACATGCTCAACCATATCTGCATTTGAAAGAACAATGCAGTTTGATGTTTCTGCTGGTAAGTCATCGTTATCAAGTTCTGAGATATGGCGGAAAGCATCTTTATTTACAGAAATATCATCCATATCTTCCTGTGAACCAATTGATGAAATGTCATCACGAAACTTGGACAAATTAGGCTCCTCCTCAAAGCTGACTTCTTGGACAGTTAGGACAGGTGGCATACTGTCAGTTTTTTCCAACTTTTTTGGACCAGGAAAAGAAGCCTCACAAGCAGCAATCTGGAAAAAGATCTCGAGCGAAGGCATGTCAAACAATGACATTTTAGGATGTAGTAAGAGTGCTAGCAAGTGATATCCTCTACACGATTGCATGTCCTTGACATTTTGTGGATGTTGGTGAAGTGCACAAGCAAGCAGTGTGAGCACCATATGTAGCATGTCTCTGGTTTCAGCTGCTTCAACCAGGGCTAGAACCATCGCTAATCCACCAATGGGTCGCATGGTTTCACCTATAGTAGAATGCTTGCATACACATATATCTCCATTAAGACGTCCAAAGCGTGGTATACCTAGAGGAAAAAGAACACTAATTAAAAAATTGACTATGCTACTGTCGCAGAGTAGAAAACTGGTTCATATGATTCCATGATACACAGGGCAAAAAGAAAGGAAAAAAAAAAAAAGAACTAGTATAGAGGTACCAATTTCAGCCCATCTATTAATGAATCTTGTGAAATTTGGTTTTATCTTTAACTTGGTCCCAAAAAATAGCCAAAAGGGGAACAGGTTGGAAATAGTTGCAATGGACAAATACTATATGCATATTACAACCCCCACTAAAAAACAGCCACATCTAACTATTAAGAAGCTGAAATATTTGTAGGAAGTAGGAATATGATGAAGCTAGATTATGCAACAGACCTCCGATTGAAGAAGCGGCCGCTGACATTGGATCAACTAAATTGAGCATTGACAAAGTACCAGATACTCTAGAAGCTTCGGTAGATGTTGCATCAAATGCAAATATTAGTTTTCGTGCAGAAAGGTGTAATGAAAAATTCCCTAGTCTCTCAACATCCCAAACAACACCACTGCCATCTGTCTTAGAACTTCCTTGCTTATTACCACTCTCAAGCCTCTGTGTGTTAGAAGCTAGAGCCAAATCAGCTTCAAGAGAATCTAAAATAGCCATAGTTTCACCACCACAAGCCTGGTTTGGGACAAACTGTAAGAGATTCGTATCCTGAAAAAGACCCTTATACCCTCTGCCCAGAATATACATAAAACAGATAGAGCCAGGTGTCAATACTTCTTCAAATAGATAGCAAGACCGGATTTTCCATGATAAGTCATTGACCCGTGCACAATTATCTGGTGTCCCAATCGTTACCTGCAAAGACTTGCCAGCAGGGGATGGAGAGTAACCTAATCTCCCTGTGTGTCTAAGCTTTCCGTTAAGATAAACATAGGAAACACTGGATTGGAATAGTCCAGCTAAGGCATTTGGTTTGCTATGCACCACAACAAGGTGATGCCACTTGTATTCATCTATATCTAGACCTGAAAAAGATAAGGAAGACGAATTGCTGGTTGCTAGGGTTAAAGTTCCATCTTCTTGAAGATATAATTCTGCGCAGAAGGTATTGTTATTACCACCATCTGTAGCACCAACAGAGAATATACGCATCACTTGCGGACATGTAGTGACATTTGATTTTATAAAATTTTGGTACTGAAACCAACAAACGAATGAATAGCCAGCAGCAGGGGGCCACGATCTCTCACCCAACGGTACTTGAATACAAGCATGTCCAGACTTGCTCATATTCATCTCTACAAACGGTGCAAGAGGGATGCTATCTGAATCAGTAAACCTCTCCATCATATCAACTAGAGTATGACCCGATTTCATCCGTCTCACCTGTAATATATATCTTATAATCACTCGCAGTTCAGCTGATGATAATCTGCAACCAAAAATACACACAAAGATATTAAGGGACTCCCACTGTTCCACAACTACAGTCAATATGTACAAATATTGATTAGACAATCAACTGGTGAGCTGTTACAAAAACATGCAAACATGAGTGTGACTTAACCACAATATATGTACTGATTATTTACATTAGAGGTGGTAATTTAGACACAATTACTTTTGAACGGATTCGGGTTGTGTTTTATCTCTAAGGGGTCAGAATGTCAAATGGGTAAAACCAGCTTGACTTGTCTGTTTCTCGAAATCTAATTTACACTAACTGGGACTCTTATTGAGCAAAAACTTGACTGGCAAATATTATATAAATGGGATTATTTATGGTAAGGAAGAGAGTTTTACCTATAAGCCCCAAGTACTTTGATGATCCTTAAAGCATGGGAAAGAAGAGAGGAGGAACCAGAAAGGAAGGGATATATGATTTCAAGAAGAAGTTCCACACAACCTAACATAAGAAAAAATAGCAAGATAAGATACTAGTTTCTCTTACAAGTACACGTCACAGATTTTGGAACAATACCTGCAGATGTTAGGCTTTCCTGGTTAAAAGAGCCTGCACTAGCAAGTTCTTCAATAAGTTTTAGAAACTCCAGCTGAAGTTTAGGAGTAAAACGCAACAACAAACGAATGAGTATCCTCACTGCACCAGCATTATATATGAGTTGCTTCTCAGGAAGAAATGAAGCTGATGGAGTAATTATTCGGAAAACAGACATAATTTCAATATCATCTGATGGTTCAGTGGTTTCTGGTGTGAAGGATGGTGGAAGCACAATCTCAAGAGCAAGTTCAAAGAGCAACTGCATGACTTTCTTTTCATCCTCTACACAGATCAATCCAGACTCGGATAGATGATCACAAAAAGATTGTGAGGATATAATATCGTGTAGTTTCACCCTATTAGCAGCATTCTTACATGCTCCAGCAGTAACCACTCGCAAC
The DNA here is from genome assembly GCA_021014915.2 of Artemisia tridentata subsp. tridentata. NCBI lineage: Eukaryota > Viridiplantae > Streptophyta > Magnoliopsida > Asterales > Asteraceae > Artemisia > Artemisia tridentata. The sequence goes on along the minus strand of CP139507.1, from coordinate 121,811,407 downwards.
AGATGTGTAAAGACTTTCATGCAAACTGTTAATGAGGACTGTTTGTCTCCTTGGAAACCGTGGAGTGTTGTTAAGATAAGAGAAAACCCAGTGACTTCACCAAAGACTCTCTGAGCAGAACTGCTGCTTCCTAAAATTCGCCATATGGCTCCAAAAATCTCACATTTTGCATCATCTGAAAGCTTGTATTGACATCCTGAAGTACTGGTCACCATCCCACTCTTAGAAACTTCAAGCAGTGCACCCAATTCATCTGAATGAGCCTGAAAAAGATGAATGATTTGGTTACTTGACTTCTAACAAAAATCAGGCGAATATAATAATTCATGTTTCATCAATAGTCTGGTTCTAAGATACAGTTGAACCTCACTTCTGACTATAAGAGATCAACGAATACAACATGAATGCAGCAAAACCAGTACGACACGTAAGAACAGCACACACATATATAGGTGAAGGATCAAACAAAAACCACAATAAAAGAATTATGGGTGAAGATCACTTCTACTTGTTTTTATTCACATGTGCATGAATGTCACATGGTTCATCATAAGTGAAATATCACATATGCACATGAGCATTGGTCGTGTTTAAACCTTCACCTATATATACATATGTACGTATATCTATGTGTTTTGAGTGTGTGTATAGATGTGTATGTGTGTTACTTCATGCATAATAAAGAAAAATCAATTATTGCCAACCTGTGCAGAATCCTCGATGATTAGCCATGATAATACCCGGAGGACACCAGGTCGGTGGACATCAGATGCTAAAAAAGGAAGGGCAGTATTTACACCATCAGCCGATCGGAATGTCACTTGATTATAATCAGCTTTTCTCAATAACGAAACTAAACAGTCCCAGGCAACTGGAATTGTGCCTTCATCTTCAAAAAGTGAGAACTTTCCAGAACCAGAATCCAATAACTTAGGAGACGATAAAATCGCATCCTTATTGTCCTTGTTCTTGAAAACATTCGAGCTACCTTTCCTTTCCACCTTACCACTATCATCATTGTACTCCTCTGGGCCTACAAGAAATTTGTGCTGCTTGAGATCATCTAATAAAACCTCCAGCACACCAACTTCTCGCAGAAACTTTTTAAACTGTTGATCAAAAGACACTAGCTTTACAAAGAAGGTGAGAATAGTGCGCTTCAACTCAGATGTTATTTGTTGTTGCAACAAGCAGCAAAGTGAAAGCAACTCTTGTTCAGGTATGCAATTTACAACAGTCACAGCATACTCAAGAATCTTAAGGATTATCTCTTGCAAAGAATTCGGAAAACCACCCATATTAAGAATTAACAATGGTACAGTTCGTAACTGCTGACACATCGTGTAGTTTTCAAGATGGCTGGAGAATATTTTGAATATTCTATTGAGTACCTCAACCTGTAGCTCCATGCTATCTGATTTCAGAAAAATGTCCTGCAGCATTCGGACAGCTTCTAGGTCTTTAACTTTATAATTGTCTTTTTCCCAAACATCGTTGCTAAATCTGTCAGATGACCTGCCAGGATTTACTTGATTTTTTTTACCCTTTGATTCAGGGGACCCGGTGCAATTGGTTGAGCCCATTTGAGATAGATTAACAAAAATATCTAGCAACCTAGAGAGTGTAGGTGAGACAGATTGTGATGATGAGTCTGCTTTACCCTTTTCATCCTGTGTGTCCATGTCATTAGTTGACTTTGACCCTTCGGGATCAGAATTTTGACTAGTTTGAGAACCCTGATCTCTTGAAAGAACTAATGCGAACTGAGTGAGAAATTGGTATCCGTGAGCATTATGAATGTCTTCCCTCAGCCTGACTCCACCAGCCTCTACAAATCAACACTATGTCCAGTTAGCATCACTAGAATTTTAAAATTATGTTAACACAGTAAGAACACTTGAGAGCTATTCTAAATATGTTCAAGAAAATGCATGGTTGAATTGCAAATTTATCCTTGAAGTGGCAGGATGGATGGGTCCAATAGCAGGTCAAAATGGGTGATTTTGGTACATGCCAGAATAGGTGGGGGCTTTCTGTCAGCCCAAAACACTTTTTGTACAAAAATAAAACTTGTTACATGCTATAAGTGTGTCAAATATCATTACAGGAACTATGTTATTTTAAAAGTTATCTAATCATTTGAAAAATAACGACTGCCGAGGTTATATGCTTTAAAATACACTTTGGGCTACTTTCAACCCCTTTGCTTTGTAGCTTTAATTTAGTTTACCCGTTATACATAAAGCATAAGCCTAATCAACCCATTCAAAAGTAAATGTGTTGAAATTTCCACCTCTAGTTTGTCATGTTAATATGATTTAAATTACAAGCCACATTGAATTAGTTGTCGGCACCAAATGGACTTCCTATCTACAAAAGAAGTTGTCAGGCCAAACAACATACATATAAGTAACTGACCAGGTCTATATGACAATTCCACAGATTCAAGCAATAAGTCCACAATGCCCACTGTATATGCAGAGTCTCCCGATTCAGGACTAAAGCCCTTTACCGCCATTAACAACACTTTTATCTGCACAAGAAATAATAATATTCGTCAAGTAAAACCAAATTCCCATTGATTTACTAAAGAATGTTGAACGACCCAATTTAATTTAGTATAGTAAACTGTGATTATCACCAGTTGGTGCTTCCTTATGTACTCGGCAGTGCTCCCATTGTCATTACCCAGAAGAAGACCAAGTACCTGGATATGATGAGAAGGAAAATAAATATAACTGGCTATAACTTATAACAAATTCTACATTCATGAAGAAAAAGACTAGTAAGGTGCTGAATTGTAATTTAAAGAAATCATATTACAAGAAAACAATATTTCCTATTTTACAACTTTGTTACCAACCTGCATTGCATGCCTATGGAGCTGAATGGTGTGCAGGGGGACAAGACCTTCCTTGTATCTTGAAAATAGGACCAACGACCCGTTGGCCACCATCTCAAAGAGCAGCTGAAGAGAATTGTCGTCAGTCAAACTCTGTGCAGATGCAGGATGGCTTGCCAATGCCTTCATGATATGCAGAATGCTGCCTACTACCTTCAAGAAAAAATGTAAAATTATGAATCTATCCCTTAACCCTTCAGATGTTGGTCCCGTGATATACTCATATACATAGTTTAAATATATATAACTCAACCATGTGGATTCAATCGATACGTTAAAAAAGCATTCTATGACAAGTAGTAGAAAGTAAAAAAGAAAGATTATGTTTTTGCCTTATGATACTTGATCTCAAAGATCATCCTATTTTACTGTATTAGATTTCCTAAATACCTTATTTCTGCTCTATAAAAATTAAATACTACTTACGGGTGTCATAAAAGGGATATTGTATGCATAACATAGCAAATGGCTTACCTCAAGCCACCGCTCTGGAGCAACATTCTCAGTTACTTCTGGTTCCTCTCCAAGAGTGAGACTATTCTTTACATTCCCTCCATCAGAAACCAAAAGAGCATTAAGAATATGAACGAGACAACACAATATCCCAGAATCAAGGAGAGACTGTTTATCAATATCCTGCAAACAATGTATAGAAATTCATTATTGAGATGAAAGTAACAATAAGATGCAAGTATTATTAAAAAACAAAAAAAACAAAAGACACCGGATATGACCCACAAACAGTATACCAAAGCAAGATAGCTTTATCCATGTTATACAGAACCAAAACAGAAGAATTATATAAGCTACTAGAGAACATAACTCCAGACTATTATTTAGAACATGCAAAGCTTAAATACATACCCCAGTAACAAGGAATGATACTGCCTGTAACAAATTTGAACCAGCTTGAGTTCCATCCTGTACAGATACAAGTGTAAATGTACGCACATAAGAAAGCAAATATCATATCTCCATCCTACCTAAAAAGCGTGTAAGAAAGAAGAATAAGAAGGAAACCTCTGAGAAAAAACCAATCACACTTTCGATCTCCAAAGATCTTGTTTTACTGCTAAGTTTTAACTTTTCTATATCTGCTACAAATGCTCTACCCACGACAAAAGAAAATATGTGTGTCTCTACTAACCTGCATATAAAACCTGATAAGGTTACATATTGACTAAGTAGAAAAGGCAGAACAATGGAATCAATTATAATGTTTGTTCTCTTAGTAAAGTGTGTATATAAAACTATATAACTTAATAGCTTTAATTTTTAATATGCTTCTTTTGAACTAAATGCAAGAATAGATGATAGAGTTGAAAATCTACGATTTCATATAGGGACAAGGAGGCACAACAAATAAACTAGCGGGAAAAGGTTATACACCTAACTCCTCAGAGACAATCTATGTTATTTATATTTATTTCTAATTAGATACCGATTAATAACCACAGGAATGACAGTTAATCACAAACAGAAGTTGTTTTTTCCTTTGCATGCCATTTGCGACTAATATGTGGAAATTTGCTAATCACAGAATATTCCAATCTGTTTTAGATGAGGTCTGTCTTAGCATATGAAGTAGTTTGACATAATCATCAGTAAGTACGTCAGAAACAACCAAATCATTAGATTAACTTCCAAATTTGGTGGATTTTCGTATTCTTGCTTTTTTGGAAAGTAGCTACTCTTAGCATACCGAGCAACTAACTAATTTGGTTAAGATCTTTATTATTAAGTTAACATATCAAAGTCTCATTAAATCTGTATCAAATCACCGAATCATGGTTTTATATATGATTACACAATCCTCAATATAGTAGAAAGAATAAGTATATTTTTAGTCTTTTTGTCACGCATTGAAGTTTTATCATGCAAAAAGAATTTTAAGGCAATATAAAAGAATAAGGGGGGTGGATTTCATACATGGAAATTAATTGGGCTACATTAGAATGCTGCTTTACTAATCTACAGAAGATATCAATAGTGATATTCAAGGCTTTTTCCTTTTCCTGCATAAATAAAATAAGAACATTAACTCTAGTCAGCAGCTGATTTTAGAAGTAAATAAGGATGTGACTTATTATTATAACATGGACAAACCTTCTCTGAAGTCGATGTTCGAAACTCTTCCCACGATCTTTTGAAGTCCAATTCCAGTTCATAATTTTCTCTGCTTTTACCAGGTAAAGAAAAAACAAATGAGCAACAAATTGAAATGAAAATACGCTGGAATTTTACATGATTTATCAAGTTGAAGAAACTTGAACTAGAAGATCACATAAAAATACGATTTTAGCCCTTAAAACCATTATATCAAAAAGTGCAAAGACTATGTCCACGCTTGGTGAAATTATCATACAACTTGCTTATATGTTTAACAATCGTATAAAAACCATAATCATGACCAGTTGACCACACACAACCAGATATGTATCATGAGCATTAAAAAAACACACCCATCTCATATGTATCATGCGCATTACCATATTCGTTATATTGTCATGTAGAGACATATGAGCATTACATTATATGTGTGGAGAATAAGAGCAATTATGGTCTATTCACATGAAACCTTAACGGTACCTTATACCATCAATGCTAGAGGAAATACAAGTAAAACTTCTTTTGTCGCGAAAATACAGAATCTATAGCTCAAAACATAACAATGAAGGTCTTAACTATCATCTTAATAAACTAATTGATAATTTTGATAATCATATACGAGCATTCAATAAGCCTACTCCATTACTACAGCCCTTCCATCATTTGTTTAGCCAATAATCAATTCCACAAAATATAAGCAAAATTCAAACAGTCAACAAAAACATGTTAAATCTCCGAGTACCATGAGTTGGTCAGTTTTTTTTACTACACTAGCATACCAATCTTCAAGCATTTAAACTCATTAACTTCATTTACATCCAGGGGCGGAGCCAGAAAGTTATGATCGAGGGGGCAAACTTTGATAATTTTTAAAAACTACACTACAAATCGGTTCGTTCGGAGGGGGTGCAAATTACAAAATAGCCAGATATTTTAAAACATTTACAGAGTACATTACAATTTTTTCGCTAGGGGAGCACGTGCCCAACCTCCCTCTCCTGTCTCCGCCTCTGTTTACATCAATACCAACTATTATAAAGTGTAAAATGACCTAAAGCAAAACGCTAAACGCCGCTTCTTATATTATTGTTTCAAATAGGAGCGTATAAACAAAATCCGCAAGCTAAGCATTATATTCTAAACGAGACACTAAATGCTCCGAATAACTATCAACACACCTACTACTTAGCTTCTAAACATATAAAAAACACATCTAACTACATAATCATCATTTCATTGGCTCACTAACGTCCCCGGTAATACCTCGACAACGGATGATCATAGCCGGCATTACTACTAGTACTGGTATTGGCATCAAAATACGAAGAGCGCGGGGGCGACGCAGCAGCGGTTGGAGGTGAAGCTAATCCTACCTTCTCTTTAAAGTCTTTCAACAATGTTACCCATTTCATCCTTTTAAAACATCAACCAGCACGCTATTTATTCAAATTACAACCCTACCATTATCACAAATTAAAAAACAAAAAAACAAAATCCAAGTGAAGTGACCGATCAAATAATCAAAATAATATCAATGATTTTAAAATCCTAAAATGAGTGAATTGTATGATGTTTGATTTTGGTGCCCTAATTTTAGTTTTTAATTTTTAATTTTGAATGATTGATTGATTGATTGTTGATTTTGGATGGAACTGCGCGCCTTGTTTCTCGTGTTTTTTGTATTCTTTTTTTCAAATAAATAAATAACGTTATCCTTTTATGCCGACGGCTTAAGATGAGAGGATAGATTTAGGCATAGCCTATCCAAAACCCCTCAAAAAATACAAATGGCATCTTTTTTTTTTTTTTTTTTTTTTTTTTTTTTTTTTTTTTTTTTAATTTTATTTTATATATTAAAAAATTATAAATCTGAAAGTGCGAAAACAGAAAATATAAAGTTTAATAAGTCAAACGCTTAAAACTGTTAGAAATATAAAACAGAAACTGACAAAAAACTGTGTTATACCGGAAACAAATAAAGGACAAACAGAATATTTGACCAAGCCCCTGATTTGACATCATAGAGGGGTTTGTATATTGTCCCCCAAGATTTAAGCAAGGAACTTTTATTGTTTAAAGATATGACTTTTGATAGGAATGCGTGAAGAGATTGAATTAGATTAAGGTGGTTAGACGAGTTATGTTGTTTGTTGTTTTTGAGGTAGTTTGTGGAAACCGTAGAGGGGGGTGAATACGTTTCCATTTAAAAACTTAAAACCTTTTGTATCAAACACCCGATCAAGTGTGACGTAATATGAAAAGTGTCAACAATGAGTTTATAGCATCTAGAGATGACTATAGTAAACTACAACATATGCACAATCAAACCATGGAACATACATGATCAATCACTACATAAGCAACGATCCACACAAACACATACGCAATGCAAATATAAATATAAAGCAATAACTAATGAAATGAAAGTAAAGAGATAAGTTAGAAGGCGCAAACCGGACACGGTGATTTATAGTGGTTCGGTCACGAAGCTCCTCTTCGCCCTACTCCACTCCCCGAGTACCCAACTCGAGAGTTACTTCACTAATCAACAAACTCCCTTTAGGCGGAGAAAACCGTACACGTCGCTTAACTTGTTTTCCGACACTAAGCTAGATGTCGAGTGCTAATCTTAGCTAGCACCAATCTACCACGATCTACCCTTGATCCACATGATCAATCACACAAGCCCAATGGCTTCAAGAGATCTTCACTATCTCTTAAGATCACAATGATCTTGACTCACTCTCTCACAAAAGAAAAATAATCTTGATGTATGCTATGATACAATCAAGAGTGTAACAAATGTTACAAGACCTAACAACTCCAACTCTTGTATCTTCTTGGATACCTTGAGTTCTTCTCTTGCTAATCAAGAGGGATGACAACACTTTGTATCTACTTGGATACTTTGTGTTCTTCTCTTGCTAATCAAGAGGGATGACAACACTTTGTATCTACTTGGATACTTTGTGTTCTTCTCTTGCTAATCAAGAGGGATGACAACACTTTGTATCTAGGAGGTGTTGATGAAGTATGCATTGATGATTTGTGTTTACAAGTAACTTGCACATTTTACGTTATGTATTACAAGTTACATGTTTGTCATCATTAAAACCGAAGAAACCGTTTAGTTTAAATATCGTAATATTTGCACTAACAATCTCCCCCTTTTTGATGATGACAAATATGTAAACCGTAACACATAGTAAAATATAAAAGTTACCTGTTTACACTCCCCTTCTCCCCCTTTTTGTCAAATCAAAAAGGTAGTTGCCTCGAGCGCTCCCTTGAATTCATTCCCTACTCCCCCTTATTGAACTACATTCCTTTCTTCCTAGAAAGACGAGTTTGCATCATCCTAGTGAAGCCTTCTATCATCACTTGTGAAGATGACTCCATGCTATGTATTCAAATACTCCCGAGCTCCCCCTAGCTCAATGCTCCCCTATGGTGACTTAATCCCCTTGTTTATTTAACTTAGTATCTAGCGGATCCATGGATCAAATTCTTACAAAGGCTTTTCCTACATCAAGGGTTAGCTTCGTGCAACATAATATATAACATTATAGGAGCAACATTATAGGGATAGAATACACATAGCAAGACATGCATGGGTTGAACTATGTTAACACATAAGTGACACAACCCGACTGAAAACCTAAGGTGTAACTGTTCACTCAATCACACTAATCAAGAACGAGATTCGTTCATTGACTGACGCACTAAATGACTTCTTCCAAGTTGTCATTGGGAAGGAAAGTTCTAACAAACCTTTTGAACAACATAATCATCTACCTAAGATGATTGATGTTAAGGATAGTTTGTTGATAAGACATACTCTAAATGATTACTGTTATGACAAGTCGTGCCATAAAGTAGACTCGATAGAGGTTATACCTAAATGATTCCATAAGGTGGGAGAGTGTTGGTTGTGGTGACAACAAGGACAACTTGGGTTATGTGGTTGTAGGGGAAAAATAATGGGATGACCCATTAGTGGTTGTGGTGATGGTGATAGTGATAAGGATGATGTGTTGGTGCCAAGTCCAAAGAGGTTTGATGGTGATAGGGTTAGTGTGATAGCTAAAGGTTGTGGTGGACTTGGTGGAGGTGAGGGTGTAGGAATCCTAAAGGATGATGATGATGTGGTTGGAGATGTTGGTTTTGCCCTTTGAGGAAAGGTGGGAAAGGATGGTTTAGGTTAATATATCGTTTGCACTGACAATGAGATGCATGATATATTTCAAAAGGGAAAAAGAAAAGGTGTATGTGATCCTAACAGGATTGTTGGTGGATATCTCTAACGGGGTTAAGGTAACGAAGTTCTAGGTTTCTAGGTTGGATGATCCTAGTTGTGTGTTAGAGATAATTTGATGCATGAAGGGTTTCATGTGTTTGTGAGGATTGAAGGTTGTTGTAAGGTTTGAGTGTGATGAGTTGAGGGTTATAAGGTTTGAGTGTGATGATATATAGGTTGAAGGTTCTTAGACTAACTATCACTGTCAAGAGTGAAGTGTAGCTAAAAGGTTTGAGTGGGATTGATATAAGGGTTGAAGGTTGTAAGGTTTGAGTGTGATGATCGATGAGTTGAAGGTTGTAAGGTGTAAGTGTGATGATCTATGGCTTAAGGTTCTTAGACTAACTATCACTGTCAAGAGTGAAGTGTAGCTATGAGGGTTGAGTGTGATGATGCAAGATAAGCTTGCAATAGTGAGGCCTTCTATAGGCAAGGGTTGTGGGATTCAAACTAAAAGTTGGTGGTAGAGTCCTATGGTGTAGTGAAAGAATCATAGGGTGTATGTGAGTTTGCAAAATTTTGCAGGTTTGAGGTTAGGGATGCAGGGATCTAAAGGAAACAGTGAAAATTCGTCAAACATAGGCACGGTACCACTAAATACCACACGGTACCGTTAAATTTAACGGTACCGTGGCCTATTTAACGGTACCGTGACCTGGAAGTCACGAATTTTCCTGTGCAGCCTAGTTCTGGGCAGCTAAAGGGAAGTTTCCTAGGGAATACGAACCACATTTGTGTGTTATTGAGAGTGTTTGGTGAAAGACTGTATGAATGTGTTTTCGCTCCCCCTTAATCTATGACCATCCGGACAAGATGTAAGAGATAAAGAGGAAGACAAACGTTGACGAAAGCGATGAGCTTAGTAACGTCATGACAAGTGGTGGATAGCATGCGATAAACTTCACCTTTGAAGTCACGTAGCTCTTCTCAATCATTGTGAATATTCATAGAATATTTATATGATGAGGCATGTGATTACTAAGAGATATCCTAAGGGTTAAGAAGATAAAATCTTCAAATTTGTGAGGTTGGTGACAAGGTTCTAGTGGGATTATCTCAACGTATCCTAGCGGTTCTTCATTTGAGGTGTGTGGAAGGTGAGTGGGATGCGGAAGCATTGGTAGTGCTTAGTACCATGCGGAAGTGTGAGGGAAAAGGCTAAGGAATCAGATGATAGATACAATCTATTCTGATAGGAGATGGTTTTAGGTTCAAGACTACATCGAATGGGTTTTGATGGAGTTAGTGAGAATTGAAAGCAAGATTTTTGACAAAGAAATTTCACATATGTTGTGATTTTTCTGGACTTTAGATTAAAAGAATTTATACCGAATAAATTCTTTTATGAATGAATCCAACGAGATTCGATAAACGTTGATCGAGAACGAGAGATGACATTTAATTGCATTTCGCAAATTAAATACACTTTAAATATTTTGGATGAAATATTTAAGTAGTCATCGGAGTTTAAGATGATTTTTTCGAATAAATCTCGCTGATTTAGTGAGACTTTTCGACACGAGAAATGACATTTAATTGCATTTCACAAATTAAATATACTTTAAATATTTCGGATGAAATATTTAAGTTGTCATTGGAATTTAAGTTGATTTCACGAATAAATCTTGCTGATTCAGTGAGACTTTTCGACACGAGGAAAGAATTTATACCCAATAAATTCTTTGAACGGTACTGGACGAGAAGAGATGACTTTTATATTTCCGAGGAAATACATAGGTAGTCATTAGAGCGATGTGAAAGATGACTTAATATTTCCAGTGAAATATTTAAAAAGTAATCAGACGAGACACAGGATATGACTTGACATTTCCAATGAAATATCTAACAGTCATGGGACGAGATAGAGGGAATGACTTGATATTTCCAGTGAAGTATCTAAAAGTCATGACACGAAATAGAAGAGATGATCTCAATATTTCCAGTGAAATATTCAAGAGATCATGCAAGGAATGTGAGGGATGACTTAATATTTCCAGTGAAATATTTAGATAGTCATGAGACGAGACACACGAGATGACTGCAATATTTTCAGTGAAATATTTAAATAGTCATAAGAGGGGTACAAGGGATGACTTTAATATTTCCAGTGAAATATTTAAATAGTCATAAGATTTATGGAAAATGTTCCATCATTCCTAGACCTAGATGAAGATGGTTAGGGGATTCTCGGTTGAGAGGTTTGGTTGATTTACGGATTTTGATGTGCTTCGTACACGAGTGTTTCATGGGGTTTTGAAAGACGTAAAGCAAAGCCTATGGTGCTGATTCGCAGCAGGGTTTGGGATCTTAAGACGTGTATATTCACACGAGGATGAAAGGGACTACTAATTACTTATATAGTAACTCGTGAGTCCTTTGGATGAGCGTTTTAACATATGTTGTTAAAAGGCTTGAGTATGATGTTTCGGATATGACATTTAACAATTGCGATCGCAAGTTAAACTTACTTTAATATTTCGGACGAAATATTTAAGTTGTCAATCCTACTCCGAGTTCTACTAGGTTTGTATCTAACCTTCCCATGACAAAAAGGTGTATTACTTGGAAGAAGGCGAAGTGATGACTGGGGAATTAGGGTAACTTCGCGACTACTTTGACTTATGGGTTTTGACACTAGTGTATGGCTCTATGACTTATAAGGGTTCATAGTGATGGGCATACCTAATTCCTAATATGTCAAAAGGACATAGTGTGGGTGCAAACTTTACAAGTAAATCATGTAAAATGCACATAAGGAATAAATGCAAGGATCATGTAAAACATGATAATCATTTAGCATTTAAGATCATGAAGACATTTAACCATATCTTACGAGAACATGTTATCATTTTGAAACACGTATGTGGGATGCAAGCAATCTAGGTTTGCTAAGGCAGATCCTAATTACTACTTGTTCAAGATGACATCCTAATGGGAGATAAAGTTCACCGATGTAAACTATCTCTAGTCAAATGTAGGAATGAAAGTTTTTCAAGTTAGAGAATGAGTATGAGACTATCACTAGTGGTGCTCAATTAAGGCTAAACACGACCATTTTTACGGGTTATACACGAACCCAACTTCTCTCCTGGAAGCAATTCAACCGTTAGGTCAAATTGAATTTCTAGTGCGATAGGTTCTCCAGTAGTCATTCTCATGTTAGAAAAATTCGAATTCCTATATTTTCCTATTGAAGTGTAGCAAAGATGATATTAGCTTACTTCGCTAATACATGGCCTAATATGACTCAATTAACCATACTTTGAAAGTCGGTTAAGAGAATGACATGTCTTACACAACTCCTAACAAAGGCAAGCGAAATGTTTTAATTTTGTGTTTGAGATTCAGAGGTTATTTGATGAAGGTGGTGTATTTTATAATCTCTTGGACATCATCTTTGTTTGTTGAGTTGTTACATGTTATTTTAACATTATTTGGTTTCCTAGAACCAAGAGACACTCTAATGTGATACAATATAGAGCCTACTACATTGTGTGTGTTTCAAGAATGCTCCTTTGCATAACTTGAGGAAAGAATCTAGTAGAGGTTACTTACCTCAATAGATTTTGTGAGTGTTTTATTTAAAATGAGACATACTGTTTATTTCAACAAGTATGATTTTCTAAGAGGAAACTTATCACTCTTAAGAATGCTTTGTGAAACAAGTATTTTAGTGTATGACCAATTTTACTTGTTTATGAAATGACACATGTCATATTAGGTTATTATTCAACTCTAATATCCTATATTTGTTAACAGGATGCAATGTATTCTCTTGTAACATAACCATTTATGTCACAAAGAAAATAAGATGCATAGGATATAAGTTATCCTTTGTCAATCTTTTGATAACAGACATACATGTGATATTCTCAAAGATTGATGACTTACATAATAGTTAATAACATATTATGTATGACACTTTTACTAGACATGTGACTTTGAGTGTTGAGTTGTTCATGAGCAAAGTTTACATATGTTGTTTGTTTGCTCTTGTTTGGTTTTTAGGAAAGACACATTTACTAATTGCACTGCAATGTAAATTACTTGTATATTTCGGATGAAACATCCAAGTTGTCACTCCTACTTAGTTGTGTATTTTATGCATCTTTTAAACATATTAGTTTAATGTTTGGAACACAATTATTGGACAACAAGACTCAATATGGCATCTTCAACACAAGTGTGAATTATGATCCGATGCATATTATTTTTGTCTTGAGAGGACGTCATTATTTTCATAACAATCGAGTGTGATTGAGTATGTAGATTCAAGATAATATGTTTCATCTTGTTTTGATGTTATCTTGAAACAAAACAAATAATGACTCCAATTTCATGTCCACACTCGAAAACTTGTCAATTAGATTCGATGATGATATCAATCATAATTTGAATAATGAATTGATATGTACTCGAAATCTTTCTTGACCCTCACGATCACTCCTTTTTAAAAAGAAAATAGAAATTTAAGGAGTGTGTTCTATTTATTATAATACTAGTTGTATGTGTGAGGTTAATGACATATTAAGTTACTACTTTGATATTGTCATTTATTTTTATTTGAGAAAAACTATTTATATTATTAAGTATAATACTTTTAGTTTTTCGACACCTCATTAGTATAAAAATAATTATCTTAACTATTTTTATACAACATACATAAAATACTACAAATGTTTAAAAACATTTTGTATGTGTGTTAGATTAATGCAAGTTTAATACATTTGCTTTTACTTAAATACTAATGTATTAAAATGACATTTTATCTTGTTTAGACAACCCATGGTCAAACAAGACAAACGATGTAATGTTTTAGAGATCATGTTACGGATTTTATGAAAGTGTTAAGTATTTTGGGATGATGTACTTTTTACACTTAAACCTTTGGAAAAATAATTGTGTAAGACAATATCTTTCGACACACATGATCTACCAACTTAGTTTCTATTCCTAAGAAGCTTACTAAACCATTTTAAGAACTTGCAACAAATGCAAGACAAATGGTTGATGCCTATATGCAATGCAAAATCAATTACGCAACTTAGTGCAAGAAGTCTAGCCTAAGTCCTATTGACACATAAGCCGAAAAGCTAATATTCGACACATAGCAACAAGGCATGAAGGACATTTATGCTTATAAATAAAATTAGCTCAACTAGAGATAACAATAAGCATACAAAAGTATTAACTAACAATACTAAGACATAAAGAAAAGCAAATAGTCATTTATCATAACACACAAAGATACTTATCGTCATTTTGTGTATTAAGTATAACAATGTACACTTAGCTTGACTTTATTTGAAAATGAATTATTTTCCACCCCATTCAAAGATTTGATCAAGTTCAACACTTTGAAATCATGAATGCATCAACGTGTGATGTTCACTTTGTGATTTGACAAAAAAAAATTTGTGCAATCGGCATGACCGGAAAAGACTCTCTGTTACGAATTAAAGACATCCGTAAATTTCACTTTACAATCACTTTCTAAAAATATTTTTAAGTGAAAGTAGACTCAATTACGTTTAAAACGATAGGTGGCACGACTCCTACGGACTTACGGTTGATTTTATACGAATTTTTGAAAATTACCGAATTCTGAAAAACAGACGAAGGTACCGTTAAATTTAGCGGTACCGTCCATATTTAATGGAGCCGTCCGTTATATTTAACGGTGCCGTACGTCTGACATCAGTTTTTGAACAAAACCAACTTTTATCAATTAAAAAAATTCAAGCTAGTATGACAACATATACTTAACAACAAAACTTGTAAGTATTATGCATCTAAATACTTATCATATTTTTATCACCTTCATGGGTAATTTGATACATGGATCGTACTCAATTTTGAAAACCATTTGTTTTAAAAATTTGAGCGACGTGGCTCTGGTACCAATTGTGGAAACCGTAGAGGGGGGTGAATACGTTTCCATTTAAAAACTTAAAACCTTTTGTATCAAACACCCGATCAAGTGTGACATAATATGAAAAGTGTCAACAATGAGTTTATAGCATCTAGAGATGACTATAGTAAACTACAACATATGCACAATCAAACCATGGAACATACATGATCAATCACTACATAAGCAACAAGCCACACAAACACATACGCAATGCAAATATAAATATAAAGCGATAACTAATGAAATGAAAGTAAAGAGATAAGTTAGAAGGCGCAAACCGGACACGGTGATTTATAGTGGTTCGGTCACGAAGCTCCTCTTCGCCCTACTCCACTCCCCGAGTACCCAACTCGAGAGTTACTTCACTAATCAACAAACTCCCTTTAGGCGGAGAAAACCGTACACGTCGCTTAACTTGTTTTCCGACACTAAGCTAGATGTCGAGTGCTAATCTTAGCTAGCACCAATCTACCACGATCTACCCTTGATCCACATGATCAATCACACAAGCCCAATGGCTTCAAGAGATCTTCACTATCTCTTAAGATCACAATGATCTTGACTCACTCTCTCACAAAAGAAAAATAATCTTGATGTATGCTATGATACAATCAAGAGTGTAACAAATGTTACAAGACCTAACAACTCCAACTCTTGTATCTTCTTGGATACCTTGAGTTCTTCTCTTGCTAATCAAGAGGGATGACAACACTTTGTATCTACTTGGATACTTTGTGTTCTTCTCTTGCTAATCAAGAGGGATGACAACACTTTGTATCTACTAGGATACTTTGTGTTCTTCTCTTGCTAATCAAGAGGGATGACAACACTTTGTATCTAGGATACTTTGTGTTCTTCTCATGCTAATCAAGAGGAATGAAGAGGATCACTTGAGTGGATGATTGGATCACTCTTAAACAACCTAAGACTCTCCAAATGATCAAAGAAAGTCATCTAAGTGAGGAGGGATAAGACCAGAGAAAAAGGACTGGAAAAATCAAGTTGGAAGTGTGGAATGGTCCACTATTTATAGGCAAGGGAAAATCTGACCGTTACAGACCCACGGCTCCACTAAATACCCGACGGCTCCACTAAATTTAGTGGAGCCGTCCATACTTAAAGGTGCCGTTGGACGCTCCCTTTTTTGTCTTTAGTGGGGAAGGTTTATTTGGGGAAGTTGGAACTGTTTTGGGGGGGGGAAATGGCTGTTGGGAGTTTTCAAATTTATTTTTCAAAATAAAACATTTCTTTTTAATTCAAAAATAATTTGTAAAATATATTTTTGAAAAAATGTTTTGTCACATTAAAAATGTGAAGTTTAGAAAAATATAATCCTTTGATCATTTGTCAAGTAGTAGATTTGTTTGTCCATACCTTGAGTGATTTATGTCGGGATGGAAATCTACGACTTCGTTGAAGCATACTTGAGACGTCGGGAGGTGTTGATGAAGTATGCATTGATGATTTGTGTTTACAAGTAACTTGCACATTTTACGTTATGCATTACAAGTTACATGTTTGTCATCATTAAAACCGAAGAAACCGTTTAGTTTAAATATCGTAATATTTGCACTAACATAGTTCTTGCGTCTAGGCTTTATAGGCGACTTTTAGTAGTCTTGCCTTTTGCGTTTTAGGTTTAGAGTTCCATAGATGGTTTCCTTTAGGCGATAAGTAGCCCCCTTGTTCTTTTTTGCTTGGCCCGTATGTATAGATTCCCATAGCGTTACCCTTTTTTTGTCCTTCGCTGCTCTCTTAGGTCTGGGTTCTTTATTTGCTTTTAGGCCATTCCTCATTGCATGTGTTTTTATGCTTTTATGCTTATGCTTATGTTCCTCTTTTTCGTTCTCATGCGACGTATGCTTTTATGTCTTTTCGCCTTTATCCTAATTCCTATTTAGATCTTTTGATGGTTTTTTGTCTATAGATTTGTATGCTTGTATATATGTTTGCTTTTCGTCCAATGTCTTTGTTGATTTTCTTATCATATTATTGCACACATTTACTTGTCGGACATGCACTTATATCTCAACACAAATGCACACATTTACTTGTCGGAGGTCTTCGTGACGTAAAGCAAAACACTATATTATTGCTTCTTATATTATTGCTTCTTATATTATTGTTTCAATAGGAGCGTATAAACAAATCCCACAAGCTTAAGGCTCGTTCCCAAACAAGCATTGTATTCTAAACGCCAAAAGCTAAACACTAAATGCTTCGAAGAAGCAACTTACTATCAACACACATACTACTTAACTTCTAAACATATAAAAACACACATCATCTCATTTTGCTCATGATCGTATCCGGTAATACCTCAACAACGGATGATCGTAGCTGGAAGAAGTGGCATTACTACTACTCGCATCAGAATACACCGTCTGCGGCGACATAGACGACGCATCGGTTGGAGGTGAAGCTAATCCTACCTTCTCTTTAAATTCTTTTAACAATGTTACCCGTTTCATCTTTAAAAATTAACACAACATTACATTTAATTAACCGGTACACAAAAAGGATACCATTACACTATATAACAAACTCTAGCAATCTAGCATGATGGCGTCATTTCAAAATTCAAAATCAAAGTGAAGTGATCGATTGAGTCAATTAGAATAGAAATAATATCAACGATGATGAAATTGATCTTAGTGTAATGTGTGCTGCTAATTTTTATATCCCAAAAATAGTGAATTGATATAATTGTTTTGGTGCCCTAATTTTAATTTTGTTAAATTGATTATTGATATTGGATGGAACTGCGCCTTGTTTCTTGTTTCTTGTTTCTCGTTTTTTTTTTTTTTTTTTTTTTTTTTTTTTTTTTTTTTTTTTTATTTCCATTGTGGTGTTATGATTTAGACTTCAAATAAACAATGTTATCCCTTTTTAGATATAAATGTACGGTTCTTAATTTTTGTTAGTAAAGAAACGTAAAGATATATGAACTAAACATTTTCAGCCAAATTTTAAGATAAAACATTTTACTTCAAAATTAACTAAATTATCATTCTAAATTGTTGATTGGTTGATCACGATAGCAAAGAAAAAGTCCGCTCAAAGTGTAATTGCTAAACTCGTATTTGCAGCGTCTACTTACTTTATTTGGCAATAAAGGAACGAGAGATTATTCAGGAAAATGAAAAGGACCCGAGAGCAAGTTACTGATTTGATTTGTTTCAAATGTCCGTCTCAAACTTTCTACTCTTCATTTCAAGAAAACTAGAAGAGTTGATAGGGTCTTGGCAGTTTGGAAACTTCCCTCATCTTTGGTCAAGAGTATAGCTACGTAGGTTGTTTCTAGTCTAGTCGAACAGTGCATAATATTGGTTTGTATTTCCTTTGGGCTGTGTTATAAATACCCCTACCCTATGAGAAATGTCATAGTATTGGCACTCTCTTCCATATAAGTATGTGTACATGTAAAAACACAATAGAATGATGTTAATATCATATGCGATGTAGAAAAACATAATTGAAGTGGTATGCAAAAAATAATGGTTTATATAAATCATTAACATTCAAAAAGTTGACCAGGAACATTGCAATCAAAATTTTGTAACTAATCAAAAATATAAAAGATATACTTCAAAAGAAAACATAACATATACCTTGCAAAATATATTAAATGTGTTGTGAATGAATTAGATTTTTTTTTTTTTTTTTTTTTAATTTCATGAAACATATGATAAAGAAAAATATAACCTGCTAAGGTAACACAACTGTAGTTGTTAGACATCCACAAGATAACAAGAAACAACAATAAAAAGCAAAATAATAGTGAGGCGAATAACTCTAAAAAGGAAAACATTTACTTTAGCATGAACAAAGTTGGTGGCTATAGAGTTAAACCATTGAAATGCAAAGGTGGCTACACAATTTGCTATCCTTCGCTCATCGGCTACAAAACCAAATCAAATCAATTTACTTTAGCATGAAATGCAAAGTTGGTGGCTACTCTTTTAATTTCTCTCTTTTTGTTTATGATCATGGCATCCACCATTGAAATGCAACAGTTAAACGAGCCCCGCCAACAAACCACCACTACCACAACCACCGTCACCGAACCTCCGCCGTCAAATAGAAGAATTTGAACCATGAGAAAGGTCATAGTATTGGCACTCTCTTCCATTTTCCTCTTGTTTGTGGGTGCTTTGCTAATAATTCACCTGCTCATCAATATGGGTACCATGAAGGTTTCTGTGCTTGACGTACAAGATATGCACGTCAAGCACAAAATTGTAACTACACAAGTGTCGCACTTGAAGAAAATGTGACACTTGGTGTCAAATTTAAAACAATAGTTACCTTCGGCAAATCCACCATTAGCACCTTTGCGAATGCCACCTACTCCATCTCCGAGAAGAAAGAGCAGCTTCTCTGGTGATTCACTTCGAGCCATATGTGAATCAACTGCCGAAAGAGGAAGTATGGGTACTCGATAGATGGATGGAGAACGAGGATTCGTACATGCTAATGACGGCGGATTTCTACTAGAAGCTAAAGAACAAAGAGGCTATGCTCATAATGAGAAATTCCAGATATATGTCTGTAACACCCCCAAATCAGGTTGCAGCGGAAATAATATCTGGGGTGTTACTTATTTGGATCACAACATAAGTAATAGAGAACGAATTAATCAAATCCGTTTTAAAAGCTTCATTAATTAAAACATAAGTTTTACATAATTGAAATGCGGAAAACAAGGCCCATAATTGTTATTTAGTTGTCCCATAGTACAAAAACCCTGGTCATGAGTGTTATGTGTACACTCCAAAAGTGTGCCTATGCCCCTGCCACGCACCATATAGCAATAATTAAACACCTGAGAAAAACATGCTAAAAGTCAGCTAAAAGCTGGTGAGTTCATAGGTTTACATAAATTAGTAAAGTTGGACTTGTAAGTTCAAGAGTTAACATTTCAAAGTGCGAAATGTTACGAAAAGTGCTATTACGCTGCGCTAAGTTTCATCCTACCGAAGCTATGACAGTGTGCATGCGATGTGTGCATGTAAAAATAAAGCCCGGCAAGTGTTCTATCACTAGTCACTTGTAATTCGACATGGTATACATCCGTTTGTCCTATCCGGACTGTTGAATCCCAACACGGATGGAGGTGTCACCCTCAATAGATCTATTTATATCACTCGTGCTTCCTAGCAGGAATTAACGGTACATGAGCATGGGCATAGTCTAGATACGGTACTTAGGCCAGCAGGTAATAGCATTGTTTAAGTAGTCCAGAAAAGTAAGCATGTTTCTCACCCCAAGTAGTTTAAAAAGAGTAATAAAGTAATAGTGGGGCTATGACTAGAGCTGGCAATTTCTGACACGGACCTATTAACACGACACGACACGACCTGTTCTTAACAGGTTTCGTGTCAGGTCTTAACAGGTTTCGTGTCTTAACAGGTCCGAACCTGTTAAGACATGAATGAAATTAATAGGTTTCGTGTCGTAACAGGTCGGACCTGTTAAGACACATGTTAAGACACGAATGACCAAACACCAGCCCAACATCATAGCCCAAAATCTAATGAAATAGACCCAATCTAACATCAGACCAAACACCAGCCCAACACCTGTTATAACTTGTGATACCCAGACTCCTTGTGATAACCCTAAATCACATTACACAAACATAACGCCTACCACTCTTATTTCTTCTCCCAAACTCTTATTTCTTATCATCAATCGATCTCATTTCTGCTCAAACTTCTAACCAAATCAAGATATGCTCAAACCAAATCAAGAAATCCTTTTAGAAGGCTTCAAGATCAATAGATAATGAGTGTTGAGGAGTGAAGTGAGGGTAATGGTTGTGTCTAGTTAGGATTTGATGGTAGTTGATTTGAGTCTGTTAACCTGTTAATTTATGAGTAAGTCTGAAAATTGATGTTAAATATTCTGTATCTTCACTAATTACTGTGTAGAGTCTAAATATCAGGTCACAATAGCTGACTAAAATGGGCAATATGTTCTAGTTCCACATAAGCAGTATGCATATACCATATTATTTAGCCATATTGTATCCTAATCAAGCCGCTAATGTCTTTATGAGACAAAAAAAAATCGAGTTCTACATTTTTCTGAAGTCAACGAGTTACAACTAACTATAGCAGGTGCTAATGAGTCTGTGGTAGTTGGCTAACAGGTCCCTTAACAGGTTCCTTATCGTGTAACCTGTTAATTTTCATGTCGTGTTCGTGTTCGAAAAAAGTGACACGATTTGTTATCGTGCCATGTTCGTGTTCGACCTTAACAGGTTCGTGTCTTAACAGGTCATGTCTGACACGATATGCCAGCTCTAGCTATGACTCACCTTGAGTATAGCTGGCAAGGTGAAATATGAAATCAAATAAGTTATGGGAACAGCTCCAACACACGACCTGAATAATAGTGAAGTCTGAGATTTTGACAGTTTTGGTTCAATACGAATGATGAGTGTGAAACTGAGTAACGGATACGATTTGGTTTGGGTGTGTTTGATATGCATAAAATGCTTAAAGTTCAAAAATAATATTATATATAATATTATCTTATTTTTATGTTATTTAATCCATAATTATCGTTTCCTCGAAAGTCGTCGAATAATACGTTAAGTTTATTTGTTAAAAGTTCGTTATAATTATTTAAACGTAACGAAAGTAAATATATGGAAACGAATGATAAAATGCACATGTTTAAATGAAAATGTGTAAAACATGAAGTAGAAATGAATATGGATATATGTTACTGTTCAGTCCTTGCATTTACACAAAATTTACACTTTCTACCCTAACGGTGTAAGTTTTGCACCGTTAGTCCCCAGTTAGTTATACTTTGCATATATAGTCCAAACAGTTTCCAAATTGACATATTGTGCTTCCTGTTTACTGTTTGAACACTATTTACCCTTAAGTTATGAGATTTACAATTTGGAACACAATTATACGAATTTGACAAAATTAACCCGAATAGTAACAACATTTGCAACTTTAGTCCAAAAATCACAAAAATAGTGGGAAATGATTTTCGAGAGTTTTACTAACTTTATAAAGCTTATTTGAGTCAATTCCAACTGCTTATTAGCCAAAGTGCTTATTTTTAAGCTTAATGGGCTTTAACGAGTCTTAAACAAAGCCCATTAACAAAATTTGATCCGAGGGGTTTTAGGAAGTAATGGGCCTGGTTTTGGGCTTGTTTAATGAGCTTAAAAGTAATACAAGTGAGCTTATACGATTAGCTTATCGATAGAGCTTATAAAACTGCTTATTGGGCTTAACATCCCAATCGGTAAAAATATAAGGATTTTAAGTGGTTCAAGTAGCGATTAGTTTAGGATTAAAAAAAAAGGCTTATATGAGCTTATCAATGGAAACTTAAAACAACAACTTATTAAATGAGCTTATGGAGAATCCAGATGAGCAATAAAAACAATATGGTGTGTATATGATATCGATTATATTAGTCCATTTCTTATCGACAAAATGAATAAGTCCGAAATTTAAATATGACATATATATTGGATGTGAATTAAACAATGCAACGTATGAATAAAATGAGGTGCGAAAAGCAATAAAACGAGTATGTAAGTGTCGAATAAATGTAAAACACGAGTTACTAGCCATCCATGAAGGAGGTCATTGCGTATAAACGTAAAATAAATAACGAGAAACGAAAATAAATGCATAAGAATGAATATACGATCGAATAAATTATAGAACAATGCATGGTGTGTTAAAATTAATGAAATGAGTATGTAAGGAGTTTAAGGGAGCTTACAACACCGAAATGGTGGGATTTTATACGTCAAAATGATCAAGAACACAGTTAGAACTCGCGTAACACGCTAGAATCGATAACAAAGGCTTCAAATGGAGAGTATACAATCAGATAATGGCTCGAATGGTTAGAGAAATTGCTTCTGGTTCCTTGAAGGTCTCGGCAAGTGAGTAAAAGGGCTAGAGAGAACTATTTAAGTGTGTTTAAGAGTGAATGGAAGAGTATGTATGTGTATATAGATATATATGCATGCATATGAAATGTTTATAGTTTAATAATGATCAAGTGGTGAGAATATATTCCCTCCCAGAGATTTTATGAGATTTCTTAGAGGATAAGATGTGTTTATAATCGAGTTCAATGATATCTAAGAGGGGGGGTTTGTGTTGGTTCAGTTATGTATCAAATTGTGTGTATATATGTACATATCGACTAGAGAAAGGGTCTAAATGTATGTTTAACGTGACCAACTTGTTTAGGAGTGATGTAAATAAACTTGGGAACTTGTATTCGACTAGAAAACATAAAATGCATAGGTACTGTTGGGAATTAAACCAACAGTTAGTACTGCCAGGTCAAAGTTACAACTGCTGAAGATTAACACTAACAATACTAAGTCAGTTAGTACTGCTAGTACAGATAGTACTGATTATGAGATGAAGACAAAAATGCGTATGGATATATATAGAATAGATATTGTGTATATCTTATAGTATTAGAATGATATGGATATTAGTTTACTTGTAAAGGACTTCTTGTGTTATAAAAGAAGATCCTAGGTTAGGTTTTCAATATATCTCTCATATACGTATAGAAAAAGCTTCAAGGTTGTTAAACCCTAGTGATAGTCGAAGATCACTCGTATTATCAATAATATTGAAGCTGGTTATTTGGTTGTTTACCCATTGTTCATTCACTATTACATTCATTCATCACACAAACAATCACATACAATATCTTCTAAGTATTAGCTAGTAAATTCCGCGTGCTAGTTAATATATACTCAAAGTATCTTCAACACAAGGCGTGTGTTTAGATCCTATCAAGTGGTATCAGAACCAGGTTCTGATACTTTGAATTAGAAGATCCAGAAGAACGTTTCAACAAGGAAGATGGACATGGAAACCCCTCAAACCTCAATCCTTGCCAAACTCCCTATGCTCAAACAAAACGAATATGATCTCTGGAGGCTCAGAATTGAGCAATACTTCATGGTGCAAGATTATGCATTATGGGATATCATTCAGAATGGTGACTCCTTTAAACCAACAACTTTTGAAGAAACACTTGCTGATGGTTCCAAAACTACAAAGCTCAACACTGAACCAGTCACTAATGATGGGAGGATCAAGAAGAAGAATGATCTCAAAGCCAAGAGTTTGTTACTCATGGCTATTCCCAATGATCAGGTGTTGAACTTCAGTCATTATGAGACTGCAAAGACACTTTTTTCAGCAATTGTAGAGAGATTTGGTGGCAATGAAGCTACTAAGAAGGTACAAAGAACACTGCTAAAGCAAAGCTATGAGAATTTTAGTGCCACAAGCACTGAAACTCTTGATCAAGTCTTTAACAGGCTACAGAGAATTGTGAGTCAACTTGCTGGGTTGAAGATAGTGATTCCACAAGAAGACTTGAACATGAAGTTTCTCAATAGATTGTCTGCTGAATGGAACACCCATGTTGTTGTTTGGAGCAACAAGCCTGAACTGGAGAAGATGACACTTAATGAGTTGTACAACAATCTTAAGATTGTTGAACAAAAGGTGAAAAAGACAGGAAGCACTAGTTCTATGTCCGGAAACATGGCATTTTTGTCATCCCCCAGCAATAGCAGTACTAAGGATGATCCAAATGTTTGTACTGCTAGCCCTAAAGTTAGTAGTGCTCACTAGTACTGCTAGCTTGAGTGATGAAACTATCTATGCTTTTGTGTCAGAGCAATCCAATGGGTCTCAAATCTACAATGAAGACCTTGTTCAGATTGATGAAGATGACTTGGAAGCAATGGACTTGAAGTGGCAAATGGCTTTGATAAGCATTAGGGCAAATAAGTACTTTCAAAGGACTGGAAAGAAGTTTACTCTCAATGGAGGAGATGTTGCTGGCTATGACAAATCCAAAGTGGAGTGTTACAACTGCCACAAGATGGGACATTTTGCCAGAGAATGTAGAAGCCCAATACAACAGGACAACAAGGGTAAAGGGTATAAGAGTCAGCAGGGAAACAGGAGAATAGTGAATATGGAAGAAACTTCTTCCAAGGCAATGGTAGCTGTTGATGGAGCTGGCTTTGACTGGAGCTTCATGGAAGAAGAGGAGGAACCAGCCAACTTGGGATTGATGGCCTTCTCTGACTCAGAGGTACATGAGGTTAAAAAGTGTTCTAATTCTTGTCAAGCTTTGAAAGATTATGAGTCTCTTAAGATACAATATGATAATCTTAGGACAAAATTTAATGAAGTAAACTTTAGTCTTTCAAATCATAAAAGAGGAATAGCTATTTTAGAAGAGCAACTCACCTTTTATAGAAAGAATGAGTCAAACTTTACAGATGATATAGTTGTTTTAAAAAGAGATTTGCAACTGAGAGATGATAAGATGAGTGGGCTTAAGTATGAACTAGAAAAGCTTAAGAAAGAAAAGGAAAACATACAGTTAAGTGTTGACACTCTTGAATATACATCAAAAGGAGTTCAGAAATTAATAGAGAGTCAAGTGGTTCATAAAGCAAAATCTGGTCTAGGATATAAGTCAGTTGCACCCCCAAATAGAGGAATGTTTGTACCTTCAGGAATTGACTTAGCTCATACAGGCTTAGAAGAGTTTAAGGATGTTGAATTTCCTGGATATGGTCCTAAAACCAATGAGAGTCCTACTAAATTTGTTAAGGCTGAGGATTCTTTTGTGAGTGCAAGTGATACATCACTTTCTGAGGATAAGGTGTCCTCTGGTAGGAACTCAGATTCTCCAACCATAGAGGATTGGACATCTGAAGATGAGGATGATCAGGTTAAGGTTAAACCTGATGTTGTTAAGTTAGAAGTAAAACATGTTCCTAAAGTGGTCAAAAATAAAAATATAAAACCAGTTAGGAATACTGTTAGATATGTTGAGATGTATAGGTCTACAAATAGATCTTTAGTTCCTAGGGGAAATCAAAGGAACTGGAATAACTTAAAATCTCAACAACTTGGTGATGAGTTTGTTATGCAGAATAAAGTATGTTTTGTGTGTGGTAATTTTGATCATTTGGCTGCATATTGTGACTCAAACCCATGGAAAAAGAAGGTTTTTGGGAATTCAAGGGTGTATGGGAATACCAATGCTAGGGTGAATCAAAACAGTCCTACTAGATTGACTAACCCTAATGTAAATCATAAAATGACACCCAGAGCAGTCATGTTGAAGTCTGGCATCAAATCAGTTTCTACTGCTAGACCAAACAAGAGTTTTTACTACAAACAAATTGTTTCAAGTGCAAAACCATTTTCAAATCATTACAATCATGCACAAACAGTTAACAGACCCTTTTTCAAGAAAACACCTTTGAATAATCAAAAATGGGTGCCTAAGGTCAAGCCAGCAGTTCCTACTGCTAGGCCAAAAATTTCTACTGCTAGGCATATGAATGTTGTTAAGGGTCAATGGGGCAATGCTGTGAAGGCCTCAGCACGTTGGGTATGGAAACCTACCAAACCCAATGGTGCATCAATGACTTTCAATAGATATAATTATATTGATGCACGAGGCAGATCCAAGTCAGTGATGGCTTGGGTCCCCAAAAGGAACTAAATCCTTTATTTTGTGTGCAGGAACATCCAACAAAAGATGGAGAAGATAGAGGGTACTCAGATAGTGGATGTTCAAGGCACATGACTGGTAACATGTCATACCTTTCAGACTTTACACCTCTGGATGGAGGACCTGTTATCTTTGGAGGTGGTGTTGGTGGCAAGATTACTGGTAAAGGTATTATTAAAACTGGTAATCTTGACTTTGAAAATGTGTATTTTGTACCAGAGCTTAAGTACAACCTTTTTAGTGTGTCACAAATTTGTGACAAACAGAACAAGGTGTTATTCACTGATACTGATTGTCTTATTCTTTCTCCTGACTTTAAGCTACCTGATGAAAGTCAAGTATTGCTTAAAATCCCCAGAAAGGGTAACACATACAGTGTTGAGATGAATAAACTTGTTCCCAAAGAAGGTCTTACTTGCCTTGTTGCAAAAGCCACATTGGATGAGTCAATGTTGTGGCATAGAAGGCTTGGTCATGTTAATTTCAAAACCATTAATAAGATTGCTAAATATGGTTTGGTAAGAGGTTTACCTAATAAAATTTTTCAAAATGACCAAACATGTGTTTCTTGCCTTAAGGGTAAGCAACACAGAGCCTCTTGTAAGCCCAAGGTTCATAACTCTAATAATCAAGCTTTATACATGCTTCATATGGACTTGTTTGGTCCTACTTCTGTTAATAGCTTGAATCATAAAAGATATTGTCTGGTTATTACTGATGATTATTCCAGGTTTACATGGGTTTTCTTTTTGAGAACTAAGGATGAAACTAGTGAGATCCTTAAGTCCTTTATAATTGAGGTAGAAAACCTAGCTGATAAGAAGGTAAAAATAATCAGATGTGATAATGGGACAGAATTTAAAAACAGAGTTATGGATGAGTTTTGCAAAGAAAAGGGTATTAAAAGAGAATTTAGTGTAGCTAGAACCCCACAGCAAAATGGAGTAGCTGAAAGAAAGAATAGGACACTAATAGAGGCTGCTAGGACAATGTTAGCTGACTCTAAGTTACCTATTTCATTTTGGGCTGAAGCAGTTAGTACTGCTTGTTATGTTCAGAATAGGGTTTTAGTAGTGCAACCTCATAATAAGACTGCTTATGAACTTTTCAGAGGTAGAACACCTGCCTTAAGCTTTATGAGACCTTTTGGTTGCCATGTCACTATTCTCAATACCAAAGACCAATTAGGAAAGTTTGATGGGAAATCTGATGAGGGTTTCTTTGTTGGTTATTCTTTGCATAGTAAAGCTTTTAGGGTGTATAATAAGAGCACTAGACATGTAGAGGAAAATCTGCACATTGAGTTTCAAGAGAATATACCAAATGTTGCAGCTAGTGGTCCAGATTGGATTTTTGATATTGATGGGCTTTCAGAATCTATGAATTATGTGCCTGTTACAGGTACAAATACTAATGATAATGCAGGTTCAGAAGATTCTGATGAAGATCATATCTTGATGCCTATTTTGGAAGATAGTCCATTGTATGATTCTTCTTCAAAGAATGATGATGTTCCATCATCAAGTGATGCTGATAAAGAGAAGAATGATGATGAAAATAGTGGACAAGATGGTAAAGAAACAGAAGTTCCCACAAGCAGTACAAATGAAGTTAGTACTGCTGAGCCAAATGGAGTTAGTACTGCTGAGCCAAATGGTCCTACTGCTGGTTCAAGTCATACTACTGCTCCACAAATGGATTCTTTTGATATATTTGGAGCTGGTTTGCACAACATGCCTATCAACTATGAAGTTCCTTCTACTCCCCAAACTACAATTCACAAGAATCATCCACTTACCAATGTGATTGGAGATGTACAATCTGGTGTGAAAACTAGAAGACAGACACAAGATCCAGATCATCATGGTTTTCTCAGTGTTGTGTATGAAGAAAAACACCATGAAGATGAGAATGAATGTTTGTTTGTGTGCTTCCTATTACAGATAGAACCAAAGAATGTGCTCAAGGCATTGGAGGACTCAAGTTGGGTTGAAGCAATGCAAGAAGAACTGCTTCAATTCAAGATTCAGAAGGTATGGGTCTTAGTTGATTTGCCAAAGGGCATGAGGGTTATTGGTACTAAGTGGGTATTCAGAAATAAAAAAGATGAAAGAGGTATAGTGATAAAGAACAAAGCAAGACTTGTAGCTCAAAGCTATACTCAAGAAGAGGGAATTGATTATGCGGAGGTTTTTGCTCCTGTTGCCAGGATTGAAGCAATAAGGCTTTTTCTAGCTTATGCTTCATTTATGGGTTTCATGGTCTACCAGATGGATGTGAAGAGTGCCTTTCTATATGGTACAATTGATGAGGAGGTCTATGTTTCTCAACCTCCAGGTTTTATTGACCCAAATCATCCTGACAAAGTTTACAAGGTGGTGAAAGCTCTCTATGGCTTACATCAAGCTCCAAGAGCTTGGTATGGAACTCTGGCTACTTATCTATTGAAGAATGGGTTCCATAGGGGAAAGATTGATCAGACTCTTTTTATCAAGAAGAACAAGGGTGATATCTTACTGGTTCAAGTATATGTGGATGATATCATCTTTGGTTCTACCAAGAAGGAAATGTGCAAGGAGTTTGAAAAGCTAATGAAGGATCAGTTCCAGATGAGCTCTATGGGAGAGCTTACTTTCTTTTTGGGACTACAAGTATAGCAGAAACCAGAAGGAATATTTATCTCTCAAGATAAATATGTAGCTGAAATATTGAGGAAGTTTCAATTCACAGATGCCAAAGTTGCTAGCACACCTGCTGATAAGGAGACACGTTTGCTTTTGAAAGATCAAAGTGGTGAAGCTATGAATGTGCACACATACAGATCTATGATTGGGTCTTTGATGTATCTCACCTCATCCAGACCTGATATTATGTTTGCAGTATGTGCTTGTGCAAGATTTCAAGTAAATCCCAAGGTGTCTCATTTGACTGCAGTGAAGAGGATATTTAGGTATCTCAAAGGACAACCAAACTTAGGTTTGTGGTATCCTAAAGACTCTCCATTTGATTTGGTAGCATATTCAGACAGTGATTATGCTGGTGCTAGTATGGATAGAAAGTCTACAACTGGTGGTTGTCAATTTCTGGGATGCAGACTTATCTCATGGCAGTGCAAAAAGCAAACTATGGTGGCCACTTCTACTACAGAAGCTGAATATGTGGCTGCTGCTAGTTGTTGTGCTCAAGTTCTTTGGATTCAAAATCAGTTACTTGATTATGGGTATAATTTCTTGAAAACAATAATTTTCATAGACAATAGCAGTACAATGTGTATAGTTAAAAATCCAGTTCAACATTCAAAAACTAAACACATTGAAATTAGACATCACTTTATAAGAGACTGTAATGAAAAGAAGTTAGTTCAAGTTGTCAAAATTCAAACAGATGACAACCTTGCTGACTTACTAACTAAAGGTTTTGATGTGAGCAGGTTTTAGTACTTGGTAACAGGTATTTGAATGCTTAACCCTTGAAAGTTCAATGTCTAAGTGTTTTTGTTATAAAACGGATTTTGTACTGCTAGTTGTGTCTGATGAAAATTGCTATGTATAGTTTGTACTGTTTGTTCAAATTTTGGTACTGCTTATATAAATATGTTAGTCACTTTTGACAACTGTCAAAAAGGAAATACTTTGTCTTGTGTTTTCTTTGGTTTTGGACTAACAATTGCAGGTTGAATAAGCAAATTCCTTGGAGTATGTGAATTAAGTGTCTTATGCTTTGGAAAGTATGGTGCTTTGGAACTTAAAGTGTGTAATCTTAGCACACAACAAATGGTAATTGGTTCACCATGTCTAACCCACATCAAGAACCAACTAGTACAGAGCAAACGATTTTTGGTAAAGACTTCTCAAATCCGTTTATGGTTTATAGTTTACCAAAAACTATATAGTTATCAACTCACCATATCTCACAGTAAAGAGTTGGCTAGTCCAAAGCAAACAGCTATTGGTAATGACACATCAAATCCGTTGATAGCTGATAGTTTGCTAAAAACTATAAGTGGGCACAAATGTTTTCAAGTCCACATTGAGTTTATACTGCTCTTGAAAATTTTTGCTAAACAGTTTGTACTGCTAGTTCAAACTAGCTTTGAAACTGCGTGTATGCTCTATGATTCACCTCTCTCAGAAGGTAACACATCTGGAAGTGATGAGAGTAGGTTTGAAACTGAATAGAATTGATGGAAACTTGTACAAATTGTCATATCGGAAGCTGAGCTCAAGAATCATAAGTTCAAATTCACGTGATGGTGAAAATTCTTCCAAACAGGGGAGGAAAATTGCTAATATTGAAGGATAATTACTCTGTTTGATAAATATCTTGATGTTCAGATTAGTTCAAGATGATTTAATGACTCAGGGGAGGATATGCAGAGGTTTATTCAAAGAAGATTCAGAGAATATTATTTGTGAAGATCTTACTTCATCAATTTCAATTCAAAAATAAAAGAATGATGAAGATTAAATGCTGGAGTGCTTACTGTTATGGTTTCTTCAAAGCTTAAATATGAAGAAAATACTGAAGTGATTCATGATTGATGATAAGTGTTTGAAAGAATTCCCCCCATCATCAATGTTTGAGTTTAATTCAAGAAACTTAATGATTTGCACAGAAATCATAAGTTTAGGGGAGGATTGTTGGGGAATTAAACCAACAGTTAGTACTGCCAGGTCAAAGTTACAACTGCTGAAGATTAACACTAACAGTACTAAGTCAGTTAGTACTGCTAGTACAGATGGTTAGTACTGATTATGAGATGAAGACAGAAACGCGTATGGATATATATAGAATAGATATTGTGCATATCTTATAGTATTAGAATGATATGGATGTTAGTTTACTTGTAAAGGACTTCTTGTGTTATAAAAGAAGATCCTAGGTTAGGTTTTCAATATATCTCTCATATACGTATAGAAAAAGCTTCAAGGTTGTTAAACCCTAGTGATAGTCGAAGATCACTCGTATTATCAATAATATTAAAGCTAGTTTATTTGGTTGTTTACTCATTGTTCATTCAAATATTACATTCATTCATCACACAAACAATCACATACAATTATCTTCTAAGTATTAGCTAGTAAATTCGCGTTGCTAGTTAATTATATATCAAATGTATCTTCAACACAAGGCGTGTGTTTAGATCCTATCAGGTACAATTTAAGTTTTATCGAGTTTAATAAAAAGGGATTAATATTGGTTGAACTTGTATATGTCTCGAATGTGATTTACTTTGTGTTTCGTTTTGTGATCAAATGTTCGAGTAAGAGAATGGGACTTGACATCCTGATTATATGATGTATGGAGATTCGAGATGTGTAAAAAAATTTCACATGTTATGTGTCGAAATTAAAAGATATCGAGGCAAAGCTTAGTGTGTTTAGTCGAGTGAGAATAAAAGTAAAATGAATATTGGGTTGGACTATGAATAGTAACAGGCCAAACTTTGGGCCAAGTATAGAAATAAGGATCCGTTTGGTTTATAATTTGTGTAAATGATTTTCGTGGTCCGTGTGTGAGCTCGTTTCAATGCATTGTAATCACGTATCAATGTGTTTGAGTTATCGTAGTGTGATAACGTAATTAAATGAGATGATTTCTCATTAACAGGTGTCAGAAAATAAATAATGCGCATTTTATGATAAAGTAATAATTATTAAAATGGGAAAATTACCATTTGTTACAATGTCCCATATGGCCATATGCATTTATTAGTGTTTTTGTTAAACGGGTTTGATATACTTGATAACAAATGTACATGCCTTCAATGAATGTTTTTGTATCTCTTAAAATATGCTTGAACTATTTCAAATCTTTCATCTACAATAAATAAAAAATAACATACATATAAAGAAATGATGTTTTGTTTCCCACATGATGTGGCGTATAATTTCGGATGTCTGAATTTGTCTTCTGCAACAATACAATTTCGGATTTTCAACTTTAATTTCGGATGTCCAAAGTATTTTTATACTTAGTATAAAACAAAATTTTAAAATTTTATATAGCTCTAATGACCATCATAATAATATTCTCTTTTCAAATGCATAATAACTTTTTTATGAAAAAAGTTACGGAACGAAAGTAATGGTGCATTGCCTATTGATATAGGAGATAGCAACAAGCTGACATTTAGGATGGTTTATCGCGTCTCATTTGATATAAGTCGTGTCATTTTCAATCAATTTCGTTTTTTATATACTTGACTGAGACTATAAATGCTCGTCTCACCATTCACCAACCAAGACACTTGCATCATTTTTATTTTTCATATACTTGACGCAGTATCGTGCGTGAGTTTAGAGTGGGTTAGCTAGGTTAATTATAATGGCATTGAGAATAGAAATTCAACCCTATCAACAAACCACCACTACCACTACCACCGCCACCAAATCTGACCGATGTTGTTGTACCGATCAAAAATAAACCTAATTACCTTATACTAGATAGGGCAAGCGGGTATCGTATCCATGAGGAGTATGTGGTTTTAATTTAAGTTTTGGGGTGATTACTGATCAATAAAAGTTGTGGTTTTGAAAACTTAATAACTAAAAACTAATTAACTAGGAAGGGAATAAGCTAATAATTAAACTACTAATTAACTTGAATGTAAATAAGCAATAAAAAGTAAATAAACAAGTAAAAATTAAATAAGCAAATAAAAGCAAGAGTTGTAAACAATTGAGTAAAAAGCAATCCCTCCCGGCTCCGGATATAATGGTATGACTAAATTACGGATTATTACTAATGTTTGTCTTCCAACCACATAGACATAGTTGTATTAATTGAAAAGGACAAGTTTGGGCACACGTTATGCTTACTACACGAATCGTCTTAATTTATAAATTAGTGGACTCGGCACAACTCGTTGACTAGCAATAACATGTCTTACAATAATCCTATCAATTAATTTAATAATTACTCAAATGAACAATTATGGGTACAAATTATGTTTACCATACGACCGTCTTAACCCTTAAACTAGTTAGGCTCGACACGAATAGTTGACTCGCAATAATATGACTTGCAATCATTTAAGCAAATAATTATACTAAAACATTAAAATCAAATAAATGATAAGCATTAAAATCATATGAATTAATGTTTGACAAACAAAATAAAATCCATAAACATGATCAAACCAAATATATCTTTTACCGGGAGAGATTACAAAAAGATTAGTCGCGCATCAAATTTATAGACATCACGTACGATCTGCTATGCATGTTGAATAAAATAAAAACAAATGACGGCTGAATTCCTTTTCTTCTTTTCTGTGTCGATCTCACTGAAAAAATAATAGGGCCCCCTTTTTTTCTTCTGTCTCCACGAATAGTGTATATTAAAAAATTGGTTCCCCTTTTGCAAATGATCGAATGATATATAAAAAGGGGTGGGGTCTCACGATAAAATAATGACGGCTGCTATTGGTTTTTGCGAATGATGTATGCCGACTGTGGTGTCCAACATGTTAATAAAAGGGGTCCCATAAATATAAGGGATAAAACCCTTTCTTTTGTTCTTCCTCTTCACGTCAAGGCCAAGGCCTTTTTATGTTTTCTTTTGCTTGTTGCCGTCCATCCAACAGGCCAAGTGTTAAATATTTGAGTACCGATTTATTATAAGCCCAACTAATTAATAATCACGAGCTGCGGTTTTCACCAAATAAATGCATGAGCCAACTTCATAATTTCGTGCACTTTATATTTTAAATTTGTAGCTCTTTGTTTTCTCTTTTCATGGCCTTTTGAATCACCTAAACGGAGCTCGGACGAAGAAGTTATGATACAAACAATGTAGCAATATCACGCTTGTATTTATATCTTAATTTTGGTTCTTAATCGTCCACATTTACTTCAAGTACAATCCAAACACTTCGTATATCACATTAGCTCACAAATTCGCCATTTTAGCTCTATTTTACATATTACCTACATAAACACAAAACACCCTCAAAGTACATGTATAACAACATATAACAATGCAATAATGCGTAATTAACATGCTATGAGGTGTATGTAAAATACACTGATCAAACCTCCCCAACTTAACCCTTCCTCGTCCTGAGGAAGAAATCTACTATATATTAGCATGTTAATTACATAGTTTTTAATCATACCATTGAAATTTCATCAAAAAGATCAAATTCAACCTAGTACACTAATAACCATCCTATATGACCAATAATCCAAAATGATTACCAATATTTTTGTCCTTCTTAAACACTTAACATAACCGTTCCCATTGGTTCCATTTACTTTATGTTTCATATAATTAACCATGTGCCCAACATACTTAGTACACCCCTATAATCAATCTAAACATAAATCCAAAACAAGAGGTGAGAATACCTTACACCTTTTATAATACTGGAGTTTTTATACCATAGGAGCAAACTTTTTAAGAGCACATAAGGCATCATACATTAGCTTATATATTTCAATTTTTGCACATGAATTTTACTTCATATTTCAAGCATTTTTGCTCATAACATACATAAGATCCTTTTTTAGACATCCGAAACCGTTTCTTATACATGCATCCCGAATGCTTAATACACTCCTTTTAAGGTTGATATAAAGACCAATCATTCGGATGTATGAATATCTATCCTATAGGTGTATACTAAGACACATCGGCACACGGGAACCGGTTAATTTAGTCCATTTTAATTAAATGGGAACAGTTATGCTTCGTGCCTACTGGTATATCATATGATGGAGTTATCTACCACATAGTCTAATTAATTAATACACTAACTTAAACCAACCTTCCTAATTTCATTAACAACAATACAAGGATTGGGTTATTTCACATAAAATTATCTCAGTTAAGTGCAATGCTATCCATCATAAGAATTGGTGTCTGACCCAACTATTACATTGTTATATTTCATATTTTATTATTTTAACTTCCTTCCCGTTCTAAGCAAAAGTAAGTAGGGAAATTCAATTGGGTATGGTTTGATCATCTACTAATTATACATATGCCTAACTACATGCAAACCATCAAATCAATTTTATAACCAAATTATACAATGGAATCGGGTGCACCTTATACTCATGGTTGGATCTTCTAGTTTGATCGAATAAGTCATCCACAGGGTAATCTTCTGAATCTCCAAACACTCAAAAAATATATGTAGAAGAAACTTCCACATCCAATTAGCACAAAACTCTTATAATGTGATTTTTTTTTTCAAAAATCACATTTTGACCCATTTTTAACCACAATTTCACACAAAAACATGTAACACATGCGACACCCCCTCCCCAACTTAAAGCATTGCATTGTCCCTAACGCAAAAACTTTAAGTTGAAATTTTGGTTAAAAATCACTTTTACAAACTCACACAACACAAAAACCTAACTCACTTTCGTAGGAATCACGGTTGCATTTAGCGTATGCAACAAGCCTTTAAACCACTCGGTAGCTCGAGTGGATGAGTTTAGTCTCGTGAGGGTTTGTAGTGAACACGCCCACAAAGTTTTTAACACACACAAAAATAAGAAAATAAAAAGAAACATGAATTAGAAAGAAACATAAATTAGAAAGAACATAAACACACACTACAACCCACGGGTTTCCTCTCGCGAAGCGCTAAGTTTACTGTCGTCAGCCCGACAACACCTGGTATTAGTTTCACGGTGGTCTGATGGAGCATTTTCTGTATGAATTACCAAAACATAGTCCTGCTTTATGGTTCCATGTCATATTCGCATCTTTGAACACTTTAGGAACGTTATTTTCCCTTAAGCCCAATAAATGTTTATGCTTTGAAATCCATACTCGTCTTTTCCTTTTCCTTCGACTTGATGCATTACGAACCATTTTCACACGGGCCTTCTTGCTTGCATCCTTAATCAACTTACCACAATTTGGCACTCCATGAAACTTCTTCTCTTCTTTGCGCAGGGGTTCTCTCAATTTACGAACTACTACTCGTGCTTTCCTATGAACTTGCTCAAGAATAATATGAAGGAGTGCCCTGTTATAGTTCTTATTACACCGCTCAACAACATAATGATTTTCTATTAGTAACAACCTTGCTTGTGCTTTCCCCTTTGTATAAGTTGAGTCACCCATACCAAATTTCTTGATTAATACTTGAGGCACATGTGGTGGGTTTGGGTCGATACGGGGGCCCTCGACTTCTTCCTCATTGCGATATTGTTGTTCTTTCAATGAATTTGAACACTCATCTTCATATAGCGAAGGAGCGAACAAGTCCTCATCTTCTTTTGATTTTGTATCATCAATTAATGAAAGTGTTGGTTCATTTAAAGTTGGGAGATAAGGTGTGGTATTAGTCTCCACAACTCCCTCCCCAACTTTAGAAGGAAACGATTCTTCACGATCATCTTTAACCGGAAAAATGAGATCATCGAATGAATTGTTATGAGCATCAGTATTATATTCATCTTCATCATCAAAATCAAACATGGTGACGCCTTGAGATTCATATGTTTCTTGCCTATTAAATTGATCTGCCAATGGATCCACATGTGTCTCAAGAGCTGCAATACTAGCGTATCTTTGATTTGCCTCTCTGTTGGATTCTATCATTGAAATGAGCTTATCCAATTTTTGGTCAAGATACGAGAGATGGTTATCACCTTGTCCTTGGCCTTGATGATCATATTGTTGAGTCGGTCTCTGTGGTTGATCGAAGAAACCAGAGCTCTCATATGAAGGATGATAATATTGACCACCATATTCCCCTCGATACCTCGTGTAATCTTCCATCTCAATATTGTAATTAGCATGATATGTGTTATGCTCATAATCATCATTTTGAGATTGATAGTCATATGTCTCAAGTACTCGCTCCTTCCTTTTTGCTTTCTCCTCCGGACAATTTTCATAAGAATGAAATGGATTCCCACAAGTCCAGCATGAATCCATAGAAGCTCTAGGTTAAACAAATGATGAAATTGACCATGCAAGATTACCTAGAAATCTCGGGATCGTAAACTAACGGTGATGTACGTCCCGATCTACGCGTGCACATACACTAACATGCACACTCACAACCAACAAAACAAAACAAGAGAAAAAGAAAATCTTTTTGTAATTTTGATTTTTAAAACTATTAACAAAAGCTTAAACTAAAAGCGCACTCACTCCCTGACAACAGCGCCAAAATTTGACCGATGTCGTTGTACCGATAAAAAATAAACCTAATTCTCTATAACCAAGTCTCTGATACCAATCTATAACACCCCCAAAATATCGCAGCGGAAGATTGTGTCACTGGGGTGCTACTTCATAATACAAAGTACAAGTTATAGAAAACGACCTCTAAATGAGACGTTTTGAAAAGTTACCATTCGATTAATGAAATCAGAGTTACAAACAATGAGGACCCAAAGTATAATATATAAATGTTTACAAAATGTACTATCGAATGGTAAATACGAATGTATAAAGTCTTCAAAACATGTCGTGCGACTCTACATTCCATGCACCTGCTATCGCCTTACTAACCTGAGATAAACATGCTAAAGTGTCAACACACTGGTTGGTGAGTTCATAGAGTTTGTTTTAAAGCAGTTGAAAACCCTTTAAAGAATGTTCACACAGCAAAGGCATTGTAAATCCACTCAGTTACAAATCCCGCCCATACAAGACTTGCAACCTGTGTGTTTACAACCCACTGCTAATAGTATAGTATGATTAATCATGTATGCATGCATCATAGTATTTAAAAGTATAAATGTGTATCTAAATTAATAGCCTTCCAACAACTTAATTTGGAGCCACTAATTTAATGGTCATCCAACAACTTAATTTGGAGCCACTATATTGCACATACTGGGAGCCTCTACCCAAAGATTAATAGCCTTCCAACAACTTAATTTGGAGCCACTAATGTAATGGTCATCCAACAACTTAATTTGGAGCCACTATGTTGAATAATGCAATCAAGAATAATGCATTGAAGTATAATGCAATCAAGTATAATGAAATCAAGTATGAATGTTTTGGGTATTCGTAAAAGAAAATAAGAACAAGTATTTAAGCATGTATCTCCCCCAAAGAGTATAAAACAAGTATTAAAATAGGGGCTATGAAACTCACAGTAATATGTAAAGGTTTGGAATACTTGTAAAAGTAATTGAAAGTAGTTAAGCATGTATCTCCCCCAAAGATTTAAAACGAGTATAAAAGTAGGGGCTAAGAACTCACCTTGAACTAATGATATCACAACGTATAACGGGATTGATGGATTTAAGCCAGGAAGTCTCTACGCGTAACTACCGTTCGGGCCATCATAATTCAGAGGTCATGTAGTAAACGTTCGAGGAGCTAGGACACTTTAATTCGTAAATCCAGCAACTCGTCGATCCGTTTACCCAAATGAAACCCCTCACATGAAGTTCCCTAGTGTTGTAGTACCCGAAACTAAAATAAGATAATAACAAAGTCTTTTTGGAGACTTGAAGTTATTTGAAGATTATAACGACGCCTTTCTTGAAAACTCAGAGCAAAGTAGATCAAACTCTAGCTTTTGCTCAAGAATGCTTGCACATTCTTGAAAGATACTTGCTAAAATAGCTAAGAATCGCCTTGGGTTTAAGGACTTTAGAGATAAAGAGAGGGTGGTGCGAGAAATTATGAAGGCTTAAGCCTTCTATTTATAGGGAAAAATTTAGGCTAGAATGGCATTCTTGTAAATACATAGAATGGCATTTTGGTAAATAAAGGACAAGGGTAAAATGGTAATTTCAATAGATTTTCAAAATATCTAGATATTTTTGAGAAAATATCTAGATATTTTAGGTTGGATATTTATCTTGACTTACGGAGTGGGTT
This sequence comes from Artemisia tridentata subsp. tridentata, assembly GCA_021014915.2. NCBI lineage: Eukaryota > Viridiplantae > Streptophyta > Magnoliopsida > Asterales > Asteraceae > Artemisia > Artemisia tridentata. The sequence continues at coordinate 121,771,801 of CP139507.1, read as the reverse complement.
TTGGTCCCGTTAATTGCTAACTGTAAGTCGTAAAGTCACGAAACTTAAAACCGGGTATCCTAAAATTCCAAAATTCTTGAAAATCTCACGGATGGTGGAAAACATATATTTCTCTTGTTGGTAATGTTGTGTGGACATATCGGGATGCCTAAATGATGTTTAAACCTTAAAGTAAATCTCGGACACGGTTTCGTGATTCTTGCAGAAATGATCCGACGAGTGTCAAAATCTCGGATTATCATTAAAATAGTTTAACTTACGAGAATATGAAATAAAAATTTCGGGAATGAATAGTGAAAATGAATAGTAAAAGTGAATAGTAACCCGAAAATGCGAATTGTTACACCGTACATGCTAGTGACGGCGGATTTCCACTGGAACCTAAAGAACAAAGAGGCTCAACTCATTTCGCCACCTTCTAGATATATTGGTTTTAGTTGTAGTTTCCCAATTGCATTTATTCGTTTTTTGTTAAACGGGTTTGATATATGATGTGCTGCGTGTGTCGTTGCGGTTTAGCAGTTTTAATGCCTAATCAAGTTTTAAATTTATATTTAGCCGACTTATCAATAACACACACACCTAACGAGCAGTGTACCCGGTCAGTATGAATATAATGGTAAGTAGAGTGTCGATCACTAAGAGTGGAACGTATTATCTAGTTATTCTAATCAGTATTTTAATATATTAAGTTAGCTATACAACCTATTCTAACGCAAGGGGGTTCAGCCTGAGAGACTGGCACGATTTGGTTGCAATTAAATAATAAACTAAACCAATAGGCACGAATCAGCAAGTAGCACACACGTACACAGATAAATACTCGAGACAATAAGAGGGCTGTCCTTATGATAAGTAGTTTGTCACTTGTTTTATTGCTAGTGTTATATGAAGTGTATAGTTCGATGCAACGCACCGAGATTAAGTCCTTTCTCTTTGGTTCTAATCTTATCGGTGAGTAAACCCTTAATGATTACTTATGACTATCCCGTTTATCTTTCTCCTACTTTTCTACAGACCATAGAATACATAGGCGATCTAATAAACAGGCGAGGGCAGAGGCATGGCGACCCGATCAACGCTCAGCTAGCCACAGAGGTTATTAATGCACTAATAAAAGTCACCAATGACATCAACATATAAACTTTAATTAATGAGAAAGCAGTTTTAAGGGAGTGCAATCTTTCCGTTGTCACATTACACAAGCCACCAATCTTGATGAATTAAAGTTTACTAACACAATAAAACAAAACTACTTAATGAATTAAACACATGCAGCACCTTCTTACAGCTCTTGTATCTTTGATTTGGGTGTGTCTTGTGCTGCTGCCTTGACTGAATTCGTCCTTGGTTTATGGTCTTCGGTCTTCTGTTAAAACTTCGGAACTAAAGCTCACCTTAATTCGTCTGGTCCTTGGGGTATTTATAGTTTCTGTCTGAGGGTAAGATGCGGCGCATCTAGTAAGTAGATGCGGCGCATGTACTTAACTTCGCGTGGGGTCCAAGATTATAATATTCAGGAATATTCGTACACCGCCAGAAGATGCGGCGTATCTTCATCTTTGGATGCGGCGCATGTCCTCTTGTATCTTGGATCGTATCTGGTGAAATATTGATAGTGATGCGGCGCATGTAATGAGTGAGATGCGGCGCATCTGGAGCAGATTAGTCTTGATCTTGTACATTTCAGTAGACTCTTAACTTCTTGCATGTTTTGCTCCATAATTAGTCCAAAATCGCCAAGTTTCACCAAATGCTTGTTTTCAACTGAGAATTACAAAAGTAAACGATTAAGTATCAATCCTCATACATAATATAGTAAAGCAAGTCAAATTAATAGGATAAATGATAGTAATAAAATGTACTTATTTGAGTTCATCAATATACTTGATAACAAACGTACATGCCTTCAATTATTGTTTTTGTATCTTTGAACTATATCAAATATTTCATTTACAACAAATAAAAAATAACATCCATATAAAGAAATGAGGTTTTGTTGCCCACGTGATGTGCGTATAATTTCGGATGTCTGAATTTGTCTTCTGCAACAATACAATTTCGGATTTTCAACTTTAATTTCGGATGTCCAAAATATTTTTATACTTAGTATAAAACAAAATTTCAAAATTTTATATAACTCTAATGATTATCATAATAATATTCTCTTTTCAAATGCATAATAACTTCTTTAAAATAAATTATGGAACGAAAGTAATGGCCCATTTCCTATTGATATAGGAGATAGCAACAAGCTAACATTTAGGATGGTTTATCGCATCTCATTTGATATAAGGGTATGGGACTATGGTGTCATTTGTTTTTCGAAAATAATCACTTCTTTCCACTTTTCACTTATTTCCTCTGCGGGCGCGCAGAGGAACTTGTTTGTTTTTTTTCAGAAAAAAGTGCTCCATTCCTTTTCTAACCTTTTCTAAATTCCAGACATCTACTTTTACTTTTTTCCTCTTCATAACACAAACCCTATATCTCTTTCTGTCATTTTACGACACTATCTCAGCCAGCCGCCATCATTGGAAAACAACTCCATAATCATTAAAAAATATCAATAAAAAGAAACACTGGGTTAGAAGATTCGCACATAGTGCTTTGAATTGTTGCTTGTGGTTCGGTTATTAAAGAAAAAGAAAGAAAAAACAAGTGTGAATATGTTGGTTGACTTTGGTTTGAGATAAATTATTGATGGTGACTGCTAAAAGATAGAATGGGATAAGGAGATACAACTTGAGTAGATGCGGTTTATGTGAGACTGCATAAAGAGTAGTATAATTAGGGTAGCTTATTAGGGTATTTGGGCTTGTGTGTTATCTAAAGTTGTTGGGCTTCGGGTATAAATTGGATTAACTAGACCACGAAAAATTACTAACGTGGCCAATTGATATAACTTTGGATTTTAGGTGAAATTTTGATTTAATTTTGGACAACAGTTTTTATTGAGCTTCAATAATCTGAGAAAGAGATGGTGGCGGCGGTTTAATTTGACAAAAGAATTTATATTCTCAAATCATAAAATACTAGTGAAAAAAGAAGAAGAAGAAAGAAGTACTTCAATAGCACCAAAAACAAATGGTGTTCTTCTATGCAAATGAATACTTTAGATGTACCTCTTCTTCTGCAGACATGGTTTGCAAATGAAGAGGTAAAAGCTCTAAAAAAACAAACTACACCTAAATTACAATACAAGGTGCCCCATCTTAATCATCAACACAATTAAGAGAAAGGGGGCCAAAAGAGAATTATATATATATATATACTAAAAGGGGGGAAACAGTTCCCTCAAAAACAATCCAACACTTAGTTGTGCCTCTCCTATTGGTTGGTACCTCTAAGTGGCACACATGGCATTGATAGATTGGGTATGTAAATAATATTCGGTTTACAAGCACTGTTTAGGCAACTGTATTTCACTGTAGCATGTAAAAAAAATTATTTTACAAGAATATTGATGTGTACTGTAGCAGCTATATCTGGGTTTCTTTTTTCCACTTCAGGTCTTCAGCGTCCAGGTGGACTCTGCCTCCATTGTGATGCATTAAATGAGGCCTGCAATGTTTTTGTTTCCTTATGAAGTTATCTATCTTGTCTTATAGTTTTTGTCATTGAAAGATTCAACCAGAAGCTTCTCTTCTTGCTCTTTGTTCTTTTCAATCTGCCATCATTTCCCAAAAAGTTGTACTCTTGATCTTTGTTGTCTTCAATCTGCCATCACCCTGTATACACAAGAAAGAAAGTAAAAAGATAGGGCATATACTCAGGTGTGATCATCTTTGCTTTTTTTTTTTTTTCTTTTTTCTTATGTAAATGTATTTTTCTGCATTTCCCCCTCCTCTCTCAGAATCTTTTTTCCCTTTTTTGCTCTTTATTTTGGTGTTTTAATCTTCCTTTTGGTCTTATAACTGATCTTGTAATATGTGTTTGTGCAGAAGACCAGCTTTCAAGTGATTAGAAGCTTATATTGGTTGTTATTTAAAAGGTATCTCATGTACCCCCCACATTTGGGTCCTTCCATGACAACATATAATCTTTTACATGTTACTACTTACCTATGCTATTTCTATTTACTAATATGGTCTTTTTATTTAATTAAATTTATGCTCTGTAGTATTCTATGCATAGCTACTATTTCATTCATTTGTTTTCTGCATCCTCAACTGTTATCCATTTACTCTTTATTTCCAGTATTTATAAATACATATATAGAATGCCTCTAGCATCTAGAATAATAAAAGAATCACAAACTTTTAACCATTACCTGGATGAGCTAAATACTAATCGGCCAGTTGATTTTAACCTAATGCCCTATATGATTGACAACCGAGAACATCCATTTGTTGGGCAAACTATTTATGATCCAAAGAGAGTTAAGACTGCAGAAAATATACCTTTTGTTGTATCACAATCATCGGTTCCAGGAGATGGTTCTCCATTAAATGTGGACCTACAACAACAAGCCCCAATTGATTTTAACCCAATGGCCTATATGATTGAGAACCAACATTATTCATTTGTTGGGCAAACTATCCATGATCCAAAGAGAGTAAAAACTGCAAAAAACATACCTTTTGTTGTATCGCAATCATCTGTTCCAGGTGATGTTTCACCATTAAATGTGGACCTACACCAACAAACGAATAGGCCAACACAAGATTTGATAAAAAAACAAAAGATAAAAAAAAGGCTGCCACGTCGGATACACTTATGCAGACAGAAAGTGGAAAAGATAGAGGTAATTTCAGTTAGTTATTTCATTTATAACAACTCATTTATAATAGAGTTAAAATAACTTGCATTAATGCAGATTTATTAATTTAAGTTAGTTACTTCACAATTTATAGTACCTTAATTAAAGTGCACCTAAAATTAGTTATGTTAATTAATGCAGGTCTTTTAAAAAAATAACATTCTGTGCAAAGAATATAATTCTATATACAATATAACAGGCACTGATCCTGTGTCACAATGTTTTGCTGCCAATTTACAGAGTTGTTGTCTTCCTAACGACTGCCCAAATTATTACATTGGAAATGATCAAAGTAAGCAAAACCAAAATGCCGGGTTAGAGTTCCCTCAGTGTCTAACAAACAATTGTGTTCAAGGATATTTTGATATAAAAGGGAAAGGGATATTTTGATATAAAAGGGAAAGGTCTACTTATAGAAAGCCCTAGCAAGGATCAAAGATGTTGGCAATCATCAACTTCTGTTACTAACTACGGTAACCTACTTTTTCCTATTACTTTCCGAGATCAATTTTATCTACAATCTTATTTTAAGAATGAATATTCAACAAATTAACTTGTTATATTATTAGTCATTGATAGTCAGAAAGTGTGAAATACAGCTAATGCAGGCACAGGCAAATCACAATCTCAAAAGAAAAGGAAACAAATAGTACCTAACTTAAGCTGTTCAGCACATGGCACGACATCCTCAGAATACCTCGATGACGTAACTACTAATGGGGCAGTTAATGTTAACGCAATTAACTATATGATTACCAAGCAACAATATCCATTTGTAGGACAAAGTATCCATGATGCAAAGACAGCAGAAATTGCAAAAATTATACCTTCTGTTGTACCGCAAGCAATTGCTCCAGGAGATGGTTCACCATTAGATGTTAACCTACAACAAAAAACGGATAAGGCAGCACAATATTTGTCAACAAACAAAAGATCAAAAAAAATGAATGCCCCTTCGCATACACTTACACAGACAGAGAAGAAAAAAAAATAAAGGTAATTTTAGTTAATTGCTTCATTTATAATAAATCATTTATACAAGAGTTAAAATACTTTTTATTAATACACCTCATTAATTTCAGTTAGTTAGTTCATTATTTATGCTACCTCAATTATGGTACACCTAAAATTACTTACATTAATGCAAGTTTTTTCAAATCTAATATTGTATGCAAAGAATATAATTCTATATACAATATAAGAGCCAATGATCCTGTGTCACAATCTTTTTCTGACAATTCAAAAAGTTGGCGTATTTGAAGTTTGCTCAGTGTTGGGAATTAAATTTTCTGAAGATTAGTACTGCTGAGAAGAATACTCTAACAGTACTAACTGCTAGTGTATATTTGACGACTTCTCAAGTTATAACTAACAGTACTAACTGAAGTTAGTACTGCTAGTACAAACAAAGGTACTGCTGATTCCTACTGCTGGATGGATAAGTGTCGCGTTTACTACTGCAGGTTGGATAAGTATAAAAAGATATTTGTGTATAAAAGTCAAGTATATACGGTAGATAATATCTTTGATGTGTCGTCAGTCAATCAAGTTGTAAACATAGATACATGTTGTATCTTAGCTACTGACACACTCAACACATGCAAAGCAAGTAGTGTAACCAGACCCTAACTTATACAAAAAAATGCATCCTTTTCACCGGCCATTATAGCCTCAAATCTCAAGCTCATTTTATCGGGCAAACTGATCCACTTTAGCCTCCACTTCAGTCTCCAAACACACCCATTTCAGCCCCAAGACGCATCGACTTCTTGCTGACAGGGAAACGACTCATGTATAAGCAAGAGATCAAATGTTGAACTTCTTGATATAAATATCTAAAAAAAAAATTGAACATGCTACCACCTAACACTACAGAAAATACTAATATTTATTTATTTTTCCAAGTTGTTGATCTTGCCACCCATTTGAGGCACCTACAGAAATAATGATATTTTATCACCCCCTTGCTTATGTCCAAAGATTACTCCACAAAATTAACTTAGCACTATAAGTACCTCAGACATGTTCACATAATATCTTAACTAAAATTTCATCCGAGTCATGAATTGAATAGTGATTGATTTGATTAACTAATTAAGGAAGCTAATGAAATAATAAGCATATTTGGCTTACCACAAACACAAAGTCCTAGTTATTAGAGTTTGTAATAGACATTAAATGCCAACTTATGACATGTATTCTCAAGTGGAATATGAATTTAATGGATTCATATACAGAAATTTACTTGTTCACTTGACACGTACCGAAGAGCCATAGCTTCTCTTAAAACCGAACGTCATTTTCTCTCCAATAAGCATTGAAATGCATACCATAAAATCACATAAAAACTAAATGGAATATAACCCATTGAGGCACAATGTCTCGTATTATCTGGTTATATATTCTTAGTTGCTGCTATCACTAATGACGATTTTAGATAGTTTTGAATAACCTCTATGCATAAATAACAATTAGGGGTATCAAGTTAAGTAAGTAAAGATGATTGCCATGCCTTTTGGCTCATTATAACATGATAATTCATAAAAACTTCTAAACAACTAAATCATCTAGTAAATAAACGTCGAACACACTTGTTTTGAGTTTTGACCCGTAATTGCTGGATATCATCTAAAAGGTGGAAACTCGTAAGTTATGGACATATAACACTGGATCATGACATCAAACACATCGTCAACAATATTTAATGTAGGGACAGATTAATTGACAACAACAAAAACCATAAAATCTGGCCAAACTAACCTTCGATCAAGAATCTGAACATGAATTCAAATTTAGTGAGGCTTAGATGAAGAAGCTTCTGCAATGAAAAAATTAAAGATGGATAAGTTGATTAACAATGGATAAAAAATTATTTATAATGAATTTTGCTTCACATACATTACATCAAACACATCACAAAAATCTCATATCGAAACACTAAAAATTTGCACATAACAATCATATGAGTAGATGGAATGAGATGGAAGATTATCGAGGTAGTTACCTAAATACAATCATCAAGCTAGGTTCAACCCCTAGTTGAGCCACCAAACCCGTCCATTTCAGCATCTAACCGTAGCAACATCTGCACCCATTTCAGCACCGAGATCCACCCTTTTGAGCCTCGATTTCTTCTCCCAGACCAGCCCATTACAGCCGCCAAACGCACACCCATTTTTGTGTCCTAAATTCATCCATTTTAGCTTCTAAACCCGCCCATTTCATCCCCTAAACCCATGTATTTCAGCCTCCATTTCAGCAGCAACACGCAACGATTTAAGCCCCAGTTTCATCACCTTAAAGTACCTCATTTCAGCCCCTACTTCAGACCCCGTTCGCACAAAACGTATAGAATCCTATAGCTAAGGATGGTATTGCAGCCCATATAACCGCCTCCTGGCGCACTCCGCAACTGCAACCGCATCCTGCTCACTTTTCACCACTTTTTCTCACTAACCCCAACCACACCACCAGGCTTCAACGCTTGTTCTTTCACCAAATAACATAAAACCATGAAAACCATACCGTAGTCAGGAATCGGAGACAAATTATTCTAGAGTTTTGAGATAAAAAAAAAAAAAAAAAAAAAAAAAAAAAAAAAAAAAAAAACTGGACAAACCTCTTTTGAATCTTCAGCATCTGCTATGACCCGGAGGACCTCGCCTAATCGCCTTAAAAGCACATCACACTTTTGCATACTTTCTGAGGGCAAAATGGACAGCATCCACCAACAAATTAAACACCCTAGGCATAAACACCTATATTACCAATGGAAATCTAAACCAACACTTTCAGAAAAAAACATGGAAGTACATGTAATGTAAAACGAGAATAGGGTGTAATTTTGATCTATCGTGTTTGCTCAACTGTGACACATTGGGTCTGCTTAAATATATTATTATGTGTCTTTTAACGCAATTTAGCATACCTAAAACCAACTCAATACATGATCGACATATAATGGTTGTAATAGTATTCATGAAAAACTTACAATTTGATAACAACTATGATTTGTAAAGTTATCCGGGCCTCGCTGGAACCTGGCGCATCATGAAAGTTAAAATAAAGATAAGATCCACCAAATAATTGTCAAACACGGATGTAAAAATGAACGTAAGGTTACAATGGCATCTAATTTGATAGTTAAGAAAAACAATTAGGCTAAAAATTTTAATACCAAATTCAACCCACCAGCATATCAAACCTGCATAAGCCTTAGTAGTGCACTTCGTAGAATAAGCATCACATCAAAAGCAGACTGCAAAGCCGCTACCTGCAGCCACACCTTCATGGCGACATATCCGAAACCCGAAATTCATTCACCTGGAAAATCAACAGAACACATGGTATCTAATTAATTGACCACCTATAAATCGGTAAACCAAACTTAAAATTAAAACTAATCTTAATGTAAAAGTAACCTGAGTATAGCAAAACCCGGGGCTGAAGATGAAGCAGCAACAACAAAACGAACCGGTAACATAGTATTTGGGATTACGCCCCTGGTTTTTTGTTAGGAATTATTAGAATAATAGTTGAATAATAGTTATTTCATTTCTGCTGTTAGTAGTAATGGTTCCTGTTGGTAGGTATATAGTTCCTGCTGGTAGTAGTGTTTAGTTCCTGCTGCTAGTTTGGTTCTTGCGGGTAATAGTAATTAGTTAACCCGTATGTTTAGAAAGTTTGTTAGAGTTATATTAGGAAGAGATAGTGATATCTTCTTGATGTGCGTGATGTGTCGTTGCGGTTTAGCAGTATTAATGCCTACTCAAGTTTTAAATTTATATTTAGCCGACTTATCAATAACACACACACTTAACGAGCAGTGTACCCGGTCAGTATGAATATAATGGTAAGTAGAGTGTCGATCACTAAGAGTGGAACGTATTATCTAGTTATTCTAATCAGTATTTTAATATCTTAAGTTAGTTGTACAACCTAATCTAACGCAAGGGGGTTTCAGCCTGAGAGACTGGCACGATTTGGTTATGATTAAATAGAAAACTAAACTAATGAGCACGAATCAGCGATTAGCACACACGTACACAGATAGATACTTGAGACAATAAGAAGACCTGTCCTGATAATTAAGTAGCTTGTCACTTGTTTTATTGCTAGTTTTATATGAAGTGTATATAATTAAACCTTTCTCGTTGGCTCTAATCTTATCGGCGAGTAAACCCTTAATGATTACTTATGTCTATCCTATTTATTTAGCGTCTCTTAAATAGGCGAGGAAGGGGCATGGCGACCCAAGCAATGCTCAGCTAGACACAGAGGTTATCAATGCACTAATAAAAGTCACCAAAGACATCAACATATAAACTTTAATTAATGGGAAAGCAATTTTAAGGGGTGCGCATGATATTCCGTAGTCACATGACATCAGCCCATCAATCCTGATGAATTAAAGTGTACTAATACAATAAAACAAAACTACTTAATGAATTGAATACATGCAGGACCTTCTTACAGCTCTTGTATCTTCGTTCAGGGTATGTCTTGTGCTGCTAATACGTCTGAATTCGTCTCTGGTTTGGTACTCGTACGTATGGTATCTTGCACTGTCCAACCTCTCAAATTCGTCTGACTTTGGGGTATTTATAGTTTCTGTCTGAGGGTTAGATGCGGCGCATAAGATAAGTAGATGCGGCGCATTGACTTAACTTCGCGTGGGGTCCAAGATTAATATATTCAGGAATATTCGTACACCGCCTTAAGATGCGGCGTAACCCCATTTCTCTATGCGGCGCATGTCCTTTGCTGTCTTGGATTGTAACTTGTGAAATCTTGATAGTGATACGCCGTATGTAAGAAGTATGTTGCGGCGTATCTGGAGCAGAATGATCTTGATCTTGTACATTTCAGTAGACTCTTAACATCTTGCTTGTTTTGCTCCATAATTAGTCCAAAATCGCCAAGTTTCACATAATACTTGTTTTTACCTGAGAATTACAAAAGTAAACATTAACGTATCAATTCTCATATATAATATAATAAAACAAGTCAAATAAATAGGATAAATGATGATAATAAAATGTACTTATTTGAGTTCATCAAATATCCCCTCACTTGAACTTTACTTGTCCCCAAGTAAACCTTAGAATAAATCTTATGAAAATGTATCCTAAAAGATATTAGGATTTATTTTTATATTTAAGCATGTATTCGTTTTGTCATAATTGCACAACCAAACACTTAACGAATTAGAAATAAAATAAAATATTTCGATAAAAGCAAATCTAATCGTTTAACTGTCCAGTCGTGACGAATATTCTATCATAAGCTTGGCAAGTATACGCATCTCCCCCACTAAAGCCAAGGAATAACAAGTCTAAAGCGGTAAAAAGGGTTTGTTGGTTAAGGGTTGATCATCCTTTTTAATCTCTATCGATCTCATATTCCAGAAAAGGCGACAAAATCACAAATACATGATCGAATCCACGACCACGATACTTGCAATTGCTCAAATCCTTAACTCGAATAGGCTAAAGATAGGACCAAGTAATCTTTACCAATAATATTATATCAAAAAGGGCGACAAAATCATAAATACATAGCCGAATCCACGACTACGATACTTAAGATTGCTCAAATCCCTAATCTCAATAAATCAAAGGTTTGGATAAAGAATGATATAGGGTATGGATAATATTTGGGATACAAATTGGTGTAAAATGAAAAATAAACAAAACAGATAATTTAAAATCCTAAGTGTGGTAAATTACTTTCCCAACCATCCCAAGAATAAGACTCATATCATTGAATAACTCACGCTTTAACACTTGAAACACACGCTTTAGGTAGACACGAATTATACTCAACAAGATCTCAATCAAAGAATAACCTTAGTTGGCGTTCCCATAACGTTCAACTCCCATTCAATCCATAAATATAATATACAACAACTAGTGGTGATATCAACCACTTAATACAAAATTTTACATAAGTTGGTTAAAACAAACTTCCAACTTTTCCTTTTTCTTTTATATTTTTTCGGTTTTTTTTTTTTTTTTTTTTTTTTTTTTTTTTTTTTTTTTTTTTGACGTCAACATATGTGTAAAATTTCACAACTTTTCTATCACTATTTTTCCGGATAATTTTTCCATACTCTTCATACTTTCAGAAATAACTGTAATAGCGAAAGTAGTAAACACACGAAAAATAAACTCAAAGTTATACAATATTTACTTTCATACCAATTGCATTGTGCAATTTCCCGACTCAACCAAAGATAATGAATTATGCACGCGAACACAGGTAATGTAAGGAAACACACTTTGCCTAAAGCAATTAACCACGGATTTTAATCTACAGGGTAGGCTAAGGTGTAAGGGTATAACGAAACATTATAACAAAGGTGTAAGAAACGAAAGGAATGGCTCTGAGGGTTTTTCTAGGGGTATCTTACTCTAAAAGTGAGAGTAACAAAGGGTTTATACGGGGGTTAACTAACCAGTGTAGTTAGTTAATATCACATAACATATAAAGGCTATTTGGGTGTAATCCTAGAAATTTACCAATTTAGACAAGTCATTCCAATTATATAGATAATACTTATTATGGTGGTCTCGAATAGTATACAAGCCAAGTTCTAAAGTTTACAAGTCACCGGCACACTCATAGATTTGTGAATTTTGATAAGTTCACAATTTTTGGAAATAATGTTTTGTGTGCAGCTATGTAATTTAGACTTTAAACAAAAACATGCTAAAAAATTTTAAATTTTGATATATTAAGCGCGTTTTAAGCATATTTTGAAAAAGTTTAGGACAAGTAAGTGTTCTAATTCTCCAATCCCCCACTTAAGTTAAACAACGTCCTCGTTGTTTGTGTCAAAGGTTAAAAACTGGAAAATAAAAGAATTAGAACAGAAAAACTCCCTGAGATTTGCTCGGTATGATCCTCCATTATTCGTATAAGAGCAAAAATCAACTTTCTTGTGGATGAGAACGTTTAAGCTCCATAGATAATGTATCCACAAAAATGCAGGAATCTATAATACCATTCAGACTTTAACACACCTGAGTTAAGAAGGTTCAAACTTGCATAATACATTAGTAGTTAGTAAAAATAAAACTAAAAAAATTAAAATGAAAATCATCAGGTCAGTCGATACGCTGTATCTTATGGAAGAAGATACGCCGTATCGAGCCTGGAATAAATACGAATCAGAATAAAAGATGCGTCGCATCCTTAACCAGGGATGCGCCGCATTAAATAAACTGGCAGAAAGTTTTAAAGTCAAAAATAAAAATGCAGAAAATTAAATAAGATATGACCAGTGCAGGTGATGCGTCACATCTTATGATGGAGATGCGCCGTATCTCCCGTAGGTCTGACAGACTCGATACAAAATCAGAAAATAACACAAAAGATAAGCATGGGTTGCCTCCCACGAAGCGCTTTTTTTTGTTCGAGTCATGAGCCTGACTCCACCCTTATTTACTGTGTATTAAGGTGTTGTTCCCCCCACTTGGGATCAAGTGCGGGTGATAATAGCAATAAACACGAAAAGTGTGTAAATTTTCTAGTAAAGATAGAAGAAATAAATAAAGATCATACATTGGCAATATATGTACATCTTTCCTATCCTTACCCGGTTTGGTTGATAAATTGGATGACTTGACCATTCCATCTGAAAGAGTAGTGTGTTGAGTAAAAATGAGTCTCCTTTCTTCTTGGTTAGTCTCTTTGGTAGTAAGGCGTCCCTTGACTTCCACAGAAGATGAGAAAGGGTCTTTGGCAAGTAAAATTTTGAGTTCCTCTATATCCTTCATAGGGTTGAAATCATCATCTTCATCAATCATAGCAATGTTTAAGAGCTCATCACCAAACTCTTCCTCGAGCTCCACCAAAAACGGGTTGATCACAGGTGCTTCATGTGCTTCAATAGGTAGTGTAATAAATTTCACCTCATTATTTTTTTGTTTTGCAACCTGTTTAGGAAAACTAGCAAGATTATTAGTAACGGGATTAATAATATTAAATAAATTTGTACCACTTTGTGTTGTAAGTGACTCCAATTCATCTTGTGAATCTCCATCTTTAACTAGTGGTCTTGCAATTTCAGCATCGTCCCGAATTTCATTTTTAAACAAGTCATCCCAGATTTCTTCAAAATCCCTCGTTGGGTCAAAATCTGGTTGAGATATGTCATCATATACAATTGCGTCAAATGGTTCGAAATCAAAATTAGAATACTTTTCATCTTCATCCGATGGATTGTCTAATGGTGGTAATACGATTGCAGAATATTCTTCAACGTAAGGTTCCGTATACACATCATCTTGTGCAATCTCCGGAGAAAAAGTACTATCAATAACAATTTCCGGAATTGGTTTCACGGTATATGAATCTTCTTCATCATCATTTGACATACACCAAGTGTGTTGAAATGGCAATTTGTTTCTTTCTTTCCTTGACTTTTCTTGTCCTAAAATCAAGTATTCTTCCATAGTGATTTCTTTCATCTCAATGACTTGTGCACCATATCTTGCTCTTTTCCAATCATATACCTAATTATTGCTCAAGGCTCTTTCCTCTATAAGCTTGACATATTCTTCCATTGTAATATCCGGATCGTCCATCTTCCTGAAATGAAACTTACTCGTGCAAAAAAGAGTGAAACAATCAAAGTAAAATAAAATTTGCTGATATCTGTAGACGATGCGCCGTATCCAAAAAGTTGGATACGCCGTACCTTATCTCGTTAAAATTTAATCAGACTTTTATTCAGAAAACAGATACGCCGCTTATAATTTTAGAATGCGCCGTATCCAGTTTTAAATTATCAAAAATCGATTATATTTATTAAAATTAAATGCGTCGTATTAACAGAAGCTAATGCGCCGTATTTTCGTTACGTTTCAAAATACAAGATTTTTGATTTAGTAGATGCGCCGTATGATACAAATCGATGCGTCGTATCTGTTTAATAATTCAAAAACTGTTTTTAATTTAAATCGAAAATACGCCGTATCTGTTAAAACAGATGCGTCGTATGGCTTTAGGGTTTAGAAAAATTTCTTATTAAAAACAGAATACGCCGTATCTTGGGGAAAGATGCGTCGTACTCGAATTTATTAAACGCGTTGTATTTTATAAAAATTAAACGCAATACGCCGTATCTGTGAAAACAGATGCGCCGTATCGTTTGTATCAGCACAATACAACGATAGCAGAATGCAGAAAAATATAAAAAGAAAAACAAAAATAAAAACAAACAAAAAGAAACAAAAATTTACAGAAAAAAAAATGCAAATAATACAATGAATGCAATTTATCTAATATATAACAGGGTTAGTGGTTAGAATCTAAAAATTAAAAAGAAAACCTAATTAAAATACTAATCAAATTAACAGATAATAACAATTCACTCCCCGGCAGCGGCGCCAAAAACTTGATGCGCGTGATGTGTCGTTGCGGTTTAGCAGTATTAATGCCTACTCAAGTTTTAAATTTATATTTAGCCGACTTATCAATAACACACACACTTAACGAGCAGTGTACCCGGTCAGTATGAATATAATGGTAAGTAGAGTGTCGATCACTAAGAGTGGAACGTATTATCTAGTTATTCTAATCAGTATTTTAATATCTTAAGTTAGTTGTACAACCTAATCTAACGCAAGGGGGTTTCAGCCTGAGAGACTGGCACGGTTTGGTTATGATTAAATAGAAAACTAAACTAATGAGCACGAATCAGCGATTAGCACACACGTACACAGATAGATACTTGAGACAATAAGAAGACCTGTCCTGATAATTAAGTAGCTTGTCACTTGTTTTATTGCTAGTTTTATATGAAGTGTATATAATTAAACCTTTCTCGTTGGCTCTAATCTTATCGGCGAGTAAACCCTTAATGATTACTTATGTCTATCCTATTTATTTAGCGTCTCTTAAATAGGCGAGGAAGGGGCATGGCGACCTAAGCAATGCTCAGCTAGACACAGAGGTTATCAATGCACTAATAAAAGTCACCAAAGACATCAACATATAAACTTTAATTAATGGGAAAGCAATTTTAAGGGGTGCGCATGATATTCCGTAGTCACATGACATCAGCCCATCAATCCTGATGAATTAAAGTGTACTAATACAATAAAACAAAGCTACTTAATGAATTGAATACATGCAGGACCTTCTTACAGCTCTTGTATCTTCGTTCAGGGTGTGTCTTGTGCTACTAATACGTCTGAATTCGTCTCTGGTTTGGTACTCGTACGTATGGTATCTTGCACTGTCCAACCTCTCAAATTCGTCTGACTTTGGGGTATTTATAGTTTCTGTCTGAGGGTTAGATGCGGCGCATAGGATAAGTAGATGCGGTGCATTGACTTAACTTCGCGTGGGGTCCAAGATTAATATATTCAAGAATATTCGTACACCGCCTTAAGATGCGGCGTAACTCCATTTCTCTATGCGGCGCATGTCCTTTGCTGTCTTGGATTGTAACTTGTGAAATCTTGATAGTGATACGCCGTATGTAAGAAGTATGTTGCGGCATATCTGGAGCATAATGATCTTGATCTTGTACATTTCAGTAGACTCTTAACATCTTGCTTGTTTTGCTCCATAATTAGTCCAAAATCGCCAAGTTTCACATAATACTTGTTTTTTCCTTAGAATTACAAAAGTAAACATTAACGTATCAATTCTCATATATAATATAATAAAACAAGTCAAATAAATAGGATAAATGATGATAATAAAATGTACTTATTTGAGTTCATCACTTCTTCACACGTTTTCTAGTATGGGCTGGATTAGGGTTTCTTGTGTATAAAAGAAACTCACGGCTATTGATATTGTAACACCTTGAACAATTATTAGTGAATAAAAGATCCATAGAGGATCAAAGTTTATTAGTTACTTCTTCTTCTTTATTAGTTTATATTCAGAGATTCTCTTATAGCGTGCTTGTGATTACATAGGCATTCAACCGATCCACAAAGGCTCAAAGATCTATCAAGGAGGTGCAATCCAACAAGTGGTATCAGATCCAGGTTAGGATCTCTATCAAAGAAGAAAAAGTTTTCTAAACAATCTCTTAAACCCTTACACAATGTCTTCATCAGAAGATAAATATGAAATGTGGGCCATGAAGATTAAAGCCTTGCTACCTTTTGACTCTATCGTAGAATGGACAGGACATGATGAAGCTGATGAAGAAAGTGTCAATCAAACATTCAATATGGTTGATGAAGCAAAAGATGATGTGGAAGAATTTGCCTTGATGGGATGTTCATCTCAGGTACAAAAATGTCCTTTTGGCTGTTATGAAATGTATGCTGAACTTAAGAAAGAGTTTGATGATTTAGAGCCTCAATATAAAGAATTGTTTGTTAAATTTCAAGCTTATGAAAATGTTCTTAAAACTTTAGAAAAACAAAAAGCTTGGTACCGATCAAATCAGTTAGCATATGAAGAGAAAATTAGGGTTTTGGAAAGAGACTTAGAAAACACTACTAACTTGCTAAAATATTCTGAAAGAGAATATGCAAAGGTAAATTTAGAAAAACAGAATGTGCAGGCTAAGTTAGATAGTGAAGTGGCCAGGTGTAATTCATGGAAAAAATCAGCTAAAAATCTGGTCAAGTTGAACAATAGCACTCAATCTGTAAGGTGTAAGAGAGGGTTGGGGTATGATGTAGGGCCAGATGATGTTTATGACCCTAATGAACCAAGTATATTTGACCCTACCCCTAAGGAGGTAAATTACCAAATTCCTGTCAAGTATGTCAAAGAAGGAGAAATGAATGATGTTCCTCCACCTATAACAGGAATATTTAAGCCTACCTCTACCCACACTGACATAGACTTGGATGAATCACACATGACATATGGCAAAAAGTCAAATGACTTACCTGATTCTGATTGTAATACTAATGACTTTGTCTCTTGTTCTAACAGTGACAAGTCCTCTGAATCTAAGTCCACAGACTATACCTCATGTGATTCAAGTGAAAAGTCTACAACACCCAAGTCACATGACTTCTACTCAAGAGTAGCTGCTGATGAACCTATTTCAAAGACAGCTTCTTTTGAAGACAACTCTTTGTGTTCTGATAAAAACAATTTTGTTTCTGATTTTGGATTTAATAATTATGCTTGTAATAAAAGAGGTCATGTGAAGAACAAGTCTTTTAGGAAGAAATCTTGTTTTGTGTGTGGTAGTTATTCTCACCTCATTAAAGACTGTGATTTCTATGAGGATAAAATGGGTGCTTGTGCTAGACAAAAGCAGACTAGACCTATGTGGAATGATGTTGATAAGATTCCACCCTTTATCCCTAAAGCAGCACAAAAGTGCTCTGGCAGAGCTACCTTTTCTGCTGGTAAACCAGTTCCTGCTGGTAGACATGTTTCTGCTGGTTGGAAAAGCGGTGCTGCTAGACCATTTAACAGACCTACAAGCTCTTACTTTCAGAATATTAATAGGCCTGTTTACTATGACACAATGTATATGGGAAAAAGATGGGAAATTGATATTGAGGGGAGGCTTAATGCTGTATAGTGTGTATTAACTAAATTTTTTTAAGTTTAATTAATGTTCACTAACTTTGTCTTGCAGATGTTATATTTTTGTATATACTTTGTATATTGTGTCTTCTAATCCTTTTGCAGGTTTTGAGTTCAAGCACAAATAATAAGTATAGGATCTCAAGTAAACAAGAAACATAAAAATCTTATTCATCATAAACAGTAAGATTACAGATCCAACGGCAGAGGTTTTCACCAATCAAAACAACATCAACAAACCATACACACATTCCTCAAACCCAGACAACCACCCAGCCAGCTACCAACTCCTCTACTTCATCTTTCTCTTATCCTTACCTTTGTAGCCAGGCATGGTTTTGTGGACTCCTCTGCCATCAATGGCTTCCCACACCCTCAGGCAAGGGAGTCCCAGCACTTGTGTTCTTGGCCTTGGATGAGATGGCTTCTTCATAGGCACAGGGATCATTCTCATTGATGAGGCAGCCCTCTCAAACTCCCCTGTTAGTACATCTGATAGTACAACAAGATCATCATCATCATCAGATGAGTAAGAAGAGGAGGATGAATCGTCCACATATGGTGGGCGAGTAGGAAGTTCATCAGAGGATAATGGTTCAGCCTTTTCCTTGCCTTTTTGGTTCTTGCTGGTGAGGTTAGAGTGTGATGAACTCAAATAAGTACATTTTATTATCATCATTTATCCTATTTATTTGACTTGTTTTATTATATTATGTATGAGAATTGATACTTAATCGTTTACTTTTGTAATTCTCAGTTAAAAACAAGCATTTGGTGAAACTTAGCTATTATGGACTAAAAATGGAGAAAAATGATCAAGATTGGAAAAGGTTGCTGAAATGAAGAGATTGAAGACCATTGCCTGACTTTGAAGAACGCACGCATGCAATTCTATCATGCGTTGCATATGAAACTTTGGTCAACGAAGAAGAACCAACTTGTTCTACTCCAGATGCGCCGCATTATACTTCTTACATATGGCGCATCACTATCTAGATTTCACCAGTTTCGATCCAAGATACAAGAAGACATGCGCCGCATACAGTTATGAAGATACGCCGCATCTCAAGGCGGTGTACGAATATTCTGGAATATAATAACCTTGGACCCCACGTGAAGTTAAGTCAATGCGCCGCATCTACTTATTCAATGCGCCGCATCTTACCTCAGACAGAAACTATAAATACCCCAAGACCAGACGAATTTCGAGAGCCCTAGTTTTAGAAGAAGACCGAAGACCAGAAAACCTAAGGCCGAATTCAGTCGAATAGGCAGCACAAGACACACCCGAACGAAGATACAAGAGCTGTAAGAAGGTCCTGCATGTGTTTAATTCATTAAGTAGTTTTGTTTCATTGTATTAGTACACTTTAATTCATCAGGATTGGTGGCTTGTGTAATGTGACAACGGAAAGGTTGCACTCCCTTAAAACTGCTTTCCCATTAATTAAAGTTTATATGTTGATGTCTTTGGTGACTTTTATTAGTGCATTGATAACCTCTGTGTCTATTAGTGGCTTGTCGTATGTGACTACGGAAGATCATATTGCTCCCACGATTATTACTAACTTGATCACCTAGGAATAACTTTTAGACATAAGTAATCATTAAGGGTTTACTCGCCGATAAGATTAGAGCCAACGAGAAAGGGTTAATTACATACACTTCATATAAAACTAGCAATAAAACAAGTGACAAGCTACTTAATTATCAGGACAGGTCTTCTTATTGTCTCAAGTATTTATCTGTGTACGTGCGTGCTTATCGCTGATTCGTGCTCATTAGTTTAGTTTATTATTTAATTGCAACCAAAACGTGCCAGTCTCTCAGGCTGAACCCCCTTGCGTTAGATTAGGTTGTATAATTGACTTAAGATATTAAAATACTGATTAGAATAACTAGATAATACGTTCCACTCTTAGTGATCGACACTCTACTTACCATTATATTCATACTGACCGGGTACACTGCTCGTTAAGTGTGTGTGTTATTGATAAGTCGGCTAAATATAAATTTAAAACTTGAGTAGGCATTAATACTGCTAAACCGCAACGACACATCACGCTCCATCAAGTTTTTGGCGCCGCTGCCGGGGAGTGAATTGTTATTATCTGTTAATTTGATTAGTATTTTAATTAGGTTTTTCTTTTTAATTTTTAGATTTTAACCGCTAACCATGTTGTGTATTAGATAAATTGCATTCATTGTATTATTTGCATATTTTCTGTTTTGTGTGTTATTTGTTTTCTTTTATTTTTGTTGCTTTTTGTTTGTTTTATTTTTGTTTTTATTTTTCTGTTTTTCTGCATACTGCTATCGTTGTACTGAGCTTATTCAAACGATACGGCGCATCTATTTTCATAGATACGGCGTATTGCGTTTAATTTTTATAAAATACAACGCGTTTAATTAATTCGAATACGGCGCATCTTTCCCCAAGATACGGCGTATTCTGTTTTTAATAAGAAATTTTTCTAAACGTTAACGCCATACGACGCATCTGTTTTTACAGATACGGCGTATTTATTATTTTAATTAAAAACAGTTTTCGAATTATTAAACAGATACGACGCATCGATTTTTATCGATACGGCGCATCTTTCTGAATCAAAAATCTTGTATTTTGAAACGTAACGAAAATACGACGCATTTAATTTTAATAAGTATAATCGATTTTTGATAATTTAAATTGATACGGCGCATTCTAATTTCTAAGCGGCGTATCTATTTTCTGAATAAAGTCTGATTAAATTTTAACGTAATAAGATACGGCGTATCCATCTTTCTGGATACGGCGCATCGTCTGCAAATATCAGCAACTTTTTCTTATTCCCGAACGGAAAATATTCTAACTTACCCTTACACTAGGAAGCTTTTACTTTGAAATCTTCTTGTCTTTAATTTTCAGGAAAAATGTTCGATATTTTCCCAAACTGGTTCGGAAGACCCCGAAGAAACCTTACTATGGAAGAGTTTGCACTACTAATCGCTCAGACGAATGAAAAAGAACATCATGAAGTGAGAAACTTTATTAATGAATTCAAGGGTAGTCATGAGCTGTTATTAAAGGAACAAAGCAACATGGTTAATGGATTGGCAATTGAAGTGCGCCAATTGTCAACGGTGCTCGACAAGGTTCTTTCGGTAAAACACGATATGAAGGGAATTACAACTAGAGGCGGAAAGTCAACCTTTCAAATCGGAGAGACACCCGAGGATAGCGGCACAAACAAGATTTCCCCTGAATCTGTATCATCTGAACAAGAGCAACTAAAAGAGATTAGTCCAGAACCTGTAATTCGATAAGAACCTTCTGATAAACTCAAACGATCAACACTACCTTTTCCACATAGGGTAAGGAAAGAGAAAAAAGATGCCTATCAAAAGAAGTTCCTGGAGAATCTCAAGCAGCTGCAGCTAAGCATACCATTTATGGAAGCCCTAGTGCAAATGCCAAAATATGCTAAATATCTGAAGAGCTTGCTTACAAACAAGTCTAAACTTGAAGAAGCCTGCACTGTAACAATGGGGGAAAGAAGCTCAGCAGCATTGCTCAACAAACTTCCGTCTAAAGAAAAAGATCCAGGGAGTTTCACTATTCCTTGTCAAATTAAAAATTTGCATATTGAAAATGCTTTAGCCGACCTAGGAGCTAGTATAAGCCTTATGCCCTCTTCTATGTATGAAAAATTAGGTCTTGGTGAACCAAAACCTACTAGGATGTGCTTAGAACTAGCTGATAGGTCCATACAATACCCATTAGGAATAGCTGAAAATATATTAATAAAAGTTGATAAATTTGAATTACCTATCGACTTTGTTATCCTCGATATGCCTGAAAATTCTAGAACTCCTATAATATTAGGACGACCATTTTTAGCCACTCCTAGGGCCATAATTGATGTTTTTAATAAAAAGATAACTCTTACTATAGGAAAAGATGAGGTTGAGTTTAACATGGAACAATCTATGAGTAAAGATAATTCCGATGACGATGAATGCTATAATATCGATGTTTCTGATGACACGATTAATGAATTTACTCAGAAATTGTTAAAAAGTAATTTGCTTGATTCTTT
Organism: Artemisia tridentata subsp. tridentata; assembly: GCA_021014915.2. Classification (NCBI taxonomy): domain Eukaryota; kingdom Viridiplantae; phylum Streptophyta; class Magnoliopsida; order Asterales; family Asteraceae; genus Artemisia; species Artemisia tridentata. The sequence continues at coordinate 121,749,433 of CP139507.1, read as the reverse complement.
TCTGCTTAAAAATTTAGAAAACACAATTGCTATTGAAGATCAAGTTGATGAGAATACTATTGATAATAATTTAGCTGCTGACTCTGCTGTATGTAACGCCATACGGCGCATCGAAAGTATCGATGCGGCGCATCTATCTGATGACAGCAGCAATATAATTAAAGAACAAGTTTATTCCGCTAGTGCTACTGAAATTGATAATGTTAAACCTGTGCTTAAGGATCTCCCTTCTACTTTGGAGTATGCCTATCTAAATGGGAACACTAATTCGCCCGTTATTATTGCATCTGACTTAACGCCAAAAAAAAAAAAGAATCACTTTTGCAGGTACTGTATAAACGAAGGGGAGCATTAGCGTGGAGTATGTCTGATATTAAGGGAATTAGCCCGTCATTTTGTACACATAAAATCCTTATGGAGGATGAATTCAAACCAACTATCCAACCTCAAAGGCGTTTGAATCCAAAAGTCCAAGATGTGGTGAAAAATGAAATTGTGAAATTACTTGACTCCGGACTTATCTACCCAATTTCCGACAGCTCGTGGGTCAGTCCTATCCACGTCGTACCTAAAAAAGGATGAATGACGGTAGTACTCAATGACGACAATGAGCTAATCCCTTCAAGAACTGTTACTGGATGGAGAGTTTGCATCGACTATCGCAAACTCAATGATGCTACACGAAAAGATCACTTCCCTCTTCCATTTATTGATCAAATGTTAGAAAGACTATCAGGACATGATTATTATTGTTTTTAGATGGTTTTTCAGGTTTCTTCCAAATACCCATTGCCCCCGAGGATCAAGAGAAGACGACTTTCACCTGCCCTTATGGAACCTTCGCCTATAGGAGAATGCCGTTTGGACTGTGTAACACCCCAACCCGACAAGGGTAAAGATGTCACGCAAATGGTTTCATATCAGATATAACAAAGCATACCTTCAAAAGTAATACAAAGATTCTCAAAGGTTACAAATGAAATACTGGAATTTCAAGGTTACAAAAGCGAATACAATTTCTAACAATAGAATACTTTCTAATCATCTCTAGGCCGAAACTATCAAGTCTTCTAAGTCCAAAAGTCTCTTCACTCGTACCCATCTTCCAACTAAAACCTGCCGCACACGAAAAGAAAACGTGCGGCTGAGCTTAAAAAGCCCAGTGAACAGATACATGATAAACGGAAACGAAAGTAAACGGAAATAACCAGAATGCAGCATAATGAATGAAATATAAATAAGATACAAGAGTAAAGGTTAAGGATAGTCATCCACCACGAGCCCATAACTCAAAGTCATAATCTCAAAGTCAACATCTCAAAATCATAGTCTCACAATCAGAGGGGATACCTCTCAGGCAACCAGATAATATGAGGGGTGTCCTCATGTATCAACAGGGGTGGAGTAGCTAGCTCCCAGAAATGTGAAAGGCGTGTATTGCACACAGCACCAGTCACCTCAAAGTCATACTCAAAGTCATACTCAAATTCATAGTTAAATCCACTAAACAAAACATGCCTAGGATTGCAATCCATACGCCCCCAAACTCAAAGTCAATCTCAAAGTCAAGTAGCCATGGCAGATAATATAAAAGGGACGGTGTGAGAAATCACTCCCCCACACAGGAGTCATGCCAGTGGTGCATCACAGACATGGCCAGGTTACCTTCCTGGCTAGGAAAGGACAAAAATGGCTCGGGTATCAAACTAAGAGTCATGTCTCAAAATCATAGCTCAAGGTCATATATCAAAAGGTGCATCTCAAAGTCATATCACAAGTATTATCAAAGGTTCATTCAAAGGGAACATAGCAATGGCTTGGGAAATCTTAACTGAATCATAACTCAAAATCAATGCATAGGATATAAGAACCCTTACTGAAAAAGGGCAGAGTATCTGTACCTTATTCCAAAAGCAACACAACCAGAAATGAAATAAGATGAGAAGATCAGGTCCTCTCCTTCTTCACACCTAAAGGAGTAGAAGAGAGTTACAAATGGTTCTTAACTTCATGTTTTAGTTTGCTTTTCATTTTAGGTAGTTCAAGGTTCATAAGGTTATTATGGTAGTTTTATTCCTTTAAGGGTTTATTAAGTATTTAGGATAAGTTGAAGGACCAATTGTGTAATTATCATAAGGTTAGGGTACAAAGTGTAATTATTGTAAGGTTACAGGTTCTCACAAGTTTAGTCCTTTAGTATAATCAAAATAACCATATAGACCCTCTAATGTTTGAATGTAAACACTTAACACTTTTAAAACAACAAAATGCACTTTTTCAGGTTTTAATCATGTTCTGGACCTGTTTTATTTAATTATAGAATCATAGTAGAACTCCGAAATAAAATCTACAAAAATTCACAGAGCTTCCTCAATATTCCTAGTATTTATCATAATTTTTCCAGATTTTATTTATTAGGTTTGGTACGAATGAAAAATCCATTTTTACAACCTGCCCCAGAAACATGTCTGATGGAACACCCGATAAGTTATCACTTCATTACCCCTTCAGAAAAATTCAAAAAAATATAAAAAAATTCCAGCTACTAATAAACATCCCAAAGTTTACCCAAGTCAAAGGGCTCTTTATAACTCGACACGGTTTGGAAATTAAAATTCAAAAACCCGAACGGATTTTCCAGACTTTTAAACACGACTGGACACATGATTTTTCAAAAATCAAAAAGTGACCTTACAAGCCTCTAAAAATTACAAACTAAATTTCTCCAGGTAGATATTTCATTGAACTACAATCTAGACTCCAGAAACATAAAAATATACGTTCATATCATCAATCCACAGCCGGTTAAAGTCGACTAAAAATTCAGCTCAGAATCAGTTATCACAGAACCATGATTATCTTAGGGTTTTCGTCATGCAAATCATTTGTTCTTGACACCAAACGTTTTTATGTGAGTCCATACATATTTAGGTCATTCAAAACAGGTCGTAACACAATCAAATTCGAATAATTTCACCACAAACTTCTGGTTCGATTCATCATAACAGTTTTTAGGGTTTCCATTATCTTATGATTTTATGTGGCATGTTTTACTATATAATTCGAATGGAACATTAATAGGTAAACAAGGATCGGGAAAAAGGGATACAATACCCTCGTAGACCACGAAGAACACGAACACAAGGGATTAAAACACCACACACAAGCTTCTTTCTCCTCCCTTTTCTTTTTGGCCGATCGATCAAGAACAACAAAGGAAGATTAGGGTTTTTGGTTAAGAAATAATTCATAGGGGTTTGAGGCATGAAGAAACATGTTACCTTAAGATGTATAACACACAAATGGGACAAAAATTACCTTCTCTTGGCCTCCTATAAGGTGCGACAGCAGCAGCAAACAAAAAGGCAGCAGAAACTTTTCTAGGGTTTCTTTTTGAGTGATTATGTGATGTTTCGGTGTACATAGGAAGGAACAAAAGGATTGGGCTGTTTTTATGGGATGTTTGGTCGTGCATATGGAGGGGGAAAAGGGCTTGGATCGGCCCAAGGCCCTAACAAACAATCCATGGTCTTGTTGAACCATTTACCAAGTTTTTGTTGCATAAAAACCTTTTACTATAACTCTTAACATACAATTTCGTAAGTACTTATGATTTTCGGTTCAAGTAACATAGGTAAAGTGTTATAAATATTATTGGTAGCTCGTATAATTATCTTATGGTGCCTCATAATCATTTCATGTCGTATTTGTTTCGTTTTCATACGTTTTGTGATTTATTTATAAGTTATATGAGTTTTAATTAAACTTTTAAATTATGAGGGCATTTTAGTCTTTTAATACGTTTTAGATTTTCGGGTTTTATGGAACCTTCGCCAATAGGAGAATGCCGTTTGGACTGTGCAACGCCCCTGCCACTTTCCAACGTTGTATGACAGCTATCTTCCATGATATGGTAGAAGACTTTATGGAAGTCTTCATGGATGACTTCTCGGTGTTCGGTAACTCATTTAGTGATTGTCTCTTTAAACTTGATAAAATGCTTGCTAGGTGTGAAGAAACTAACCTTGTTCTTAATTGGGAAAAATGTCATTTTATGGTTAGAGAGGGAATTGTGTTAGGACATAAGATTTCAGGGAAAGGTATAGAAGTCGATAAAGCTAAAATTGATGTAATTGCCAAACTACCTTATCCCACTAATGTAAAAGGGGTTAGAAGTTTTTTAGGGCATGCTGGATTTTATCGTAGGTTCATAAAGGATTTTTCAAAAATATCTAGGCCTATGACCCAATTATTGCTAAAAGATGCGAAGTTTGATTTTTCTGAAGATTGCAAAAAGGCATTTAATATACTTAAAGAAAAACTAACTACTGCACCTATTATAATTTCGCCGGATTGGAATTTACCTTTTGAACTAATGTGTGATGCTAGTGATTATGCTGTTGGAGCTGTACTTGGCCAAAAGATAGAAAAGAAATTTAAGCCAATTTATTATGCTAGCAAAACATTAACTAATACCCAAGAACACTACACCACCACGGAAAAGGAACTTCTAGCAGTAGTTTTTGCATTCGATAAATTTAGGTCCTATCTTATATTGTCAAAAACTATGGTTTACACTGACCATTCTGCTTTGAAGTATTTGTTCAATAAACAGGATGCCAAGCCAAGGCTTATTAGATGGGTTTTATTGCTCCAAGGATTCGATATTGAAATTAAAGATAAAAAGGGTGCCGAGAATCTAGCTGTTGACCACTTATCTAGACTTGAAAACCCTAACATGGAGGTGCTTGATGAAAGGGAAATCGCTGATGACTTTCCTAATGAACACCTTATGATGGTAAGAATTAGGAGCAATGATAATGGACCATGGTATGCCGACTATATAAACTTTATTGTTGCAAATGAAATTCCAAAAGGGTTAACATCCGACGAGAAGAGAAGGTTTCTAACTCGAGCTAGTGAATATATTTGGGATGAACCTTATGCCTTCAAACTATGTCCTGACAATATTATACGAAGATGTGTAGATGGAGATGATGTCCCAACAATATTGGCACATTGCCATTCAGGGCCGACGGGGGGACATCACGGTGCAGTTATTACAAGAAGAAAAATCCTTGATGCAGGATTTTATTGGCCCACTATGTTGGATGATGCAAAAGATTATATAAAAGGATGTGATGCGTGTCAACGATCCGGAAATATTACATCAAGAAACGAAATGCCACAAAACTATATCCATGTATATGAAGTTTTCGACATATGGGGATTGGACTTCATGGGACCGTTTCCTGAATCTAAAGGAAATAAATATATTTTGGTTGCTGTTGATTACGTATCAAAATGGGTAGAAGCGCAAGCGTCACCAACAAACAACAGCAGGGTAGTACTTAAATTTTTACAAAATTTGTTCGCTCGGTTTGGAGTTCCGAAGGCATTGATTAGTGATAGAGGAACGCACTTTTGTAATCACCATTTAGGAAGAGCCCTGCAACATTATGGAGTGTATCATAGGGTTTCCACTGCATACCATCCTCAATCCAATGGGCAAACTGAAGTAACCAATAGAGCTATAAAACGGATTCTTGAAAAAACGACTGGATTTAATCCGAAAGGGTGGTCTGACAAGTTAAATGATGCTTTATGGGCATTTCGTACAGCTTATAAGACACCGACGGGATGCACTCCATTTCGTCTTGTATACGGAAAAGCATGCCACCTACCGGTCGAAATCGAACAAAGTGCATATTGGGCTTTGAAGCAATGTAACATAGATATGGAAGCTGCAACGAAGAACCGTTTCATGGAACTTAATGAACTCTACGAACTACGAGATGAGGCCTATAGTAACACTAAGATCTACAAAGAAAGAACTAAAAGATGGCATGACTCGAGGTTACGTGGAGACAAAAATGTTTACTATTGGGGAAAAAGTACTGCTATTTAATTCTCGATTAAAAATGTATCCAGGTAAACTTAAATCAAGATGGACGGGTCCGTTCGTTGTCAAGAAAGTGTATCCATATGGGACTATTGAAATATGCGATAAAAATGGTTATATATTCAAGGTAAACGGGCAAAGAGTTAAAAAATACTTTGATAATGAAATTGAGGATACTGAGAGAGAGGTAGTGGAGTTTGAGCCCGAAGTACTAAAATGAGGAGCTGAACGTGAGTCTAACTTGACGACTCTGGAATAAAGACAAGTGCTGACCGGGAGACAACCCGGAGAATTTTTACTATTCTGTTCTGTGTCGAGTCAGTCAGGCCCGCAGAAGATACGGCGCATCTCCATCCTAAGATGCGACTCATCTCCTGCACTGGTCATATCTTACTTAATTTTCTACATTTTTATTTTTAACTTTAAAACTCTTTGTCAGTTTATTTTAATGCGGCGCATACCTGGTTAAGGATGCGACGCATCTTTTATACTAATTCGTATTTATTCCAGGCTCGATACGGCGTATCTTCTTCCCTAAGATACGGCGCATCGACTGCCCTGATGATTTTCAGTTTTAATTTTTTAAGTTTTATTTTTACTAACTACTAATGTATTATGCAAGTTTGAACCTTCTTAACTTAGGTGTGTTAAAGTCTTGATGGTATTATAGATTCCTGCATTTCCTGTGGATACATCAAATATGAAGCTTAAACGTTCTCATCCACAAGAAAGATGATTTTTGCCCTTATACTAATGGAGGATCATACCGAGCAAATCTCAGGGGAGTTTTTCTGTTCTAATTCTTTTATTTTCCAGTTTTTAACCTTTGATACAAACAACGAGGACGTTGTTTAACTTAAGTGGGGGGATTGGAGAATTAGAACACTTACTTGTCCTAAACTTTTTCAAAAATTATGCTTAAAATGCGCTTAATATATCAAAATTAAATTTTTTTTTAGCATGTTTTTTGTTTGAGATCTAAGTTGCATAGCTGCACACATAACGTTATTTTCAAAAATTGTGATTTTTCAAAATTCACAAATCTATGAGTGTGCCGGTGACTTGTAAACTTTAGAACTTGGCTTGTATACTATTCGAGACCACCATAATAAGTATTATTTTTATAATTGGAATGACTTGTCTAAATTGGTAAATTTCTAGGATTACACCCAAATAGCCTTTATATGTTATGTGTTATTAGCTAACTACACTGGTTAGTTAACCCCCGTATAAACCCTTTGTTACTCTCATTTTTAGAGTAAGATACCCCTAGAAAAACACTCAGAGCCATTCCTTTCGTTTCTTACACCAATGTTTAAAATGTTTCGTTACACCCTTACACCTTAGCCTACCCTGTAGATTAAAATCCGTGGTTGGTTAATTGCTTTAGGCAAAGTGTGTTTCCTTACATTACCTGTGTTCGCGTGCGTAATTCATTATCTATGGTTAGGTCGGGAAATTGCACAATGCAATTGGAGTGAAAGTAAATATTGTATATCTTTGAGTCTTGTTTTTCGTGTGTTTACTATTTTCACTATTACCGTTATTTCTGAAGTCATGAAAAGTATGGAAAAATTATCCAGAGTTATCGTTATAGTGATGTGGTGAAATTTTACACATCTATGTTTATGTTTCAAGTTTAAAAAAAAAAAAAAAAAAAAAAAAAAAAAAAAAAATCGAAAAAAATAAGAAAAGAAAAAGAAAAAGAAAAAGTTGGAAGTTTGTTTAACCAACTTATGTAAAGTTTTGTATTAAGTGGTCGATATCACCACTATTTGTTGTATATATATTTATGGATTGAATGAGAGTTGAACGTTATGGGAACGCCAACTAAGGATATTCTTTGATTAAGTTCTTGTTGAGTATAATTCGTGTCTACCTAAAGCGTGTGTTTCAAGTGTTAAAGCGTGAGTTGTTCAATGATATGAGTCTTATTCATGGGATGGTTGGGATAGTGATTAACCACACTTAGGATTTTAATTTATCTGTTTTGTTTATTTTTCATTTTACACCAATTTGTATCCCAAATATTATCCATACCCTATATCATTCTTTATCCAAACATTTGATTTATTGAGATTAGGGATTTGAGCAATCTTAAGTATCGTAGTCGTGGATTCGGCTATGTATTTATGATTTTGTCGCCCTTTTTGATATAATATTATTGGTGAAGATTACTTGGTCCTATCTTTAGCCTATTCGAGTTAAGGATTTGAGCAATTGCAAGTATCGTGTTCGTGGATTCGATCATGTATTTGTGATTTTGTCGCCTTTTCTGGAATTTGAGATCGATAGAGATTAAGAAGAATGATTAACCCTTAAACTTCAAAACCCTTTTTACCACTTTAGACTTGTTATTCCTTGGCTTTAGTGGGGGAGATGTGTATACTTGCCAAGCTTATGATAGAATATTCGTCACGACTGGACAGTTAAACGATTAGATTTGCTTTTATCAAAATATTTTATTTTACTTCTAATTCGTTAAGTGTTTAGTTGTGTGATTATGACAAAACGAATACATGCTTAAATATAAAAATAAATCCTAATATCTTTTAGGATATATATTTTCATAAGATTAATTCTAAGGTTTACTTGGGGACAAGTAAAGTTCAAGTGGGGGGATATTTGATGAACTCAAATAAGTACATTTTATTATCATCATTTATCCTATTTATTTGACTTGTTTTATTATATTATGTATGAGAATTGATACTTAATCGTTTACTTTTGTAATTCTCAGTTAAAAACAAGCATTTGGTGAAACTTAGCTATTATGGACTAAAAATGGAGAACAATGATCAAGATTGGAAAAGGTTGCTGAAATGAAGAGATTGAAGACCATTGCCTGACTTTGAAGAATGCACGCATGCAATTCTGTCATGCGTTGCATATGAAACTTTGGTCAACGAAGAAGAACCAACTTGTTCTACTCCAGATACGCCGCATTATACTTCTTACATACGGCGCATCACTATCTAGATTTCACCAGTTTCGATCCAAGATACAAGAAGACATGCGCCGCATACAGTTATGAAGATACGCCGCATCTCAAGGCGGTGTACGAATATTCTGGAATATAATAACCTTGGACCCCACGTGAAGTTAAGTCAATGCGCCGCATCTACTTATTCAATGCGCCGCATCTTACCTCAGACAGAAACTATAAATACCCCAAGACCAGACGAATTTCGAGAGCCCTAGTTTTAGAAGAAGACCGAAGACCAGAAAACCTAAGGCCGAATTCAGTCGAATAGGTAGCACAAGACACACCCGAACGAAGATACAAGAGCTGTAAGAAGGTCCTGCATGTGTTTAATTCATTAAGTAGTTTTGTTTCATTGTATTAGTACACTTTAATTCATCAGGATTGGTGGCTTGTGTAATGTGACAACGGAAACGTTGCACTCCCTTAAAACTGCTTTCCCATTAATTAAAGTTTATATGTTGATGTCTTTGGTGACTTTTATTAGTGCATTGATAACATCTGTGTCTATTAGTGGCTTGTCGTATGTGACTACGGAAGATCATATTGCTCCCACGGTTATTACTAACTTGATCACTTAGGAATAACTTTTAGACATAAGTAATCATTAAGGGTTTACTCGCCGATAAGATTAGAGCCAACGAGAAAGGGTTAATTACATACACTTCATATAAAACTAGCAATAAAACAAGTGACAAGCTACTTAATTATCATGACAGGTCTTCTTATTGTCTCAAGTATTTATCTGTGTACGTGCGTGCTTATCGCTGATTCGTGCTCATTAGTTTAGTTTATTATTTAATTGCAACCAAAACGTGCCAGTCTCTCAGGCTGAACCCCCTTGCGTTAGATTAGGTTGTATAATTGACTTAAGATATTAAAATACTGATTAGAATAACTAGATAATACGTTCCACTCTTAGTGATCGACACTCTACTTACCATTATATTCATACTGACCGGGTACACTGCTCGTTAAGTGTGTGTGTTATTGATAAGTCGGCTAAATATAAATTTAAAACTTGAGTAGGCATTAATACTGCTAAACCGCAACGACACATCACGCTCCATCAGAGTGATTGGGTGGAAAGTAATTGGCCCATCCTGATGACTCGGAAGATGAATCAGAGGAAATCTCTACAATCGTTGGCTTGGAGGAGCTCATTGGGTGTGAATAATTTGATTTAGGGTTTGCAGTATATGTTGTGTAATGTTGATTTTTCAAGGCCTTTTATAAACTTATGGAAGGTAAAGGCAATTAAATGTTGGGTTGGTTTTGAAATAAATTTCTTTCAGGACTGGCATTAATTAAGGATTTGACTTTCTGGAGTTAATTGTGAGTTTTGGTCAAACAGCAGTTTGTTCCTGCTGGTTAACCTTCTGTTTCTGCTGTTTGACTTGTGGTTGCTGCTGGTATTGAAGAATTTGGGGATTTATTTTGGGATTGACTCAATTTCAAATTGGTCAAAGATTTTTCCGCGAGATTTTTGTAACTTAAGTTGTTAATTTGGGTAACCGTATTAATGACCTAAATTACTCATCCTACACCCAAAATAACCATTTTCTCTCAAACCTAACTCATTGCTTCTCCTATCACCAACACTATCACTGATTATTCTCAATGGCGGTACTTCAATACAAAGATGACCATAACAAAGTGGGATATCTGGAAACCTCAAATCGAAGTGGAGGGTATAATGAAATACTTACCTTCTTAAGAGGGTCCTCCATTCAGTATGTACTTACTCATTGCCCAATTGTGGTTTATGACTCTCTAGTCAAACAATTTTGCGCTACAGCGGCCTTGCGCACGCCTGAGGGAAGGTCGAAGGAGATTGTGGCAATCATTGATGGGAACGAGCACGTCATCAGTGAATCCTCCATCAGGACTCATCTTCAACTCAATGATGCAGATGGTTTATATGATTTTGCAGAACAAGACATTCAGGCTGGATTGGCTACAATCGGGTATCCTGTTGATGGTACTTTTACCTTTTATAAAAATAGATTATCTCCTCAATGGAGATTTCTTGTTCACACTCTTTTGCAATGCCTTAGTCCAAAGACAGGAGGGTGGGATCAATTCTCAAGCCCTCTTGCTTCTGGCCTCATATGTCTATCTGATGGGAGGGTGTTCAATTGGTCAAGGTTTATTTTCGATGGAATGGTTGGGAACCTAGGTAATGCCAAGCATAAATTTTTAATGTACCCTAGGTTTTTACAAACAATATTAGATGTTCAGACTAATGACCATACCCCTAAGATCATGAATAGGCTTACTGCCAAACTCTTTGCAACCATGAGGTATAAGTTTGATGGGGAACATCAGCCTCTTTTGGCTGCTATGTTGCCAAGGGACCATGATTCTGCTGGTGCAGTTGATGCTGCTGGTGGTAATACACCACCTGCACCTGATGCTGCTGGTACTAGTGCATCCATTCCAGCTGGTGTTGGGACTTCTGATGCTACTGGTGCAAGTGCATCAGTTGCTGCTGATGTCCAACAGCCTCCATCTTCTAGGCCAGATACCCTTATTGCCCCTAGTAGTGAGCAAGCAACCACCAATGTTGAACCTAATGTTGACCAAGCCACCACTGTTGAACAAAATGTTGACCCATCTGTTGACCAACCATCAACTGCAGTTGAGCCTTCTATTGATATGCCCACATCCTCAAGGCTATCCACTCCTAGTCCATCTAGGCAGCCTTTTGGTTTTGACACCAATATTGGAGGAGATTCTTCTGTCTCTCCACCCAGATCCAATGAGGCTGTTCACACCACAGGTATTCCTGCTGGTGGAGCTGAGGATCCTGATGCTCTCACTCCTATGTCCACTTTACTTGACAGGTATATGAAGAAAGTTGAAGCATTGGAGTCTGAACTAAAGGACACCAAAAGGAATCTTGGTAAAAAGGTGGATTCATTGGAGACTGAGCTCAAAGAAACAAAAGAGACTTTTGGTGGGACTATCCAAAAGCTAACTGAAAGAGTCAACACTTTGGAAGCTCAACTTCAGCAAAAGAAAAGAAGGGTTGTGCTCTCTGATTCAGAAGATGATCAGGCTGATATGGAATTTGATGGACTCAATGTATTGGCTTCTGCTTCCATGGATAGTGCAAATATTGAAGTACCTACCTTTTCTGAGCCTCCTACAACTACACAGTCTTGAGCTTTCAATAGGAGAAGGAACAAGCAATCCCTAGGAATATCAGCTTTTGAAAAATTTCAATCCACTGTAGCTGCTGGGAATGAAGCAGATACAGATGTTCCTGCTGGAGGTGAAGATGTTCCAGCTGATTCTAAGTCTCAGGGTGATCCTGCTGGTAGCTCATCCCTTGCTACTGGTAGTGGCACCATTGCCCCTGACAGTGTTCCTGCTAGTGACACAACTGTTCCTGCTGGTAGCATGGATGCTGCTACTACAGCTACCCAAGAAGTTCCTGCTGCTCAAGCTGTTCCCTCTGCTAGTGCATCTGTTGCTACTAGTTCTATTCCTTCTGGTGTTACATCTGTTGCAGCACAGAGAAAAGGAAAGGAGATTCTCATTGAAACTCCTCAATCAAAGCAGTCAAAGACACAACAAAGATAAGAGGAAGCATCTTTGGCTGAGGTAGCAAGGTTACAAGCACAGGAAAAGGCTGAGAAAGAAAGGGAAGAAGAACAGGAAAGACAAGATGAGTTGTATGCAAGGAGAGTAGCAGAAGAGTCTGATGATTCAGTTATGTCCTTCATTAATGCTGATTCTGAGCTGAGAGCAAAGTTTGAGGCAATTAAGTCAATTCCAGGCTTGACTGCAGAGGAGAGAGCAGACCAACTATTAGAGTACATAAATGCTAGAAGAAATGAAGACACTTTGGGGGATTTTATGTCTTTGCTGAGACAGAAGAGTCAAGCAGATGCAGAAAGGAAAGCCAAAGAGAAGAGGGACAGACCTATGACACAAGCTCAACAAAGAGCATATATGAGAAATGTTGTCAAGAACAAGTGTACTGCACTCTATACTTCTAGTTGGAGCATGGCTCAAGTGAAGAAAATGTCAGATGAAGAACTCAAGAAGCATTATGACAGGATTATGAAACAAATTGTGTCCAGATCTAAACCTGCCTTAGAAGAACCTTCTTCTAAGAGGCTTAAGACTTCTGATCCTGCTGGTATTGCTGCATCACAGGATTCCATTCCCAAGCATGCTGATGATGCCTCTGCTTTTCAACCAGAAAAGGACACAACTATTCCTGCTGATGCAACAACTTCCATTCCTGCTGAGGAGGCTCAGGATACATCATCCATTCCCACTGAAGTTCCACCTTCTCCATTACATCCTGATGTTGCTTCGGGTGCAACATCTTCCTCTACTCCCAGCAAAAGGCAGAAGAGTATAGCTAAAAAGAGAGTTTCTTCCAGGCACATTGATTTACAAGCTGAGGATAGTTCATTCATCCAGGAAGCTTTAGATGATGGCTCTACTGATGAGGAACCAGTTATGTGGTATAAATTGGTTAAATGGGAATTGACTTCTACACCTCTGGGGGTTCTTAACACTATTCACAGGCAGGATGGGTCTTTCAAGCATTTTACTTTTCTTAATGAGATTCTCCATCTAGTGGATAGACAGGATCTTATTGCTCTATATGGATGGGTGACCAATTACTTTCAAGATCACTCTCCGGTTGATACTGGTTTATTGTTGTTGGGTGATCTTCATGTGCTCTTTGATTCAACTTACCAAGATGGTCAAGGTTTTAGAGTGTGGGATAATCAGGATAAGTGGAAGATTAGTGGTTGGAAGTTTTATCCTCTCTCCAATGTTCATGTTTTGGAGACTGTTTCTGCTATATATGTGTATATGTTTTTGGATCTACCATATCCCCTATCAGTGAACCTTCTGGAGCAAATGCTTAGGCATAAGTTAGAAGTTCCTCCTGATATGGTGGGTAGTGATATGACTAATGCTGAACAGTTGATAAGGCTTATCAAGGGGAAACTTGCTGATTCCAGAGTTGCTTCTGCTTGATCATGGTACTCTTTAGGCTTATTGTTGTACATTTTTCATTTTCATTTGTTTGTTTTCTTTCTTTATTTTCTTTATGTTTATTTTATTTTCTTTTATTAGTTATTAAAAAAAATGTATATTGTCTACTAACTTGTATGTTTGAGTAACATCAGGTGCAGGTACAGTGTTGGTTTCTTACCACACAACAAATGGTAATCAACTCACCATGTCTCACAGACAAGAAAGAGTTGACTCACCATGAGGGTACGGCTCTGGTGTGATTATCAAATCCGTTGACAGCTGTAATAGTTTGCTTAAAACTATAGGGTTTTCAACTCACCCATGTTTCATTACTGAGAGTTGAATGGTTCTCAATTCACCATGGATTTTACCCTTTGTGGTTTCCAAAGAATTGGCTAGCCCACAGATGTATGGCTTGTGGTAAAGGCAGTGGAAAACCATATTTGGTACTCAATTCACCAAGGTTATGCAACCTAAGAATTGGCTAGTCCTGAGCAAACGGCTACAGGTAAAGACAAATCAAATCCGTTTATAGTTGATGATTTACTAAAAATCATATGGTTATCAATGTACCATGGTCTTACACACCAAAACATTGGCTACTCCAGTAGTGATGGCTATTGGTAAAGAGACATCAAATCCATTAATTTTCAATGATTCACCTCTCACAGGAGTTAACACACCTGGAAGTGATGAGAATAGTATGAAACTTAAAAGTTTTGATGTACAAATTGTCATGGTTGCAGTAAAGATCAAGTGAATTGTATATCAAATGGTGACAAGATTATGATGCTGTGGTTTCCTGTTGCTGCTGGTTCTATTCAGTTGCAGCTGGTTGCTTATTGTTGCTGCTGAAGATCAAGTTCAATCCTCATGTTCTGGAAGTCAAAGCTCTATCAAGAAACTTGAAGTTAACCAAGTCAAATTCAAGTTTAGGGGAGGATTGTTAGGAATTATTAGAATAATAGTTATTTCATTTCTGCTGTTAGTAGTAATGGTTCCTGCTGGCAGGTATATAGTTCCTGCTGGTATGGTTCCTGCTGGTAGTAGTGTTTAGTTCCTGCTGCTAGTTTGGTTTCTGCGGGTAATAGTAATTAGTTAACCCGTATGTTTAGAAAGTTTGTTAGAGTTATATTAGGAAGAGATAGTGTATATCTTCTTCACACGTTTTCTAGTATGGGCTGGATTAGGGTTTCTTGTGTATAAAAGAAACTCACGGCTATTGATATTGTATGACCTTGAATGATTATTAGTTAATAAAAGATCCATAGAGGATCAAAAGTTTATTAGTTACTTCTTCTTCTTTATTAGTTTATATTCAGAGATTCTCTTGTAGCGTGCTTGTGATTACATAGGCATTCTACCGATCCACAAAGGCTCAAAGATCTATCAAGTAGGCACGATCCAACATTTTTGATCCGCAACAAATTGAAACTCTGTCTTCCGTGAACAACACAATATTAAAACATCATTAAAAAAAGAAATAAGAACCCGAAAAACGCAGAAGAAGAAAAGAGAAAAACTTACTCGGAAAAATTAACAAATCCCAACTAATAATGCATCCAACCAATTCCGCCCTTGACCTATTCAGTTCCTGTAAAAACCCGAAAACAAATTTAAGGTTTCATAAACGCAAAAGTTAATTGACGGGAAAAAAATTAAAACAACCAAATCCAAAAAACTGAGAGTGTCATGTGTGTATCTTTCGATTAAATAGATAGTAATATGTAAATAGCGAAAATACTATAAGGAAAACCACAATCATGTACAACTTACCCGAACCGCGATGTAGGTGCCTCGAGCTCTATCATCGACCTCCTTCATATCTTGTCACTTGTTTCTAACTTCTGAAAATCAACAACCCAACCCATCAATGCCACAAATAAACTTAGGCACCAACTCACGAAAGCATAAAAACTAAAACCCCTAGTTTTTTAAAGTACCTAATTGAATCCTTCGCTTTATATGCATCAATAACTGATAATAAAAAAGAGGGCAATTTAACCTCATCTTGATCATTCATACACGATTTCATGTAGCATAAATTGATAGTTACATAATTAAAACCATTGGAATGATTACATGTCGCAAAAATCAAAAGTCGGCAGCAATGGATAAGGCGGTTGGTTGTGGAATAGTTCCTATCTTCTAATGAGAAAGGCGGTGGTATAGATCTCTCATCTGGGATGGATAATGGCCAATTTACCAGGCTGTGGACTGAGTTAATGGGCTAAACGTTTAATATTTTTTTAATCGGACAACTATTTGACAACTATTTTTTTATTACCACCGACGTTCGGTTTTAATATATAGAGTGACTTATACAGCCCGAGTCATAAACATTTTTTGAACCTTTTGTTTAGGTCCAATGATTTTTTTAGAAAGACAACATAACATTGAGAACCTCGAAAGAGACTAAGGGTGTGTTCGATTACCACTTAATGAGATAATTCAGCATTGAATAGTAAAAACTTAATCGGTCATAGTGTTTGGTTGGAAAATAATTAGTCACTGAATGACAAATGATGCACTGACCGATTTTGTTGACAAGGTATGCAAAATGATTCAGTGGGCCACACAATCCTCCAAATACCCTTGTCTCTCTCTCTTTCACGTGATGTCCTTCCCCTACTATTCAATTTGAAAAACAATTAAAATTTTATGTTACAATACTTTTTACTTTTAGTATATTTTGCAATAAAATTGAATTCGGACGACTAGTCGGTATATATTCGATGGTTTTGATACTACATACATATGCTATTTAAGATGAAATATTGAAATGGATAGCCTTATATTGTTAAGTTTATTAGTAAATTTATTCTTTGTATACTTAAGTTATAAAAAATATGAGTAACATTATTTTCAAACACCATATAATATTAAATCAGATCGGAGGTTAAAACGATAATTTTTTCTTGTACAGAAGAGACATTCAGAATTTTATCAAACAGTTATTGCATTCAGAAGCATATTAAATATATTCACTCAGCACCTTTGAATTATTCAGAAGCATAGATTCATTCGGTGCTAAATTATTCAGTTTTATCAAATAGCCTCTAAATTACAATACAAGGCGCCCCATCTTAATAATCAAGACAGTTATACTCTGTTCCCAAGTCCTTATTTGAAAAGAAGAGAAGAGAAGTAGAAAGAAAATTGAAATAATAATAATAATAATAATAATAATAATAATAATGGAGAGAAGAGAAGAGGAGGAGCCAATTTTTGGGAGAATTGCATATATACTCACTAAAACTCAAAACTTGCATATTTCCCCAAAATACAAGTTTTTAATGCATGATTTACAATGCAAGTTAAGCATGTTTTGGGTATATATGCAAATATGCAAGTTTTAGTGGGTATATATGCAATTCCCCCGCAATTTTTTGTTAGATTTCTGAACACAAAATTAAAATTATTTTTTGCCTCTCCTCTTCTTCTTTTGTCTCTTGTTTCCTCTCTTCATTTCTCTTCGAGTGTTAAAAGAGAAAGTGGCACAAACAAACCGAAAACAAAGACAAAAGTCCTACCATAATAATAATAATAAACGAGATAATGGATCATGAGATAATCAAACAAATGGAAGAAGAAGAAGAAGAAGAAGAAATAAAAATAACGAAACTGAATAGAATTCCGTCATCTAAAGAATTCATTTCCAAAATTGAACCTAGAAACGTTCCTGCTGTAAGCAATTTCACTATCCTTTTATTTATTTATTTATTTATTTATTTATCTAAACTGATTTTTATTTGAAATTAGGTTTTTATTGGATGTGTTAAGGACTGGAAGGCTTTTGATAAGTGGAATCCATCTACTGGCGGTCTTGACTACTTACAGGTGAATTTTATCAATCAATTTATATATTGCTTAATTGTCTGTTTGTTTATGATTTTTATACTTTCTTATGATTGCTATACATTCGTTTAACAATTGGACTATCCGTTTCGACTGTGTTATTATAGAGAATGTAGCGGTTAGGATTCAACTGATTAATATAAGAAATTGACAAATTGTTGGTAATGTGGAGGTTGATAAAACTTGTATAAGCCTATCATGTCTTCACTTTTTCTTGAAAAAACTTGTTCGTAATGAAGGATTGCCAAAATAGTTACATTATGAAATAGATCAACTGATGCTTTTGTGCTATAAGTGCCTTGGGAAGAGTTCAAGTTATAAAATTATGACTGTATACTTTGAACATGTACGGGTCCATCATTAAATTGGATGCCGATTGAAGCATTTCATGAACTGATGGAGGACCCACCTGATCAACATCAACTGTGTTACCCTTTATCTTACATTTAGCATATTAGTGAGGGTTTGAATATTGGTTGATATTAACCGTTTATATATGGATATACATAGGAACTAGAGGGGTCATCAACAGTGGAAGTTATGCTGTCCAGATCTGCACCAGTATTTTATGGTGATATTAGAAACCATGAGAGGGTATTTCTCTTTATCAATTTTATTTGGTTTTGTTAAATATCAAC
Organism: Artemisia tridentata subsp. tridentata; assembly: GCA_021014915.2. Lineage (NCBI taxonomy): Eukaryota > Viridiplantae > Streptophyta > Magnoliopsida > Asterales > Asteraceae > Artemisia > Artemisia tridentata. Next base: position 121,731,042 of record CP139507.1, on the reverse strand, counting down.
TTTACGCTTTGGACGCAACTTACTGGAGTTCTTTTGCTCTTCTAATAGGTCCCATTACCTTTTTCTACCTTTATTGGATACTGCAAGGGCGTTTCTTTGCAGAACAAGGAAGGTCATGCTCCTTGCTCTAGTACGGAGAAGCTTTTGCTAGCCAGCATTGAAGCAGAGCAAGATGATCTACCTGTTGGAGAAGCTCCTCATCAGATTTATTTAGCACAGGTTGGTAGTTGCTACACTCTGAGGGGTAAATGATATATTATGCTGTACTTGTTCCAAGTGGTTTCACTTTCTTACAGCGATAGAGGTGGCAATTTGGACCCGTTTACAAGTAAATGGTTTTGATACGGGATATGAATGATATCTAACTGGTCAAACATGTAAAATTTTAAAAATAGCCAAAGGGCAGACATGTCAAATATGTCGACTAGTCAAACATCGCCCAAAGTGTATTGTTATTGCACAACACTTCCTAAATCATTTTATTCGAAAAGATCATTATTGGAATAATATATTTCAAGTAATCACAAAAAATGCATGTATACTGATTTAGGTACCAATTATGAATATGGAGAAAGAAGAGAGGGTTCAGTTAGGAAGTCTTATAGAAGACATTCAGACGGTATGCACTATTATTTCTTTGGCAGTCTTACAGCCAAATTATCCTCTCTTTTTTGACATCTTGTTTGATTGGTACAGCCTCAATTTTTGGAGACAAAGACATTGGCTTCTATCAATCTATGGATGAACGGTGCTCAAACAAGATCAAGCACTCACTATGATCCACATCATAATCTGCTGTGTGTGGTCTCCGGAAGCAAACAAGGTGTTGCTTTGTTCATTTATTAAGGATCAAGAATTATTATATAAATTATTAAACTATGTATTAAACAATTGACATGGCACTAGGGAACCTTATCTCGAACATCATTGTGTCATTAGACATGATGATACACCTTTTGGTTATACACATATGTATCCCTCCTGTATGTTAAGCTGTTATATGCTAGGGCATTAGGCAACTATGAAAGAAAATGATGATTAACCATGCTCTTTTTTATGTGTCCGGTAGTGTAGAACCATATACGTTTTCTAGATATTTGACTTGAGCTTCTGCATATTGAGCAGGGATGCTTTGTAGGTGGTACTTGAGACCTTTTAACACAATTTTTGAGATATCAATTGATTTTATCTGAGAAAAAAACTCAAATTGAAACTTGATTTAATATATTGACCATGCTGTTGTAACAAATAGTAATCATGTTTGTTAAAATTTGACGCCACCTTTATTACTAGCAATTTATAAGGCTCTTAAGTGTGGATGATTTTTGGGGTTGGCCAGGGAAAGGGTCAGAAAAGGCACGGGGACACCTGGTTAGGCCGCGTACATCCCTCCCTGGGTAACCTGAACACAGAAAACCTTATACTTTTTTTGGAGTGTGGATGATATACTCACATCTGTATTTCTTTCGTAAATCTCTTTTGTTTAGTTGATCTATGGCCCCCTTCATCCAGTCCCGTTTTGTATCCAATGCCTTTGTATGGAGAGGCTTCAAATCACAGGTATTTTTTTATGTACATGTCAGATAAGCTGATATCTTCTACTCTAAATTACAAACCAAAATCACCAAGTGGTTTCTGTGTTTTACCAGTGCAGTGCCCATAGATGAAATTGATCTTTCTCTTCATCCAAGAGCAGAACACTCCAAAAAGTATTCACAGAGAGTGATTCTTCATGCAGGTGATGCACTTTTCATTCCTGAAGGGTGGTAAGAGTTTCAATTTCATGGACTTCTCATTCCTGCACGTGTACCACCTAAAGAACTCTGGAATCTTCTACTTTTTATCCATTGAGCGTTCATATATTCATTTTTTTATTTTCGTTATCTTGTACACAATTACACAGGTTTCACCAAGTTGACAGCGAAAGTTTAACTGTTGCTGTTAACTTCTGGTGGCGGTCTGAAATGATGTCTGGCATGTCAGAACACATGGATTCATATTATCTGCGCAGGATATTGAAAAGGTATTCTCCTTTTTTTCTTTAGTGTTTCCAGTTGTTGTATTAGAACACAAATACATAAACTGATTATTATTATGCATCCATGTTTCATGTCTATAAATACTGGTCATCTTCAAGACTTACCGACAAAGAAATGGTATGCACTTCTTATATATTATGTAATATGTATTATGTGGATGATGATTAATTCAATGTTTCTGAATTTTCTGATGTTATTGTATTTTTTATTTTCCCAGTCAGAAAATATAATTTAGATTTAGTATTTCATTTATGATTTGAACATGCTTTTCTAAAAAAAATTTATGATTTGAACAGAATCAGATGCTGTCTAAGACTTCACTTAGTGCGAGTAATAAGCCTTCCTATGCACAATCAGGTTAGTTATTATTGTACATCTCTTCGTTCATGATCCGTTGTATCACAACATTAATGAATATAATCAATTATATACCAGATGAGCATGGCTGCAATGTGATTGCCAACAACATCAAGGTTTCTGGTGGGAATAAGTTACATGATCTGGAGCCTTATGCTCTAAAATCTCTTCATGTGCTTGTTTCGTTAGTCCATGATCGTGTCAACGCTGCTGATTTGAGTAATCAAGTGACTTCAACATCTGAAATGGAGAAAACTGAGCCCGAAAGATTTAAGATCTCAGAATTGTATTACCTGGAGGAGGACCCAGTTGCTACTATTTTTTGGGATCTTGAACCACTTACTCTGCAAAAAATGTTTCTTGCCATGGTGGTGAGTTCTAAGCCAATGTATATCTTTGAATTAGAAGTTTGTTTATATTGCTTTTCATTCTGATAATTTGATAGATGCTAGGTAGAAAATGGAAAAACGGTAGTGGTTAGTTTGAATATATGGTCTCAACCTTTTTCTCTCAATTTATACCCGGCAATGGTATAGCTATTCACTAACCCCTAAATGCCTGTCTTTTGTTAGCAACATTTCCCAAGAACTTTGGAGGGTTTGGTACTGCACTTGGTTTCCCCAGTAGGAGCTGAAGTTCTTACACGGAAATTTGATGAGATGGATCAGCTAATTGCTGAACAAGACAGGTATACATATTTACCAAAATAGTTATTGAGAAAAGGTCAGACTCATGTTCTGATTTTGCTGCTTCCAGGAATGAATTCTACCAAGCATTTTATAGTGTGTTTGATGACGAATTTGCTGTAATGGATACACTTCTTAACGGAAAGGAGTCGTTTTCACATCAGGTACAGCTAAAACCTCCATATATGATAAGAAGTGTGTTGAGAGGCCTCTTTAGCATCTCGCTCTTTGTGGTTTGTTACTTTGTTTTCTTAAGTTTCCTTTTCGAGGCATGTGCTTATTTGGGTTATTTCTCTGATATTTACTTAAACAGAGAAGTTTTAAAAGTACTCGATTTTTTTAGTGTTTGTTCACTTAGATCTTCAAAGAGCCTGGCATTTGTAGTTGCTTCTTTTGCATCACAAAATATGATCTCCCACATACAAACATAGTTTTTTTTATTCCAAATCAGAAGCTTTTGAACTCTCATCTATTCTCTAACAACATGGCTTTTGGACAATATTCCTGGTTGAGTTACATGCACATCTTCTTTTTGCTCAACTCGTGTATACTATTAGATAACATAGATTTATACTATCTTAACCTCATTCCTGAACCCAAATCACCCAAAACCCGAGATGTAAGAGAGACCATTATAAAATTGTGAAACAAAATGTAAAATGCTTTTTCAACTTGCCACAGGCATTTAAGAACGTTATGGATAAATTTCTGGGAGTTAAAGTTCAATGACGCGATACATCTGTGTGATGATACATACTCACTGATTTGAAGAATCTACCCCTGAAATGGTTTCAAAATCAAGAATTGATACTTAAAGGTGGAAACTTTTTCTCTCCTCGAGTACCCAACATGTAAGTATTTAGTATCATATCATCTTCACACCATTTGCACTTTGACATGTTGCATTGTTTTTCGAAAAATTCAATGTCTGCCGATCGCACCGAAATAGGTTTAATGCCAAGTTGCCTTTTTTCTGTCTGCTCATCTTTTCTGCTAACCTGGTCTTTTGAGTCATTTGGCATCTTAGTCATAAACTCATTGTTAATCTTTACACAATCACCAGGGACTACTATTTGTGAGAAGGGGTACAATTACGTATACAGATGGTTCAACATGCTGATGCACAAAGGGACTTGGTTTCCTGACTACGAAAGCACTGTCTTGGAACATTTGACTGGTAACGGCTAAGTCCGAGTGTTCTGGCTAGCAGAGGTAAGGATGGCGCGTGGAAATTACCAGGAAAATAGTGTACAAAACATAAGGGTAAGGGGCAGAACCAATAAACAAAACTCGAGATATTTATAGTTAATTTAATAGATTGTATGTCTGAAGTTTGTTATCGATATATGGTGGATCTCAAAGAAAGGAATCGGGTGATATACATCATATATGCGTTCCATTTAATCAAGTGAAATCGTACTATTCATCATGCAATTTACATTCAAATTCCGAAGTCTGAATATTTTAAAACAAGGCATTCTCAGTGAAACTATCACGTCAGAATGTTGTAAGAAACTAGAAACTATTAGTGAAACTATCACGTCAGAATGTTGTAAGAAACTAGATATGAGAAGGTAGTTGGCTTGTTGATTTAACTAGTCGATTGTTGCTATCCAATGTTCTTGTAATATAAATTTTCAACTTTGTCAAAGTTTGTTTCTGTTTATATGTTACCTTTTCCGCCAAACAGAATGTAAGATCTAATTCAACCGTTAAAGAACATAACTAAAAAAATTGTGATATGGTTTGAAACTTCTATCGTTTATCTATCTTTGTTACATGTTGGTTTCTCACTCGATATTCACGTAATTCTATTTTGATATCATCCTACGATGCTCCCCGTGCTGTAATTCGATTTATATTATACTTGTGTATCAAGTAAAGGGAGACGTGCTGTAATTCGATTTATATTATACTTGTGTATCAAGTAAAGGGAGACGTAACTACTTCATTGTCTTTAAATCATATAATACAACAAAAACACGACCTAAATGGGGATGTAGCTATCATAAATTTACAATCTCGTGTTTATTTGAATTTCAATTTGCTGTTTTAACTTTTAACCATGCCAAGACTATCAGTTAAAATACTTTATTTCTAACGAGTCTAGACACATCAGTTCATCAAATAAACATTTTTGATGTGCACAATCACACCTTCACATGATATAGAGCTTATGTTCATTTACGAATAAAACCCTTGGGAACATTAAATAAGTGGAGTGTATTTCGAATGTCTACCATAGCCTCTAAAGATACTCAAACGCATAACTAGAGGTTACATGACCAACACACTCAAGCCGAAGACCGAAGACCAAAGACCAGCACACGAGTTTAGAATGGCGAGCATTGCAAACATATTTCATAATGTTATGGAAGTAGGCATGCATATCAGCCATCCACTTTTAACAATAGCATGTTGGGTTGTGCAGAGATCAGTCCGGACAAAAAAAAAACACCGAACAGGAACGGTAAGGCTATATTGTGTTTTTTTTTTTTTTTTTTTTTTTTTTTTTTTTTTTTTAAGGCGGCAAGGCTATATTGCAAGTCCACTTCTAACAATAGCATGATGGAAGTGGGCATGATATTGAAAATGATTTTTTTTTTTTTTTTTTTTTTTTTTTTTTTTTTTTTTTTTAATATTTCAAATATTCAAATTAGGAAACACAGGGTTTGTATTTTGGTACACGGTCGACAAAAACTGAACGAGCTTCAAACTAGGTTAAATTGTATTTTCCAGTTTTGGCTCACTTTCAACCCAATGAAGACTCCTAGAGTATGATGCAACAAGTCATTTTTCCAATAACCCATATACTGAAATTTCATTGCCGTGACTAACCCGGCATCAACCATCAGCACATTTTGGGGAAAACAAATGTCAGAAAACTTCAAGATAAGGCTTCTGAACGCCTGGCAAATTTCCATCTCTACACTTCCATAGATTAACAATTATTTTCACAAAAACATTGGTGACATACATAACATAGAAGACTAATAACGCAAGCACCTCAAAGGCCTGCCATTTTAAAGCGTTAAACTAGAAATCTCATCTTTACTTAGCCTAAGAAACCACAACCACAAGCCTAGCACTAAACTGAGTTGAATATATTTACTTCAATGGATGCTTACGGTGGCTTACATCATATCGTCATTTCCTGTAAGCCAATTGTAAGGACACGATCCAGTAAGTCCCTACCTGCACCACTGCCGGGCGATAGTCAATAGGGGATGAAATTAGTCTTTTAGAGCCAGTTTCACAAAACTTAATACACAGTAAACCAGTTATAATAGGAAGTTATTCACTTATTCATATCGTGACCCTATTTTGGTAAGATATATATTCTGGTAACGACCATACGGTAGGGGAAAAAGTCAATGCTCCAAAAGTTTTAATTTAAGGTAATCTTCTAAGTTAAATGGTTTCTACATAACACAGCTAGAAGAAAAAGTCAACTTAGTCAAGCTTGCAATAAACTCTCTAAAAAGTTTTGACGGTCATACTGATTTCTTGAAACATTCACGATTTTCTGGTCTATAAAAGTTGGATAAGCTAAAATCAAATTTGTACCACAACTACAAGCCAAGCTTGCATTAAACTCTTTAAAAAGTTTTCATGGTTTTTGAAACATTTATGTGACTTAGGTGGTGTTTGAATTTGACTTGATGTCTTGGAGGTAGTCCTGTTACCATAGTCAGCAATAATGGCAGAAGGACTTGATGTGTACCTATTTAGCTGTAGCGATTAGGGGTATTAGGAGACCTGATTGGAGGTGGGGAGCAAGGCAAACTCCTGATTATTTGCTCATTTTGGTTCTGACTTTGGCTTAAGTGAGCATCCAAGCTAGCACATGCAGAGCTTTCAGCTTTTCTCTTGCTCATAAACCTTCACCTAACAGAAACATGAGAAACCACCAAAAAGAAATAAACTGTTGAATTGATGTATAAGCTAAACGTACCTATCTTTCCGCTTCTCAAGATATCTATGCACTGATGCTTTTCTGCTTGCTGAACCTTTAGCTATTAATCAATGCAATTGCAACATCAGAAGAAAATCATTAACAGGGAACAACTCTCTCACTTCGATTTGAGAAGTTAATATGAGCGAAATGGGAGGGGGGGATTAAGACGGGTTAAATCAGGTTAGGTTGACCAGCAATTATTGTGTTATTTGTGGTTACAAAATCAATTTAATGACAACAATAAACGAAAGCTTTAAATTAACCGATGGAGGAGGTTGTATGCATAAAAAAGTAGACCTTGGGCAAGTTTCAACCCATTTGAACTGTATGACCTATTTAATGTATTCCCCGTAACTAACTTCTTTTGTTTGACCCATTTGAGAACCCAAATTGACCCATTAATCAATAAATATGTTGAAATTGTCACATCTAACATCTATGCAAGATTATTCAATGGTTTTAGCAGCTAAGTTCATCATACACTAGTGCAAGTGAAATAGGATTTGGATAACTTTAAAATATCCTTATTTGTTAGTAATATTTTTTATAAGAAAGGCAAACTATCACACTATACAAATTAAAAATATCTCAGACACTTGTCCTTGGTCTTATTAGTTGATATAATGATTGATATACTACAAAGTAGTTGATATACTACAAAGTAGTCGAGTAGAGAAGATATTATTGCAGGCATTTTGCAAATCTTTTGCCAACTAAACAAGCAATTCATCAATTACCCGTGAATACATTCAGGATTTAAGGCTTCATTGTGACACTCGGAGTGGATGGATTAAAACTTTTACACAATGGTACCTGTTTGCAAGGTCGGCAAGATCATGGCAGAGGAACCTGTGCTTGTTCTAATACATGGAGCTTGCAAATGACATGTAGGAGGACCTGTTCCATCAAATGGAGCTTCCTGAGGAAATTGTAGCGGGCTTGCAGCAAGCTGCAATAATGTCCATGCCTAAAATCACTTAGTGATATTAGCAAATTAGAAAAATAAGCGGTGCAAAATATTGTATACCTTCTCAGCTGGGACCTCATCATAAACATTCACCTTGCCACTATAAAATATTGTCATCTGTCCTTTTTCCTCATCTGTCATACCAGTAACCCTGAAACAAAATGAGCAAAAAAATCAATCTCTTTCAGAACAAAACAAACCAAGCTTTTGTATGACCTTTAAAATGTTAATCTTTGATGCAATGTTAAAATGATACACATTTTTTTTTGTACATTCCTTTTTTAAAACAGCTAAAATCTTTGCCCCTTGTACCCAATCTGGTCCCCAAAGTACCCTATAACAGTAAACGGTGAAGACGGCCATATTAAGCACCCAATGATACAAAATGTGTTTGTTCACATCAAGTAATTTTTAGGTTTTATGTATTATATCTCATTTAAACATACTATTCATAGCTGTAACTGTAAAAGAAATGGCATTCAAGCTGCAATGATCTTCAGACAAAAACTTTTGACATATGTAACTCTAGAAGCAATCATATCATTAAACTTCAAAGACCAATGATACCACATAACTTGGTCTCGTTTGAGGCATTTAGGACGCCTTACCACTAGGCCACATTGAAGATGATTACTGATGCTATTTGACAAAAACATTATGCCATATTTTTTTTGAAAGCAGATATTATGCTATCTAATCTATCATTACTTATATGACATGTTAGTATCTCAGTATCTTGCATGACAATATCTAGAGTTGCCAAACTAATACCAATGCTACGCAAGTTTCAATATATATCATTTTAACCGGAACTACTGCAAATCTTCAATTTAATGGTAAGCCGATACGGATTATGTTTCAAAACCATGAAGCCGAAGCTTTTTACTGCCTTCAACTACAAGAAACTAACTCTAAGGATGCCAACACCTAAATAAGAAATTTAATGCTAAAAGCTAACAACTTAACATGAGAATTCAACTTCAAGAAGATTTTCTTTCCAAATGGTCATACCAGAACTTGTTCTTAGCATTATCAAAATTAGTAAATTAACAATAACCTAAATACTAATACAAGCTTGCTGTGAATACGTGTCATCAACTACATGCAATAATTATACAGCTACAATAGGCAAAAACAAATTAAAATCTTAATTTAATACATCACTGCACCAGTCATTACATCCATAGCATAAAACAACTTAAGCAATTACCCGGGAGAAACAAAGTCATCATCACGAGCAACATCAGATTGATCGGCGTCATCACGCTGACCAAGCACTGAATCATCAGCTGAAACTGATACTTCCGTATCAGCACTTGTTACCTTCTGTATCTATATTTTCAGATAATTCACTTAATTAATCAATATCACATCCTAAAACACTAAGCTAATATCGTATCACATAATACACAAAAGCATAAAACAACAAGCACGTCAACTAAGGCTATATTTTGGCAAAACTAGCAGTAGTTACAATCAGTACCTAGCAGCTGTTTATTTTATAAAAGTGTTTGGCAACATAGCTTTAGTTGTAACTATGAAGTGTAAAATGACGTAAAAGCTAAACGCTTCTTTTATAAGAGTTTGTTTGGTAACATAGCTTTAGTTGTAACTATGAAGTGTAAAATGACGTAAAAGCTAAACGGAGCATTTATAAGAGTTTCAAATAGTAACATTTAAACAAAATCTAAAAGCTAACCGCTCCAAAAAGTGTTTATGTTTGGCAAAACTAACCGTAGTTGCAAGCTGTTGTTTCATAAAAGCGTCTGGTAACATTTGTAGTTGTAATTATAAAGTAAAAAGTGACATAAAAGTAAATCACATCTTTTATTAGCCTTTTAAATATGAGCACTTAAACAAAATCAAAAGCCGAGCGGTCGTCGCCAAACAAGAACTATATTCTAAACACTAAACGCTCCAAAATGCTGCTCTATCCACACTTAATATTAACATCACTATCTATAAAGTCAGCGCTACCAGTTTTTAACAAAATTAGGTAAACAAGTACTATAAAAATAACAAAAACGTACAGGCGTAGTTAGGGTTTGATGTTTGCAGTGAGCATTACTCAGCTTCCTGCTGACGTCACCACATTCCGGCACCGGTTCAAGCAACGCCTTAAGCATAATCACTTGCTGGACCGCCTGAGACTTGTTCCACGACGGTCTTCTCATACCTGTTTTTTACATATACATACGTCAGCAATTAGTAATTATTTATAAAAAGAAAAACACGCACTAAAAACACACACAGATTATACCTTTGAGAGTGAGGTAACGGCGGCACTGTTCGCGAGTGACTTGTTGAATGTCGTCTTCGGTGAGTAGGTGGAGTGGTTTGTCGAGTGGTGATGATGATGACGTGGCGGTGGTTGAGAGTGGTGGTGGTGGTGATGACGTGGCAGTCATGGTGGTTGATGGTTTGTGAGTGTGAGTGTGGTTTTTAATTTTTTTCAACAACCCTTTTTTTTATTATTATTATTATTATTTTTGTGGAAATTGGGGGTTTGTTGTGTGCAGCCGCGTAAGTTGAACGGCTCTTTTTTACTCAATGGGGGGGACCTGCAACTTGCTGCCCTGTTGTGCCACGTGTCTGTAATTTTCTGCTTAAACCAACTTATTATACAAGTAAGGATTAGAGATCTTTCTCTGTGAAGTTATCTCTCTTTTCGAGTTGAGATTCTTGAATGCTCGTTTGTTTAACACTCTCTTTTCGAGTAGAAAATGAAATCAACCGTGTGTTTGGCGCGGATCATTTAAAAGCATTTAAAGCGGGTGAACGTTCTGATTTTTAATGCTCGTTTGGTGAATAACAAATAGTTTTATTTATTTTTTCAGAATGTTTATTTTTCAACGTTTAATGAAATAGTATTTAGGAGCGTTGAGCATTTAGGAGTTGTTTTACACATTATAATTACGCCTACAACTAAATTACCAAACGTTTTATAGAAAAAGAAAGTTGAATTAAATCGAACCGAAAACCGAATCGAATCAAAAAAAATAAATTCAAGGTAGAACCTAAAACCGAATCGAATCAAATTCAAGTTGAATTAAACCGAACCGAAAACCGTATTAAATTCGGTTCAATTTTCAGGTTGACCCGAATAACTTATATTACATATTTTACATTTTTTATTTTATTTAATTATATAGATTTTTAGCAGAAAAAAGAATTTCAAGCTTAAAAAATATTATATTTATATTATGAAAAAATATTATATATTTATATTATGAGAAGGTTTTAATGTTTTTTTATATAAATATATAAAAAAATATATATTTTTATGTGAATTCAATTTTCGATTCGGTTTGGTTTTCATTTTGCCATAACCATATCCAAATCAAAAACCGAATATTTAGTTATATTTGGTTCGATTTTGGCAAATTCGATTTGGTGCCAAATTTAGTTAGATTTTATTCAATTCGGTTCGTTTCAATTTTTGTTTTTTTTCAGGTATTAACCTATTTGTGAACACTCCTTTATTTGAGTCTTTATGGTCAAATATAAACACTAACCCCAAGACAAGTTCCTTACCTAACATATTCCATGTTCAAAGCCCGATTGGGCAATTTGCAATAGAAAAAGTTCCTCACCTAACATAGCCCAATTTGAAATATAAAACATAAAAAGAGGTATGATAGTTTGATAACTATCACCGATGTTGTTATGAAGTCTATTATAATTCATAGATAATTAGCATGTGGAATAGAAAATGCAACCTTTTTCTAACGATAACACATCTCCAAAAAAAGGGAGGTGATTTGCACATTTTATAAAACTAGGCGAGTACCCGTGCATTGTACATTTTATAAAACTAGGCGAGTACCCGTGCATAGCAACGGAATTCGTAGCGGCAAATAATTAACGATTTGTGATATTGTGGTGAGTGTTTTGTGTAGCGATAAAGACTTTTTGCATTGTGGATGCTCTAAGCAAGCCAATACCACATCTGCTATTTCATAAAATGCTTGAAAGATTTGTAGCATACAAGATTGACAAGTACAGTGTAAACAATTAGTCATTATTGTTGCAAAAATGCAATAACTTTAAAAAAAGAAAAGGTATAAGGTAAATACATCAACATTTCAATCACAATGACAAAAGACCAAATATGATGGTTCAATAAGTCCTGTTTCACTTGCAAAGGGATGCGAGTATACTACGAGGTGGTTTTTAGTAGTGGTTTTCGGGCGTGAAGGACCATCATATTATTAACAAGCATAACATCGCCTTTCTTTCAAGGTATCACAACATGTTCTTCTTCCATGATTCTCAAAATGTATTCCTTGGCATCATCAGGCACCAGGTCTCCATTTCCAAGCTCAACATATGTATCATGATCATCAACTTTACCATTCATTAGGCATGTCTTACAAATCGCAAGATTATTGAACCAAATTTTATGTTGATTTCTTTCGTCGAATCGGATGGCTGCCAGTGGACCTATTATAACTTTTACACCATTCTCCATCCATTCCAGCTTAGTTTCCAGACTTGCAGCCCTGTTGTCAGTCAATCAAGCATTATATTTTTATGAGTTACAATTAGATAATGTAATGTTTTAGCTAATAAGGTTTAATGTAGTGAATCAAAAACCTTTTCTCCACTATGTTCTTGTCATCAGTCACGTATGTAGACTTCCAACCTTTGCCAGTGAAGGACGATGAATGGTCCTCATCATTAATTATTCTTTTGTTAGTCAGCCCATGTTCCTCGAGCCGTGCAACAAACTCTGGATGCCTCTTGTTCATCTTTTCATATATGATATGACTCGGAACTATTGGAGTTTCTCCCCCACTTCCGGGTTCTTCTTCACAGATGAAAAATAACTTCGTGGGGAAGTTTGGAACCTGTTTGACAAATATAGTTCAAGAAAAATCAAGCAAGAGTTTCACTTAAGTTTCTACAAAAACATGGCAATATAATGCACTCTTTTTTTTTTCTTTTTACAGCAAATATTCACAAATACTTGTCCCTTGCCTTTAGCCACATTGACCCGTTAATACTATAGTTATGTGATCATAGCTATATCAAAAGATAGAAATTAAGAATCAAAGTATTTACATAAGCCATCTCGTTATGAAAAGGAATGTGTATATCCGGGGGACTTTCATTAGCAGTGTAAATCCGCCCAATGACGTTATTTAAAAAACAAGATTATTACAGGAATTTTATAGATTTTTTCCATATTTAACACCTTAATTATTACGTAGTATAAACAAAAAAAACTTTAAAAGGAGTACTTGTGGGCAGGCACAACCTGACCCATACTAAAATTTTACCCATTTTGACATGTTAACCAACCCTAATCTGTTCGCCACCCTAGCCAAAATCACTGTCAGTAAATAAAAAATAGTCGGCTTTTCAGTATCCTTTATATTTGTGATGAAACCTGTAGGAACTTTCCTTGGAACAAGGATTTAGTTTCTCACAATTGTTACTCCATTTTTTTATTTTGTGACCAGAACATTGAACATTACCTGTCATACAAGCGGGCGGCTTCTTCTTGAGAGCCAACGGTGCCCAAATGGATTTGTTTCTTGTCAACTTTGATGGCAGCTTGCCATTCCATGTTTTTGTAATACACACCTCTCATTATGCACTGTTCTTGGTTCTCAATATTCTTTCTTCTGTGTCTTTTTCGTCGCTTAAACTCTGGAACTAATAAAAAAGGTTTTGTATTCAGTTATTAACACAAAGGAGAGACTTAGCATCAGAAGTCTGAACTAATAATAGATGGTGTGAGTAATTGAAAACTAAGAATCAGACGAACCTGGATGCAGAACAGATTGCTTATTCGAAGTGTTGGACTCATTGACACTCGACGTTTCAGGTTCTTTGGACTTTGTAATTTCTTGCTAACAACACATGAAGCTGGAAGTGAAAACTTTTTTAACGAGTTTTGCATAAGGGACAACAAAGGTGACAGTAATAGAATGTCCATGATGCAAATAAGCATTTGAATGTGATTTCCATGCTTAATTCATTAGGCTGATTTACCGAAGGCAAATGCTGCATGCCAACTGATCTTGTGTTTTGCCACCAACTTCCAGGAGATTGCCCATTTTCATATGATGAAAGATCTTCGAGTGAAGGGCTTCTCCCTACATTTAAGCATTGAGAATCATCAACAACAAAAGAACTGGGTCAGAATGAAAGTAATACTCTGTTACATGGTATACGTTTATGACTTACCGTATAGTTTGATGAGTCTTTGTCTACGGATGCTCACCATTGTGTCTTAAGAATATCCTAGCATCATACAACAAGATTTTAGCTTACACAGAGAAAATATATTTTTACAAAATTACTCTACTATAGTAGTATATACAGCATGTTACGAGACCCTTGACCCCCATTCGGTACCCTTTATGAACCTCTGTATTACAGGATTACTTTCCGAACATGATATTCGACATGTGTACCAAATAGAACTAATAACCGACAATTCAGGACCAAAAAGGGTTTCAGGCTAATTACTAATAATGCTAGCTAGTTCAAATTCAAAGATAAGATCAGTGAGGCATGTCTCATAGAACACATATCGGGTTAACAAATATAAAACAAAGTTTTAAATAAAAATAAAAATAGAAAGTCAATGCAAAAATTAATATTAGTCTCACCTTGCTTTTTTTGTCGAATCAATTTTTGGAATTCTGTTTTGGGCTTCTCCCCGTAAGAAATTTCATCTCTCTTCTCATCGTTAGTCACCTAAAAGTAGAAGCAGTCACGTGTTTTATTTCCATTGCCAAACAAAAAGGACATCAAATCGTAAAAAAACAAGCTACATCTATAGTTCAAACTAAAGTACTAAAATTACTTACAGGCGGAAGATCAGAAATTGCATCCTCAAGATACAACTCTTTTTGTAGCTCTACTCCATTCTTTTCGTTATGAATAACAACATTTGGCTGCACATAGGATGAAACCACAAAGGAAAAAAAATCATTTACTAAAAGAATAACTTTGAAAAGAAAAAATACTTCTAAAAATATAAACAAATGAAAATTTAAGAAGGCTAAGGGGGTGTCTGTTTAAAAGCTTATACGTGGGATTATGACCTTATATTTCATAGTCCCCAATTTTCCGGCAGCAACTCTTTCCGGCGACAGCAGCGGCGGTGGCAACACTTTCCGGCGAGATAGCTGCGGCTAGATCGGCGTCAAATGGCGGTCAGCGGCTGCTGTAACACAAAAATTCCAAAACTGTTAGTACATATAGATTTGTAAACAAAACTATAGATCTATTAAAAAAAACCATCAAAACTTGCTTAATAGTTAATACACATAGATTTATTTAAAAAAACTCATAAAAATACCTTCAAATATTAGCCTTTGACTGCAAAATCACCATTATCCACAAAAAATCACCATCAACTGCAAAAAAAACATATAGATCTATAAATAAAATCAATGGATCTACAAAAAAAAATGTATAGATCTATAAAAAAAATTATAGATCGACAAAAAAATCTATAAATCTACAAAAAAAACTATAGATAATAAAAAATATTATAGATCTACAAAAATAATGTTCAAAAATCATAGATATATCAAAATACCTTAAAAAGAAATAAGAAAGTTGAAATCTATTAGATCTAAAAGAAAACTTTCAAAACTTTATAAATATAAGTAGATCTATTAAAAAAACTCAAAAAAATACCTGAAAACTTGAAAACCCTTTGGGTCTTGGTGGTTCCAGCGGCTGAAGAACACAGGTGGATATCGACGGTGGCGTCGGTTTCTATAGTGGTGGTGATGTCGTAGGTTTCTGTGGTGGTCCAATGCGGCGGATACAAATGATGGCGGCGGGTGGCGGTGGTGTCGGGTAGTGGTGGTGTTTGTATGGTGGTGGAAGAGATGAGAGTGTTTGTGTGTGTGTTTTTGTTATTTGTGAATGGCATGGCAGATTATTGTTTAAATTGAATGTAGTCAATGTACATTTGTGTGTTGCGTACGTTTCATAAATTTCACTTGAATGTACAGTTGTGTTGCCACAAATAGTTTCAAGGAAGGTGGAATAGGAAGGTTTATTTTCCAAAACCTGTAGTGTTTTCAAGGGTAGAATAGGCAAAGCATATTTTCAACATTTCACTTATCTTGACTTTTCCACATTCCCCATTGACCATACACCCTTTATATGTAGTATAGATAATTGGCACATTCTAATTTATTAGACCAAGAGTAGTGGGCGTTGAAGTGGGCTTAGTTGCCCCTTCAACGCCCGTTGTTCCACCCCCATGGGGCGTTGAAGCCCGTTGAATCCCAAAAAAATCAACGCCCGTTGATGCATCAACAGGCGTTGAAGTTTGTATGTTTGATTTTTTATTCATTTTTATTCTTTAAAATGGAACTTAAAACAAAATAAAAGAGAAAGGGATCTTTGTTTATCTGATTTTCCGGTCACAAAGTCATCATCATTACCGGAAGTTGGTTTTCCGGTCACAAAGTCATCATCACAAAGTCATCCTTTAATTTTAAGCTTCAATTTGGATGGAGTTGACGGGTCAAATAAACAGACACATGCCCAAGTTGCTGTGTTTTTGAAAGAAGAAGAAAAAAAAGGTGTGTGGTGTGTTGCTGTGTTGTTGGAAAGAAGAAGAAACAAAGTTGAAGTTGTTGTGTTTTTGAAAGAAGAAGAAACAAAGTTGAAAGAAGAAGAAACAGATTTGAGAGGATAATATTTGTGTGGAAGAGTTTCAACGCCCCTTTTTTGCTTCACCCACTACTCGCAATTTTGCTTCAACGCCTTTCTTCTCTCACTGCCAAGTGTCAACATTTGCCCCAACCCACACCCATTACCACTACTCTTGGTCTTATGTTTTGACATTATACTCTTAAATAGGTGAAAATAAGTAAAAATGGTATAAGGGTATAAATGTCAATAAACAATAAATTATAGTGTGTCAATCATTTTGTGGAGTGTGAAAATCACTGCTCTAATAAAAAGACAGCAAAAGCACAATATGTTTAATACATAAATTTAATTGACTAGACTATTTGGTAGTGGTAAAGATAAGGCCGTAAAATAACTAAACATTCGGTTAATATTTCATGAATTGTTCGATATAAAGTTCATTTATGTTCGTTTATTTAGTAAATGAATAAACATGAACAATATTTTACGTTTATTTAGTTAAATAAATAAACATGAACAAAAGTCGTGTCCGTTCATTTATTTTTGTAAATGTCCAATTATGCATTTATTAACGTTAGTTTATGTTCATTTATTTATTTATGTTCGTATATCATATCTTTTAATTGTATGTTTTTTAAACTGGTTTATTTAAACAAAATGACAATTATAAAACAGAATATTATGCATAATTTAATAAAGTTTATGTTTGTTTTTCTACAATCATTTATGTTCGATCGTTTATGTTTGTTTAGGGTTCGATTAATGTCTTAATAAACAAACATAAATGAACATGAACAATCATTTTCTTTATAATGAACATGAACAAGAAAATTCGTTCGTTAAAGTGTTCGTGTCCGTTTATTTATCCGGTTAAAATTAAACGAACGAAAATAAACAAAGCTTCATTCGTGTTCGTCCTGTTCTTTTATAGCCCTAAGTAAACATATTTGATAGAAGTAGAAGTTTTAACCTTTGAAATAATGAGTAAGGATCAAATGATAAATAAAATAAAAATGAGAAGGATGAGAAGGATGAGAAGAAACTAAAATCGCACATTTCAGATGCACCTACAAGTATAAATGCATCTCCCCTTAAATTAACCAGCAAGTTCAAACACTAAAGTCTACAGGTAACGTGTCTCGAATAATCCAACTACTCTCGTGTGTTTCCAAAAATCATTACCTATTTAATTACTAAATCACTTTATTATTAAATAAGTCTAATAATAACTTTTACTTTTAAAATTTACCAAGTAAATTTTTGTTTTACTTTCTTTTTTCTTGGTTAGACCAAGTCATAATATGAAAGTTAACCACACGAGCCGTTTTCTTAATTCGAGTCACGACTAATAGTCATTTACGGGTCAAACCAAAGTCAAAGTCCCGTAAGTTCAAATTTTGGCAAACCAAGTCTTCCCGAGACCATGAGGTCTCGGCAAATCCTTGTTACGGTCACAACATCACAAATATTAAACCAATCAAATATCGCAACCATAACACACGACCTCATAGTCCAATATTTACTCAGTCAAATTCTATACTATGGCTCAAGTCCACAATCCAAACAAAATACCCAGTAACTAGTCGAACCAAAAATAAAAATAACATGTCGCAACCTTACCTCGCTGAGACCTCGGGGTCTCGGCTTGAACCACGTCATGCACAGACAGAATCAACAGCCCAATCTCACACCCAAATCCTAACTAACCAAAAAAATTTAACAAAATCCCACTTGTGGGTTTCGGTCTAGACGCAAACCACAAAACCATAACCGCAACCAAATAAGCTTGTGAGCTTATAAATAAGCTCGAAACCCACAATACAAGTCGTACGAGAGTTTTTAGCTCTCGGTACGTGAACCTAAACACAACCAAAATAGTTACCAATCTATTCGGACCAATCAAATAAATAAATAAGCAAAACCAAACACGACCATAAGCACGAAATATGCTCGGTTGAGCTTATTCCGCCTCGTATACACAACTACACGAGTAAAAAACATAACAAAATGTAAATCCGTGACCACAACGATGATACCCCATGACTTTAAATAGTTTTTCGCTTATAAAAATGATTAACCCACTTGTTTTTAAGCCCAAACCCACTCGTATTAATGATTACAACTCGATATACACGAGTTTCAACACACACCGTGTCACACAAGGGTGAACCACGGTGTGGCTTACCTTCTTTATCTCGGATCTATACAAATCTTGGCCAAAAAGTGGTGGTGGTAGTGGTGGCGCGGATAGGGTGGTGGTGGAGGTTGTGGAAAACTAGAAGGGGGGGTTGAATAGTTTTACCGGTTTTTAAGTTCTTTTAAAATCTTCTTAAAAGATTACTTATTAAAAACCTTGATTCGAATCTTATGTGTAATCAATCAACACCAATATGAACTACACACTAAACTAACTAATAATAATTAAAGTAAGTAAAGAGAAAAGATGAAAAGATCAAACCGGGATAAAGGATTTATAGTGGTTCGGCTACGAAGCACCTCTTCGCCCTACTCCACTCCCCGAGTACCACACTCGAGAGTTTCAAGCACTATGTCAACAACCTCCCTTAAGGCGGAGAAAACCGTACACGTCGCTTATCCTATTTCCGACACTAAGCTAGATGTCGAGTGCTAATCTTAGCTAGCACCAATCTACCACGATCCACTTGATCAAACACTCAAGCCCAATGGCTTCAAGAGATCACCAAGATCTCGATACGATCACAATGATCAACACTCACTTAACTAACACTATCCTAATGACCCTTGATCTTCTTGATCAATCACACAAGCCCAATGGCTTCAAGAGATGTTCACTATCTCTTATAAGATCACAATGATCTTCACTCACACTCTCACAAAAGAAAAATGATCTTGATGTATGCTATGATACAATCAAGTATGTAACAAATGTTACAAACAACCTAACAACTATAACTCTTGTATCTTCTTGGATACCTTGAGTTCTTCTCTTGCACTTGAAGAGGAATGACAACACCTTGTATCAACTTGGATACTTTGTGTTCTTCTCTTGCTATTGAAGAGGAATGAAGAGGATCTCTAAGTTAGATGATTGGACCACTCTTGAACAAAAGAAAAACTAAACTAGATGATCAAGAAAAGAAAATGGTGTGAGGGATTTAAACTCAGAAGTTTCTGTGTGTGTAAGGGTGCCTAAAATCTGTGAAGTGGGTTGGTATTTATAGGCAAAGAAAATCTGAACGTTACAGGTGGACGGCTCCACTAAATCACCCACGACTCCACTAAATTTAGTGGAACCGTGGAGCCGTCCCAGACAAAGACGCTCCAAATTTTGTCTTTTCTGGTGAAATCTTATTTGGGTAAGTTTGGAGCTGATTTGGGGGGGGGGGGGGAGAATAGTTGTTATGTATTTTAAACTTATTTTTCCATTAAAACATTTCTTAATTATTCAAAAATAATTTGTCATGTATATTTTTGAAAAAATGTTTTGTCACATTAAAATGTGAAGTCTTAAAACCCCAAATCACTTCTTTGATCATTTGTCAAGTTGTAAGTTTGTTCTAGAGTGATTTGCGTGGAAACGGGATCTTCCGATTAAAAACTTGTTTACGTTAATTTTAACGTAACGTGATTTCACATTTTGTCATCCTCAAAACGTGAAGTAATCGAAAGATATAAATAACGTTTTTAGAACATTATTTGCATCAACAATCTCCCCCTTTTTGATGATGACAAAACATAAACTCATTTTAAGTTAAAATTAGTTTTAACAAGTTTTTAATGAGTTTACTCCCATTTCTCCCCCTTTTTGTCGAAGCAAAAATGTTGCAAGGCTCCCCCTTGATGTATACTCCCCCTCATTTGGAGAACACCAAGGAATCGAGCAATGATTCGTGCTACGAAACAAGGTTAGATAACATATATACAAAATCTAACATGTAGCACTTAAGACAAATATCTAATCATTAAAGAAAATAACCAAGTAGCCAAGCCCCACAAAATGATAAAATAACCATAGAAAAGAGAACATTCATTCATAAAACAAGTGTCATACATAGGTATGACTACATGATGAAGATAACAAGAGACAATTAGAAGCATAAATCCCTAATGACTAGAGGCAAGCTTCATTTCCAAGAGGGGTCCTAATGATTTATTAGTGAAAAACTAAACATAAACATGTCTAGTTTTGTTAGCTAGGAGGTGGTGGATATGCTGTCATCATTTTGGGGGGGGGGGGGTGGTGTTGTTAAGAGGTGCTCCACAAAGGAGAACATGAAGTGAATTTCATCTCTTAAAGAGAAGATGAGATTACGGTTGTGCAGGCAACATAGGAAATTAACACTATGTAAATCAAAGGGATGGGGTTGGATGGGTTGTGCCATGATAGGGGAAGGAGGTGGTGGTGAGTTTGTTTGTGATGGAGTTGGCATGTCATAGTCCAATGGAGTTATGAGGGATAGTGTGTACTCCATTGATGATGTGGTGTTGAAGGATGATGAAGATGTTGTGTAGGAAGATGATGTTTTGGAGGGTGCATTAGGTGGTGATGGTGATTTGGGAGTGGCTTGGGAAGGTGGTGTCATTGCTTCATCATCTTTTGTAAGATCCACAAAGAGTGGTCTTGTTGGTGGTTTTACGGTTATTCTAGGTTTCTTTGAGATGTGAGTGGTGGATCCTTGTGTGGAGGACATGGTGTGTGTGTGATGAGAGGTTGAAGATGAAGTGCAAGATAAACTTGCAAAGGTGAAGCCTTATATAGGCAAGATGGATGAAATTTGAATTAAAGTGGATGGGAGTGTCCTATGGTGTAGCAAGGGAATCTTAGGGTGTGTGTGATGTTGTAAGATTTGCAGGTTTGAGGTTAGGGTTGCAGGGATTTTAGGAGGAACAGTGAAAATTCGTGAAATAGGTGCACGGTACCACTAAATACCACACGGTACCGTTAAATTTAACGGTACCGTGACACTGTAGTCACGAATTTTCCAGTTCAGGCTAGTTCTGGGCAGCTAGTGGAATGTTTTCTAGGGGAACTAGTTCCTGGAAATGATAGTGCCTAAAGTCACTAAAGACTTATTTGCCTAATATGTCCCATATTAAGCTATATCTAGCACATAAAGGTTACCATGTAATTTGCCAAGATAAGCATAAGCATGCAAGCATAAAGGACAAGATAAACTATCATCCAAATATCACATAGAATATTCATGCAAGGTGAAAGATTTAATGTTAAGCATGTAAGATAATTAAGAGTATTAATCCCTAATATGATCTATTAAGAATAAACCCTAATAAGAGATATAAATCCTTTCATAACTACTTATGGCTTGAGCATTCTCCCGTTCTTGTCACATTCTCGTCTTGAATATGCATCTCATTCTCATGATTAGGATCATCAAAGGGTGCATAGTGGGTGGAGGATTCGGAAATGAGAATGGATGAGACATATGACTCGGTTATGGGTTTCATGACGGGTGTGAAAAGTGAGTATTGAGGACCATGAAGGTAAGGGTGAAAGGTTATGAAGTGGTGATAGAGACGGGTTAGGAACATCCCATAAGGTATCAATTTATTTTTGTTTCCCTTGAGATGTACAATTCGCTTAGCGAAGAAGTAGGCGAGATTGTATGGTTGTTGGGTTAGGAGACAGTAAATCATATGAGCACAACACGCCGGAAGTTGCTCACGATTTTCTGTTAGACTTAGAACATTTTCTCGCAGGATGACTGCCCAAGAAAGTAGTTCATGACGGACCTCATCCAGACGGATTTTTGTTGGATTTAGGTAAGAGGAGGAGTACTTGTGAGTACGAATGAGTTTGGTAAGTTCGGTTGGAGAGGGTATGTAGGAACAATATGGGCTATCCTCTTCACGATAGTTGAAGAGGGACTCAAGACACCAATCTTCAGTATAGGCACATTGCCCATGATTGGGAATACGAAGGATTTGAGCGAATTGCTCAAGGGTTAAGACAAATTTGAAACTTTGGATCCAAAACCAAAGTGACAAAGATTGATCCTCGTTACGTACGAGTTCGACTTTTCGAAAGAACTCCAACACAAAACGAGGACAAATGTGCTCGTTGATGTGGAGTAAACAATCGAATCCTATAGCTCTAAATGAAGTGTTGATGTCCCGATGATAGATTAGGGATGGATCAACGACATGACCTTCATGAAACCGACGGGTTTCAAGATTGACATAGGCACGAATGTGGTTACCGGGTGTTGTGGGTTCACGAGAAATTTCGGGTGTGTAGGTATCAGTTAGAAGATGATCAAAATCATATTCATGAGACATTTTTGTTTCCAATAAGAAAAAATTTTAGGAAAAATTAGAACTAAAAACAGTTGCATTACATACACATGTCTAGTGTGTAACACCCGTTCCCCAGGTGTTGGGACCCCACCCTAGATGAAAGTGGGTAAAGAACTTATGTGATTAGTTGGTCAACAAAGCTACATGGAAGTCAAACCCGGTAGTTAAACTAATAGTCAAAGTATGACTAACATAGTGATATGGAATATGATGAATAAACTAGAAGGACCTAAGTTGCCAAGTGTTAATTATGTGTTATAAGTTAGTTGTGGTTAAAATAGAAGGAATGAGACTTGAGGGACTAATTATGTCAAAGGGCCAAAGTCCACACCTAACTAGTTATATCTAGTTATTTCTAGATGAGTCTTGCATTATTGAGGTGTGTGAGAAGGCCGGTTTTCTAGTGAGAAGAAAAGGAGGGAAATTAGCTAGGTAATGATCTACGAAGAAGAAAGTGAAGATCAAGTGTCTATAGCCTTCCCTTAGTGATGATCATCACAAGTAAGTAATTCATTGTCTTGTTTTAGTAAAGTTATAGATGAGAAGAAAAGTGGGAAATCATCATATGATATGGGTATGATCATATGATGATTTGGTTAGTAAGATGAGTATGTTTTGATGGGTTTTGATAACCCTTGTTTATGTATTTGAGTATTATGTGAGTAGATTTTAATTATGATGGATGATGATGATGAGGATGGAAGACCATAATGATGATGATGATATTGATGTTATGTAGCTTGGATTGAGGTAAGTAAACCGGTATAATGTAAAGTTATAATGATTTCTATGCATTATGTGTTATGTGGCTAATATGTTAAAGTTATGGTTGTTAGTATAATGGTAGTATGTGTAAGAGATTATAAGGTTAGAGGATGTGTTAGTATGAGTGGATTAAGGGAAAGGAAAGGTTAAGGCTTATGTGGTTAAGGTATGTGTTATGCTCAATGTCATTGGATTAATGGTTGTGTAATGTGTAATGTATTGAATGAGGTATAATGTTAAGTTATATCCGTTTTACTTACTAAGCATTCTTGCTTACGGTTTAAGTGTTCAATGTTTTGTAGGCTCATATATGATGCTATGGCTTGGAAGAGAGCAAGGCTTGGGTTATAGCTTAAGGATACGGAAGTGGATTGGAAATAATAAGCATTAGGAGCTAGGTAGAATGCCGAGCTCGAGTCATGGTTGTATCCCCGAGAGTCTCTTTTATGAGTCGTATAATGTGTGTCAAAGTCGGGTAACGGTTTGGAAGTCTAACGATGGGTCAAAGTGTGTTTTATGTGTTTTTGAGTAAAGTCTAAAGGGGCGTTTGGTTTATGTGTAAACGTACCCATTTTGAGTAGTAAACGGGTCAAGTACCCTTGAAATATGTTTGATATGTTAAATAAATGAAGTTGGTCAAGTTAGTTGTGAAACGGAAGTGGTATAAGTGGTTTGTTGTGAAAATGGGTCAAAACGGGTTATTTGCATAACCCGTCTCATTTGTAAAAGTACCCCTTCGAGGTGTTAATCGGTAAATGTTTTTGTATAAAAATAAACTATTGGACATACTAAAGGATTCTGGAAAGTTTCGTCAAGTTTCAAGTCCGGGAGGTCGGGTTTCTGAGCGGGCCTGGCGAAAATGCAAAATTGGGACAGTAGGTATGTCCAGATTTGCTGGACAGAGCAGATACGGCGCATCTCCTTGTTGAGATATGGCGTATCAGGTGATACGGCGCATCTCCTTTTTGAGATACGGCGCATATATCCACAGTCCAGGTTTGGCAGTTTTCAAAAAATCATATCTTTTAATCCGTAAGTCGAAATAGGTCATGCCATCTATCGTTTCGAAGGTAATTGAGTCTAGTTTCATTTAAAAATAGTCTCAAGGGCTAAAAGTTTATAGATTTTTGTCAGTGGTCAAAAGAGTAAGCAGATGTCCGTTAAAGTGAGTCGATTCCGCGTAAAAAGTTTTAAATTTTGGTCTAAACGGGCACGAGGCGTTACAACTTGGTATCAGAGCTTCGGTTTAAGTGAATTAGGTTCTCTTTAGGATTGCCTAGACTTAAACCACTCGTAGACGTGTTGAGCTTAAGTTTAAGTAACGCCGGCTAATATTGTGAAAGTTATAGGATTTGAATGTTGAATTATGAAATGGATTATGTGCTTGCTATACGAGTTTAATGATGAGGATTTATGAATATGTTTTATGTAATCTAGGTGGTGAAGGACTTGATGTGTAAATGATAGGATTACCGTGCACCTTGGGTTGTGTCGGTAATTATTATGTGATTATGTGAATGCACACTATAGAAGTAATAAAGAATGTGTATAGAAAGTATAAGTAGTATGCTTGCTATAGAAAGACGATAATAGAATGTCGTACTAGTGAGAAATTATAGGTGGGCATAAGAAGTTATATGAGAATGTGTTCATGGCAAAGACTTAGATGTTGAGTAAAGCGAATTGTCGAAATAAGAAATTGCAAAATATTAAAGAGACATACGAGTAATGAATGATACCTAAAGTAGCTATTGCATCGATTGCTAAAGTAAAGAAGTAAGTACCTTAACGATAATAGACAAATGGTATGTCATAGACGTGTTCAGATGTTCTAAATCATAAATTGAGAATAGATTAACGAAGTGTAAACGTTTAGTGACGTTTATCTCTTATGAAAAGAATGATCGAGTGTGGGTTAAGAGTATGAATGAGATAAGTATGTACTAATGTGTTGTCGTTTTTATGTAAAGTGTTATTGTGGCATAGGCAAGGTGATTATGTATGCGAGTTATAATGTGATGTATAGACAAAGTGGAAAAAGTAAACTACAAGGGAACTTGAATTAAATGAGTCACGCCTAAAATTCTTGTTGTGATATGAAGTGTTATAAATGGGATAGATGAACGAGTTTTAAATTATAATGTAAGACCAATGTATGGTCTAGAAAATGATTCATGTTAAACGTTGGGACAAGTCATGTCAAGATTTAAGTGAGTCAATCGGGATGAAATAGGCAACATTAAAAGAATGAACATGTGTAAAATAGAGTAAGAGAATACTGTGAAGCTAACAAGAAAACGATTAGTGTAATGTGACAACTTGGATGAAATGTAACATATATATATTCAAATGTGCGAGGGTATGAAAAAGATGAACATTACTAAGATGGTGTCGAGTAATGAAAGGTAATGGGCGAGTAACTAAAAAATGCGTAAACCAAGGGGAAAAGAATACGAAAAGGTGTAGTCTAAGAAATACTTGAGCAATGAATAAGAAGTGAACGTAAAATTAGTAAAGTGGAAGCGATTGATTGATAATGGCACGTAGCGAATTGTTTACCGAGCACTTTGATTAGTGCCGGTGATTACATCATGATTATATGAATACATGTTAAAGTAACGGTAATGGGATATGAATAGGAACGATAAGTGGTATTAGAGGTGGGATCAATAAGTAACTTAAGGTGTTAACGCATAAATAATGAAACGTGATGGTGAGAAGTGTACTAAATAATAATGTGTAATGATAAGAGGAAATTAACACTCTGATTGTTAAGGGTTGCTGACATAAGGAAAACGAATAAGATTAAACAATGACATTTTAAGTGTAAATCGTAATGATATTAAGCATACTAAGGTAAAGTGTGAAAAGACAAGACGAAACTAGCGAATTAATGAGTAAGTGTTTAAAGACTTGAAGATTAAAGAATGAGGACGGGGAATGATGTCATAAAATGTGACCAACATATGGTCTTATTATATTTAACGACTAAAGGATAATGTTAAAGTGGTATAGAGATGGGGTAACGGTAAGGTAAGGTACTTGAGGTTAAGTTTTAACGTGAAGTTGTGATAAAAAGGGTTGGTATATAAAGGATGGAAACTAAACGAAAAGTTTAAATACTAAAGGCTAGATGCGATAAACTAAAAAAATGTAAATGAGAATGAGATGAGTAGGTAGGAGGATTGAGCATGTGCATGAATGTATAGTAATGATAACAATGTTATGGTGAGATGTAATGAAAGTAAGAACGACTTGGCGTATTGATTAATAAATGTCTAGTAAACTAAAAGTTATAAAACGGGATTTACGTAAAAGGATATGTGAATAATGACCAAGAATGGCATTTTTCTAAATACATAGATAAGTAATGAGATGAGCTAAGTAAGAAAGCCAAAATGTAATAAAAATTTGGTGTGGTAAACGTAACGAACCTATGTGATGGAAAGTGTAAGAAGAAAAGGTGACGCTAATAAGCGTGTTATAGATAATGACCCATGAAGGGTAGATAGGTAAAAGGGCGAGATAGAACAATATCTCTTGAATACATAAATAATTTAAGAAGTCAGATAAGATTATGAGAATAAGAACGCGATGAGTCAAAAATGTAAGAGAGAACGAGACGAGTATGCATGAGGTTAAGGTATCGTCTTAAAATCATTATATTACGGCTAAGGCGATTGGCGGTAATTATTAATAATGAATGCAAGTGTTACAATTGACGATATGTGTAAAGTCTATAAGTAAAAGAGTTGAGTAGACTAACGTGTAATGTAAAAGGGGTGGAAATGATTAACGCGGGTTAAAGAACGTAAGCTAGTGTGAAAGGTATAAAGACGCAGAAAATGCGTAAGATAACTAAAACGTGCAAGAAGAACGAATGGTACTAATGAATGAATGTAAGCTAACCTATGCAAGGTCTAAAAGTGGAAAGAGTCGGGTGGACTAAAAGAGTAAAGTAAGAGGTGAAAATGACTAAAGCGGGCTTAGAAAGTAAGATAATAAACACATAGAAGTGTGTATTTATAATAAGCAGGCTCATATGCTCTATGCGCTTGCGTTTACTAAAATAAATGGATGAGATAATGTGTGTAGAATAAAATGTTAATGGCTTGGATCCGATGTTAGAATGTGAAAGTGGTAAAGTGATGAATGTTAATGATCCTTCGGGATGAATGTCAATGATCCTTCGGGATGTATGTTAAAGGTGGTATCCTTCGGGATGACCAAGTCAACGAATGATAAAGAATCCTTCGAGATGTGTTAAAGATCCTTCGGGATAAAATGTAATGCCTTCACCGGCAAAGATTGCCTACATCCTTGGCATGTGTAATAACCCCTTCGGGGAAAATGTTAAAGTGAATTGGATCCAAGCTAGAAAATGGAAAGGTTAAATAACGAGTGAAATATAAAATGAAAATGAAATGATAAAAGTCTAATTGGGAAGTAGAAGTGGTAGTGTTATGTCGGGAGTATATAACCATGAGTTTATATTTCCTGATTTACATCGATTGGGACGCCTCTCCATGTAAATGAGGAATTATAAACGAGTGGGCTATGTGTTGCCGACACGGCACGAGTAGGGTTAGAAGAGTAGAAAGCGAAAGTCTAGAGCTAGTTAAAAGATTATAAGAACTAAGATAGGAGGATTAAGATTTGAGTACGCCTTTTAGTGAGAACTTATGAGAAACCTATGCTTGAGTGTTAAGTCTAAGTTGACGAAACTAAGGAATTGTAATGATGTTTCAAAATGTTGTAAAACGTAATTGTGCCATGGTGCAAGGTATGAGTAATGGAAATAGTTGATGATGAATATCATGTGTAATGTGAAGATAAATGTTAAAGTATGATGCTATGAAGCCATTTCATGTGGTAGACTTTGAGACTCGTAAGATAAGTGAAAATGACGTGAAGAAAGGAGAAGAATAAATGAGAAAATTGTAAAAACTTAAAAAGAAGTGATTAAGTAATGCTAATAGAACGTGAAAGCATTAGCCAAATGAAATTATGTAAAGTCTAATAACACGAGTTTCTTAAGTATCAAGTAGTCAAAGAATGAGAATAGAGGATAAAGCAAGTGAGAACGTAGTGTAACGGTAATAGAACGGACTAAAATGATAGCTAACCTTAGCGAGTATGCCTCGTTTGGTGTAATAGACAAGGTAAGAGTGGTATGATTATAAAAGTAAGCGGAATGTAATGCGAGTTAAGACCATGTGATGTGTTTTAGTGTGTATGGAGTTGCAAGATCATGTAGATCGTTGCACTATATAACTAAGAGTTGAGGTGTTTGGAATGAGATGAATTATGTGACTAAGTGTAGTA